>VWZK01008995.1:147620-180472 GCA_013396935.1 Baryphthengus martii | reverse complement strand
TTCATCTTTTTTTTTTTTTTTTTTTTTTTTTTTTCAGTGAAACATAATCCTCTAGGGAAATTACTAAATTACTACAACTTTGGACATGGACTTCCAAAGATTCCAATGTCACAATTGAAGGACATCCTGCAAAGGAACTGAAAGTGTAGCATCTGAAATCCATTCTGGCAAACTTCAAACCATGCTGGGTGAAGGCTATCATTTGATTTGGAATCATATCATGAGTCTACTGGACTATTTTACAGCAATTTTTTGCTATTCCAAATATGTTATAGCTGTGTGCACAGGGTAGTAATAGAGAAAACTGAGAAATCCCTGTTAGACAGACCTGGACTCCACACTCCCGGTGAATCAACTAAGGATTCAGTGGCCAAACAGATTAGCAGGTCTTTCCTGGTTTCTTCTGACAGCGTAATATAAAAAATGTGCAAGCATTAATAACAGCACTTTCAGAGCACCTTCATTCATTAACTCTCTAAGTTCTCAGTAAAATTAACCAGCTACTTTTAACCTAAGTACTTTTCACCTTCCTATCCATTTCTTCATAGACTTAAGACACATGAAAACTGTTCTCCTTAGACAGAGGAATCTATAATTACCCAACTGAGATTTCTTTGCAATTTTTTTTTTGTAAGCATCGGTTACCCCCACTGTCAAAGAAGAGCTACTGGTCACATAATGCTGATCTAATCCAAAACCACTGTTCCTGCTACCCAGCAGGTAATAATTCTTTTCATCCCCTTCATTCATTTTACCTAATCAATCATCAATCCAAGAGAGCTCCTTGAATTTTTTTGTATCTATCATTTACATGGGCAAGCAACACATATTTAGCGCCCTTAATATTTCTTCACACATCCAGTCATCAATCTCTCTAGTCCCTCAATCATTGTTGCTGCTCTTCCGTGAATACCTTCTGGCCTTCCCAAAGTCCTTCCAGCTCTGAATTGCTCAGTTGAGAATGCAGCATTTCAACTGCACTCTCACAAGAGTTCAACAGATAAAAACAAAACTTTTTTTACCAAACATCCAAAATTCTAATTATTTTATTTGCCAGTTAAGGCAACTTTTTAATTCTAAATATTAAGTCTGCAGTGGCAGTACACAAAGCAGTCTGAAATTCATTGAGCAGCTTTGCAAGGTTTTTAGTGACTATTTTCTATCATTTTTTTCCCCTCAAATAATTTCTAACGTTTTACTAGGAAGTTCGGGTTAGAAAATAACTGAAATCACCAAAGCTCAATGCCATTGAGTTTGATGCATTTCACCTCAAAAAGATGACAAAAGTAATTTGATTTTCATGAAAACACCATAAATCATGCTCTGCTTTCCAATTCTTGTTGCACACTTTCGCTCAACGCATCGGGCATTGTTGCCTTGAACACAAACTGAGTTACTACCTCCCAATGACGTCCAAAGTTGGCAGTCTGTTAATATACTATATATATAGCATGTGTACAGTGTTCACTGTAAAACAATGCAAAGTTTCCTCTTCTTCCACCTTGGCAAACTTTATTAAACCCTTGATAGACCTGATTTAGATATGAAGTAAATCACTAACATTAATTAGGCAACAGATTTCTGTGGACCAACAAAAACCTCAGGGCCACAACCTTGTCTGATATCCCTTTGTATTGCATGGGGGTCTGCTCAGCACAGGAGGACCAGCAGCTTCGCCAAAGACAGCTGTGGAACACGAATTAAGCATCTATCCCTAGGCTCAGGGAGAAGTATCATTTTAGAGCATAAAGCATCTTATACCTAAAATTTTATTTTCCTGGTGCTGATCTCCAAAGCCCTTGGCAATGCCTCTTTCCCAGTTCACAGCCAAAACTCCTCCTTTAACTCCTTCCTCTCACCCCTCCTTTCATCAAAATGAATGGTGCAAGGATCCTCCACGGAAATGCTGCAGACTCTAGGCTATGACTAGAGCCACAGCCTTCTACTGGCACACTGGTCACAAGTTGACGTAGGCTTAACTGAAGCTTTGAAGAACACATTTAGATGGAAGCTCTATAGCTCCTCTCTGTCTGCTTGATGGTCCTGAACCTTTTGTTTTTTCAGGCATGAGGTTTTAGATGGAGACATAGAGATCTAAGGGGGAAAGCCATCCTTAAATGGGTGGCAAGGATACACAGAGGGTAGCTGCTTTTTGAGCTGAGTAAATAGCAGAAATCTCCATAAGCACAACTCCAGCTAGCATGAAGTAAGGTTCATGAACCAATACTTTGAACCTTATGCTCATTTAAAGCTTTTAAAAGTTACTTCATCCCTTCCACTCGATAAGTTTTCTAATTTATTATAAAAAGGTGAAAGGTCCTCCCTGTCATTACCAATTACCTGAGCCACTCAGTCCTCTTTGATGTATCCTTGCACAAATAAGTTTGTTTCCAGACTTCCTGGTCCTTATTTCTTTTAACTTAAAATATTTGTCAAACAGGAGCAATTTTCTATTTATGCAGAAGCCAGCTAATTAGTAGGGTAGCCTGTCATTCTGTCACACTGCCTTGACAAACAATATAGGAGATTAAAGAGTTGCTAATTGGCTGATACTGTTAGCAGCAATTTCATAGTGCTAATGTACCAAGAAAACATTAAAAAGTTGCTTTGATTAGACTATGGAAAAATTAAACAAAATGAGCTTCTGCAAGATGAATAGTGATGTCCCACAGAAGAAATCCCACATGCAGGTAGCACTTTCAACAAAGGATTAAGAAACACCATTCCTACATGTACTGGGGACGTGCTTGGCCCACAGAAAAAAATTTCTCACAAGTCATTCTTGGATTTGGCCACCATTCATGAGAAAAAGAGTGAAAAAAAAAACACAAAAGAGATCATTAAGACACCAATCATGAATATACTTAAGGATACAAATACAAGAGCTTCTTGCAGGAGTAGCAAGGTACTGTGCTCCTTCATGAAAGCCTGTGACCAAAAAAATTGCCAAGGATTGCCCCAAATCAATTTGAAATATGACCACTCTCTCCTTAGTCACTGAAGATGAGCTGGAAAAGATTGCAGATTGGATAAAGCACGCCTTTCAGTTACAATCAATTAAGCAGGAAAAGACAAGATAATAAGGGTAATTAACAACATTTGGACAAAGCTAGGATTATAAAAATTAACAGCATTAATTTTGTTACTTTCAGCTAATGTACCGTTGGACAGATTTTAAATGAATGCGTAGCAGGAAGGTCAGCGACCAGTGTTACAATGAGAAAGAAATAAAATATAAGAAGCAGGAAACACATTAGTGAATTGTGCTGAAAAATACCAGAGTACTGACTTTTTCTCGGGTTAAAAATGAAACAGGAAGACAGAAAAAAATTTGAAACATAGAAACAATACTCACAGTATGGTAAATATTAGGATACAAAAGCCTCGATGAGCTTAAATTCTCTTTTTCATTGCCAAGGTCTTGCTAAATCTTCACATTTCTTAAAAAAAGCCTGGAACAAGGGATGGTAAATCACCCTACTTGGGAAGATGTTGTCTCCTACCATATCTTGATCAGTTCAGCAAATGAGTCAGAGCTATTCTTTTCACTTCAGCTGCTTGTACTTGGAGTTGGATGATTCCTGAAGGGAAAACAAGAAAGAAAATAAAACACCCTCCACGCAGTCTCCTTGATAACCACAGCAGAGACACTGACAGGGCACCTGGCCTCCCAGAAACTGAAAAACTGAGAACAAGGTTTTTTGATAAAGTCCTCAGGTATGGATCTTCCATCCTCTGCAAAAGTGCTTTTAATCATGTAAACATGTCATGGCAGGAAGGGCAAGTAGGCATGGAATTTAGCAAGTCAGTGTGGTTGTCAAATCTAGCAGGAAATCCACCCAGGAGGAAGACATGTAGGAGCTCATTTTTATCAACAGCAGCATCGAAAGTGAAATAAAAGGCAAAGAGGACTGGATGGAAGTTTCTTTTCTGACTTGCTGCTCCCAGTTCTCTCCTTTAGGAGCCAATTCCACAGCCCACATCACAAGAAAAGATGGCAGGTGGCTGCTTGGCGCAGGGGTACTCACTGTGCATGTTTGGATAGTCACCAACAGATAAGACTCTCTGGTGAGACAAATGAAGAAATTAGTGAGGTGTCTGCTTTCCAAGTGTGGCTCTTCAGCACCTACAACTTGAGTCCAGACCGCTGCGGCTTCCTCTGCCCCATTGAAAGCTCTGATCTATTCCCGAGGCACTCTAGGAAAAAAAAAAAATTAATGTTTACATGTTTGGAGAGATCCAAACGTTACCATCTGCTGTTTTACAATTTCTCTATATTTTCCTGATTGGGTTTAACACATTAATCAATGACACGCTATTGCTACTCATTAGAGTAACTGATGTTGTCTAAAACGATGAGCGAGGAAAAGAATCATATGGGAAGAATTTCAGCTACAAGGAAAGCTACTGACTTCTCTTCAGCTACTTCCCAATTTAACGGGCTAATTGAAATCGGTCTACTCCTTGCATCAACAAATGAAGGATAATTATGTTGTTCTTCCAACCTTCTGCTCAGAGATTGCATTGATCTTCATTACATTAATAAGTCAAATTATTCCTTCATTTCTACTAGCTTTATAAGTAGGGAATTATACAGGAATAATGAACTGGGATGTGTGCATCGAATATATCCTATTTTTTATTTCTTCTTACTTGTTTACCATTAATGGTTATATTTTAGCTGTTGCTTAATGACATTAGTGCTTAAATGATCTGATACTGGTTCACAGAATTATTACAGACTTAGATGCAGCTCTTGAACACAAAAATACAGGAACGGCTGCAGAATTTTCTCCAAGCTCCCAGAGGACAAACAATTAATTCCTGTAGGCTGAAGTGCAGATTCATCTCATCAAAACGTAGGCAGCTATGTTCATCTAGGCACAAGCATAGTCAATACCATAGAAGCCTGTGTTTAATGAATTTGCAGAAAAGGGTTAATTAAAAAGGGAGTAATTAACATGAAAAGGCTGTAAAGCAGAGGGGGAAAGAGAGAAAACCCCACAGAAATGCAATGAACATTCATAATTCTCTTGTTAAGCAAAGCATCTGAGAATTATTCAAGCATTGCTATTCCTTTGTTACATCATCCTGTCAACTTGAGCTCACTATACAAACAATCTGGTTTTAAAAATATTTTAAAAAAATAGAATATTTCAGGAAGCATTTGCTACACGTCTTTAACTCAATATCCCCTTGATTATTAACCTGCCACTGGAGTTCATTACCTTTTTACCCTCCTCCATTTCCCACAACTTGAGTTAGACCATTACAGCCAATCCCCAGGACATGTTTGGCAGCTAAGGAGCCAGATGGAGCATGTTGGGTCTGTATCATCTTGGCCTAGGTTGGTTCTGCTGATGGTTATGGATATGACTGTTGGGCTGGAAGGAGATTCCTCTATGGTTGAGCTTTGCAACCTCACATACCAAAGCCAAAAAGTAGAGTACGTGGCCTTTCTAACATGCCTGTGCGTAAGTCTTCACAAGCTGGGAATTAAATTAGCAAGATTATTTTCCTAGGAGTTCATACTTCCTGGACAGGAGTCCATGATGAAATTACAGCCATATAACATATCTTAAAGCTTGTCTCATATGCTGTCATTTTTGATCATGAATTAGAAATAAGAGCTGTAACTTCAACATTGGGCATTGTTCACAAAAAAATGTAATAAATACAATGTGAAATCACTTTCAGACGCCACAACCCAATGATCATTAAAGACAGAATCATCATAATAGCTATCAAGAGTGTAAGGTTTCTGTTAATGACGTGTACAACCTTTGTTCACCCTGAGGGGGTTTGCATACATTCTAGACAACAGGCTCGGACTCCAAAAGTGATGCCGGTAAATTGGAAATGCCATTACAAAAAAAACCCCATGGATACCTCAAAATCTCTATAGATAAGAAAGAAAAACATCATCTGCTGACGTATAGTATGGGAGTCAGTGATTAGGGAAATCAGAAACAAATCAAGGAACAACTGGATCACAAGCTGAACTTCAATCACAGATGTCTGGCTGCTGCAGGAAAAGTAAGAGTGGTTCCAGGAGGGAGCAAGTGTGGACACGTCTGTCCTCAGTAGTGGTGAGACCTCATCCAGAGTACTGTAACCGGTGCTGCAGGTCAAAGTGGCTGTGGGTGAGCTGGAGGGACATCAGGGGAAAGTAGCAAAAGAGACCAGAGAGCTCATAAAATGTGACCTAATATGACCTGTGAAGATGAGTGGGTGGAAATTTGAGTCACTGGAGCAGTGTGAGTGGGAGAGACATGAAAAACCCTCCTTACCCAAGTAGGCATCTCAAGAGCTTTCATGGTAGAGCGGGTGCAAAGTTTTGTTGGCAGATAGTTTTGGGCTTGATGCTCATGTTACCTAAATCAATTCTTTCATCTGCCCGGCTATCTAGAGGAAGAAGAGTTCAAGTTTTGGTACATCCTCATGCAGTTATTTTGGATGCTGCATGGAAGATAAAATTTTGAGGAAATTGGCTATGTGATTTTCCTAGTAATCGAGCTTTGGTACAAGATAGTATCTGTATAAAATCCTTCCATTTTTAAGGAAATGAAGAGAGCTACCAGCAAGCCTACAATATTTTCAAAGCATAAGTCTTAACAAAAGAGAAATTAGTCTCACAGTATATCAGTCCTACATAAAAAAAAAAAATAAAAAATAATCTTGCTTTAGACATAATTTCTTTTCTACTGTTCTCAATTTCAGTTCTTACAATGGCTAAATAACAAGGAAAAAAAAGAGTGGAAAAAAACTTACAGAGAACCGCAGTTTTCTTAAGTATGTTATCCGTGTATAATAAAATGCAATGTGCAGACTGCAGTAAATTTAACCTCTTATTAATATGAAGGAGAAAAATGAGCACAGTCTAATTTAATGGGCATTCATTTAGCACAGATTGCAATTACAATCTATGCAGCAGATCCGAGCTGTTTGACTGAGCTATGAACCAAGATTATATTCCAATTCACAACTTGAAGAGTACAGAACAAGAATGAAAATTACGCTCTTTCTTGTTAAATGGCTAACAAACTTCAAGACATATTAGACATTAAATAACTCATCTTGCAAAATACTAAGTTCTTCAAGTGCCATTTCCAATCTTTAGGGTTTAGCAAACCACACCATGAATGTCACTGATCAAGGAAAGCGCTGATCAATTGATGAGACCAAGTCAAACTTCTCTGCCATTTATTGTTTACCAACGTCATTTTTCTCTTAGCCAATTAACATATAATAATGTTCGGGGCTTTTTTTCAGTCCATCACAGCAAAGATTTAATCACATCTTTTACAAATCGCCTTTGTTTTCAGAAACAACAAATGATACATCCTCATTCTCCCAGATGCCACATGAGATGGGGTCAGTCACATCTCCCTGAGTGATGGACACAGCCAAAACCCATTGATTCTTCATCTGTTTCCCTATTTACTGTTTAAAGGCACTTTCAAACTTCCAGTTAATCACAGCTAACACAGACTTTTCTGTTTGGTTTCACACAAATTTGTAGACATGGCTGAGACTGAGTCAAGCCACCAACTCTGCAGTCATGGGCCACTAAGATAATTGGCTTTATGATGAATAACTCAGTCTCAGAGAAGGCTGCCTTTTCATCCCTACCTGAAAAAAGCACAAAGAAACAGAGAGCTTTGCATCAAAAAAAAAGTTTCCTTTCACTAACTCAAAGGAAAACGGAAGGTGCTGCATCACAGCTTGGCTTCTACCAGCATGCCTGACCTTGCAGGCTGTAACATAAAAAATCCCTGTAACTGTGTTGGTAAATAAACTGATTCAGGCTGACACGGTGGTGATGGAAGAAGTGATATACATAGAACATCAAGCTGTCATTTCTATAAAATGATTTTTTTTTTAAACCAGCAGCACTTTAGAAAGTGCCTTAAAACACAGCAATCTTTCAGACAATTTTCTTACGTTATAACATCACAGCTGAAGAGGGATGAAGGCTGTATTCAAGGGCTAAAGGACAAAGAAAGGGCATTTTGAAAATCTTCAGCACTGTAATTATGCAACAGTTGCTCTTTGTGTAAGATTGGAAACAAAGAAATATGAAACTTATAATAAGCTCCGGGAACATGTACTAAATTTAAACATTTAACTTTCAGCATTTGCAGCTTCGGTTACATTTAAGATATACTCATTTTAAACAACCTTTAAACTAAAATATGAGAGAAAAACATCATTAAGCACTGATAATATTTGAGCCTTGCAAGCAAGGAAGCATTCTTCTCGAAATATAGCCGTTTATTACTTCCATGGGAAATTGAAAAGTACAGTTTTCTCAGGCAAATAAAGTAGTAGTTGCTCCCTACCCGTCATCAATCTCAGTGGAGCACAGACACCTCGGAACACCTCAGGCAACCACATCCCACATCGTGCAGGTAGGGGATTATGTGCTTATTTAGCTTGAAAAATCTGACTTGTATTCTCCTAACCCACATCTGGTTTATGAGATTACAGCACCAAGTTCATAGGTAAATCTTTAATTACAAATATTTCTTTAGACTCCTATGCAAGGTTAGAAAAAAGAGTGAAGTAGTGATATTATTTCAGCTCCAGTGCAGAATTTATTCCTTTAGTAGTGATTGAAAGTATCAATTATAATAACACTTACAGTTAATTATTGTTAATATAACTGGAATTTATTATCTGTGGGTAGGCCTTTCATGCTACTTTGAAAATTTATGCTTATAGTTGTCTGCTATGCTTTGAAAATCATCTTTTTATAATTAACACGCTGGATATTAAACAAATTTAATCTTTCAAAGATAATATTTTATAAAAGAGCAAGAGAAAAACATTTTCTCACAAAACAGCAGTTCAAGGTATTTAAATCTGAAGCCTAAGCAATCACATGGTTTATTTTAACTAAAATAAATCAGCAAGAATCAAGCAGGGGCTCCAGACTGAAGTGAGGGAAGACAGAGGAGAGCATGTGGGGCCAGAAGAATGGTTCAGACAGAGCTGGGGGATAGAAGGTGCAGTCAAATAGCACGTACACCACTGCCCACGTATGGGGTACACATTCAGCTACAGCAATTGAGACAAAGGTGCACTAAAAATAACTTTTCTTGAACTTTTTATGTGATGGAGAGGGGAGAAAAGATTTTTTTTTTTTTTTTCTTATTAAGTCAAAAGCCTCTTCCTGTGAGATTAACAAAAACCAGCTGCTGGTGGGGTATTCCCCTTACATGAAAATGAAAATGTCATGGTAGCAAAGGGAATCCTTGGTGTTAGAAGAGAAAATAAAGCAGTTACAGAATTTTAAAATATAACCGTGAGACTAGGGGAAGTTATTTTAATTGACTGAATGACATACATGAGGCATCACCAGTAAAACCAAGAAAAACACAGAGATGCTTTTTTTTTCTCTTTCCTCTTTTCTTTCCCAGTACTGATACCAGTCCAAAGGCTGGGAAACTCTCAGAGTAACATAAAACAGCTGAGGAGCTCAGGTACAAGACAATCCAGAGCAGCTTGTGTACAAGACAATCAGGAAATGGATTTGGAGCTGATTAACAGCAGGAGCAATTTTCTCCCGGAAGCAGTAACAACTCAGATCTGAACTTTTGGGTTCCAGCAAAATACTGGGCTCACAGAATAAAAAAGAGCTGTTACATAAACCATAATAACAATGTAAGTAGCCACGGTGTTACTGAGCAAAACCACAGCAACAGCAAGTGTTTTATGGAGGTGATGAGTATCTTACCCTCATCATGTTACATGCCATTCAGGTATCCCTCCCAGAGCACATCCTGCTATAAAACTCTTCCTGTGTAGTTTTTCTTCTTAATATCACTGGCATACGTTTCTGTTGGTACAGAAGGTGTAAGAGTTTATCCAGAGAGAAATAAGTTCGAGCTGGTCTAGACATTACATTGTCCTTTTGAAAGGTAGACTACAGCAGTAGACAAGTCACTCCGTTTGCTGCTTCTCCCACCCACCACAGAGTGATAGGGGAGGTTTAGATCGGATGTCAGGAAAAATTTCTTTCCTAAAAGAGTTGTCCAAGCCCTGGCCCAGGCTGCCCAAGGAAGTGATGGAGTCCCCATCCCTGGAGGGGTTTTAAAGCCATGTAGATGTGGTGCTGAGGGACAGGGTTTAGTGGTGCCCTGACAGTGCTGGGTTAACAGTGAGACTCAATGATCTTAAAGGTCTTTTCCAACCTAAACAATTCTATGATAATCGTAGTCAAGGACTTCCAATAGGAGCCTGTCTCAAAGGAGATGTGAAGGACCCAAGCTGAAGGGGTCCAGCTACAGAAGACAAGAAATTTGATTTGATAAAGCTCTTCATACACCTATCTTAGACCCACTTGCAGACATCATAGGTAACATTTTGTGTCACTGCTATATGAACCATAAATAATTTCATCAAAAACAATTAACTTGAAAGAGGTTTTTCCAGCTTTGGTATATAAACAAATCTTCATAGACTAAGCACAGTAGGAGATCATAAGAACAACCTTGCCTCCTGTTTTAAGATTAAGTCAAGGTATATATTCATGTTTTGGAGAAAAAGAAAGCCACGTATTAATCTGAGAGTCTTATTAAAACATCTTTTCTCACAACTACTCAGCTTGAAACCAGCAGTAAAAAGTTCGTAATCATTGACTATGATAGATGTTTATTAGCATTTACTCTTAATTTTGTTTAGTCTGGAAAACATTCCATGAGAGTGCCCATGAAAAATAGTTATGCTGGCAAAAGAGGGAAAGAATCTACTAGAATGCCTTAGTTCACTTTGTACTGCAGTTGCTGTAAAGTAACCAACTTCTGCCTTAAATTCACTTTATTTTACCTTGCGGGGCAAGTACCACTTTAAGTGCTGCAAATTAAAAACGAATCTCTTTAAGAACGAGCCAAGCTCCTTCCACTGGATTCATAAACCAGCTGTCGGGGGAGACATGTTGAGCTCAGGAGACTGAGTCTCACCATCCGTCATGGCAGATATTAACATTCCCAAAGAAATTTGGAGCAGTGTTCTCCAGTATGTCCAGGGGAATATCCAGAAGTATAAATGGGAGAATAATGAAGGAGAAGGACAAAATCAGAGCAATGAGTGCTCAGACTAGGATTTCTCATCAGATGAGAGTTATTCCAGAATTTTTAAAGAATATATTCATCATGCATGAAGAAAAATGCCGCCTGCTTAGCAGAGTCCTGACTATAGCATTAACAACCATCCCACTCAGATGTGGTTCCAAGGACCTGAAACCTGAATTTTGTCTTTCAAATACCAGAATCATTTAACTCCTTCACTCAATAAAAAAAAGAAAAGAAAAATCTACCAACTCGGAGACCCAGAAAACGTACAAAGGGAGAAAAAAGTATGTTCTGTCACTCTCCTCTGTCAGGAGAGAAATACAAGTGGGATGCTGATTTTAGTCTTTCTGCGGATTTCTGCTTAACTGAATGTTTCCTACCAAGGTGGATTTATCAGATTTGCACAAACAGCCTAAACTGCTGAGAAGCAGGACACCTTTTCTATCGGCTTAACGCTGCCAGACGAACCCTGGCAGGCAGCATTGGGGAAATTGCATCTGCTTGGGAAACAAAATTCCGGTCTTTTAAATTGTGGGCTGCATTTTTATAAAATCACTTCAAAGTATTCATGAATCCTTTCTTTTTTGTTTATGAAAGAAGCAACACTGTCTTCTCTTTTTTGCTGTCTTCTGAAGAAACCATAAATGCTAATGTGTCTGAAATGCTTTCATGGCTGGAGCAAGAGCTCCATATCTAGTAGACTGTTTTGCCACAAACATGTCCTACCAAGACCAGGTTTCAACTTATTTCCAGGTCTGTGCAGACCCAAACATATGGCTTTGTGGTCTGAGACTTTCATGTTCCTTACTATGAGCATGGTGAGACATTGGAACGGGGTGCCCATAGAAGTTGTGGACGTTCCTCATCCCTGGAAATGTTTAAGATGAAGCTGGATAAGGCTCTGAACAACCTGCTCTAGTGAGAGGTGTCCCTGCTCATGGCAAGGGGGCTGGAACTAGATGATCTTTCAGGTTCCTTCCAACTCAAGCCATTATATGATTTTACATCTTGAAAAGTTCACACCACAGGCACCAAAGTCATGCCACTCCTTCCATATGGGACAATTCAGAAAAATAACTCATAGGAGATGTATAGTTGTGGCTGCTCTTCAGGCTTCTGGGACAAAGGACACCTGGAGATCTCAGCAGCACCAAAACAAGAAAGAAGTCACCTTCAAAATATTTTCAGCCCATGTCTATGATTAAATGCTGCAAGAACAGCAGCCACCCACCGAAATCAAGCCAGGAGATCATTTTGCACCCAGCTGACCTGCAGGCAGCTGGTTGCAGGGCCCTCCTTCCCAAGAAATGGGTTTCTTTGGACCAGTAGTGTGGGTTTGTCCATATTTATCTCTCCTAAGTAAAGACTGATTTTCTTTGAATATATGAAAAAAAAGTATGCTGATTTCAGTACCAACCTGACCACACTGGGTCCACTCTCCAACCTACCAGAGCCAAAGGATCACTGAACAACAAATTAGGGATCACAAGCAACAAGTTACTTTACGTATTTTACCAGGAACCACTACGATAGTAGAGCTTACATCTGTACATTTTATATATGCTAATAAGACACTAATATGAATACTATAATAATAATTAAAAAATCATAGAAACGCTCTAAGACATAAGGTGAGGTAATTCCTGAACTTCGGTGGCAAGTAGGATTATGTTTGTCCCATGCTTTGTTCCCAAGGGTTGCCAGCATGATGGACATTAGTTTAGTGCCTTTGTTCAGAAATCTATTGCTACACAAGTATCTAACTACCACCACGTGATCAAACATGTGATTTTAAAGCCAAATTAGAAATGGTTTTGACCACGAGGACAACTAGGGTACTTCAGATGTAGCTTCTTAAAAAAAAAAAGTCTCTGTTTTAATTTCTTTTTCTGTATTCTAATTGTTTTTTATTAAATGGCAGTTTCTGTTGGTTGTATACTTAGAACTAGCTAAAAAATTTCAATTAAATTTCATTAGAAAGCAATCAGCCAGTGAATAGCCTGAAAAAGTCACTGTAATAGAAAATGAGAGTAATTTAAAAAACATCCTTTTACATTAATGCCAATTTACATGTAGCTAGTACTAGTTACTCCAGTAGCAGTGTCCGATAACATAGGAAGTACTAAGATAAACAAAGGCAGTATCTATACTCTCATTTTAAAAAAAGTTTTATCAACCCATTTTGCCTATTGCTCATTTCTCCCACCAATGATTTTTCTGTATTTCTTAATCTAAGGCATTTTAAAACACCACAAGTCTATAGTGGGGGGAAAAAAAAAAAAAGGAAAAAAAAAGGCAAACCAAATAGATTTCAAGACATACGGAAAAAAAAAAAAGGCCCTAAAATGTCCAGAAGGGCTGTCTGGTCAGTGTTTCTGTTTCTCTTTATCACCAGCTAGCAAGGAACAAACCCCTGTCATTGCGATTTTTCACACAGTTTAAGCACGCATGTACTTTGCAGCTGAAGTCTCATCCACTGGCCCAGAGCAATCCTGGGTGTTACTGATACGGAGCAACTATTAATACAGAGAATAGAAGAAAAACTCCTGGAAAACAACAAACTGCTCCCCAAGACAAGCATCCCGCAGGTTTTGCTTGCTCTACAGAGCTCCCCAAAGGTGCTCTGCTGGAGCCAGGTGCTTCTTCCCACCGTGACTGCTGAGGGTACTTTGCTGCATTCGCAGCCACTCCCTGTCAGAGCTCGGCTGGAACATCACACCCCTGCTGTCTCCCTTGCCTCTCAGAACAGAGACCAGTGTTAAAGGGAAACACATAAATGTCACGTGAAACATTGACAAATCTACTCCAAATAAACTCAGGTGAGCTTCCCAACTTTGCTATCACAGAATCACAGAATCTTGCGGGTTTGGAATCTCTCTGGAAAAGGAGACTCCACAATCTCTCTGGGCAGCCTGGGCCAGGCTCCAACAAACACCCTCACAGCAAAAAAATAACTCCTCCTGTTTGGATGAAACCTCCTGGGTTCCAGTTGGTGCCTATTGCTCCTTGTCCTGTCACCGAGCACCTCTGACAAGACTCTGGTCCCATCCTCTTGACTGCCCGCCCTTTAGTTATTGACCAGCATTGATCAGATCCCCTCTCAGGCTGCTCTTCTCCAGCTGAACAGCCCCAGATCCCTCAGCCTTTCCTGAGCAGAGATGCTTCAGACCCCTCAGCATATTCACAGCCTCAGCTGGACTCTGCAGTCGTTCCTGCTCTCTCAAACTGGGAATCCCAGAACTGGACACATTACTCCAGAGGTGGCCTCACTGGGGCGGAGTAGAGGGGGAAGAGAACCTGCCTCAATCTGCTGCCCACACTCCTCCTTACGCACCCCAGAAGACTGTTGGCCTTCTTGGCCGCCAGGCCCATTGCCTGCTCACAATGAACTTATTCCCCAGAACTCCCAGGGTCTTTCTCCACAGAGCTAAATGCTCCTTATTATACTAAAAACTCAAGTAGAAGTCACTATACATTTGAGGTTTATGTTCTGCTGCTAAAGATAAGGAGGGGGTGGGGTGGGGCCCGGGGGGAACGAAAAAGAAAGACTTTGCTACTTGTTAGCAGACATCGCTTCACAGACAGGACAAGGAGGAGTGGCAGGGAGCTGATGAATTGCATATCCTGACAGAAATCTAGCAAACGCTCCCTGCAAAAAGGCAACACTCTGAAACTGGATTTTCCTTACCTGTGGTTTCCAGCAGCTTCAGCTTCTTCAGGTTGGAGCTCGTACAGAAAAAGTTTGACCACATAAATGTGCAGATGAAAAAAAAAGAATCACAGAAGAGAGAAACTGAATCAGGGATATTTCTTAAATTTGGCAGCAGAGAAGGATGGCAGGAAGGGGAGAGAGGTGAAGGCAGGTATTTGGTGCTTGATTTTTAGCGTGGATTGGGACCAGATACTTGTCATTAGAGGATAGCTGGGGCCTAGGAAATGTGTAGTCATCTCTAATAGTTACCAAATGTTCACCTGAGGAATCAACTAAAATAATATCAATAAGGAATGGTAAGGTAAAGTGACAAGCTCAGTATAGGAACAAGGGGCTAAAGGACTAGTATATACTGCACTCAAGTATATGCTGTGCGATGTCTAAAGCATTTTTGAACAACAAATAATCAAGTGCTCCTAAGTGAAAAGCAGATAAATAATTAAGAAACAGATTTCTCAGCCTGCACTCTGTTGACTCAACTGCTCAGAGCAGGTCCCAGCTTTCAGGGAAGGCAGACTCCAGAATCCCACTCACCTCCTCTGAAAAACTCAACCCAATAAGTCACATTTTAATATCTTCAGGATGCAGCATATTAAGAAAGACCCACTAACTAACAAAACAACAACCAAAAAAACCCAAACCTCAGAAACCATCTTTAAAACTGCTCACCTGGAATTTCAAAATGCACTTTAGAACAATTTCCTAAATACGAGTTTCAAAATTTACCAAGGATTATTCTGAATTAATTCAGCAGCAGAAGTTGTGCTTCCCAGGGAAAGATCCCTGGCAGTACATTGCACCAATATCCTTGCTTAGAAATCATTTTTCTCTCTTCCAGAGCACAGGACCAAGTTTGAGACAAGCCATTTACATAAATCCATAATGCATCCACCAAGCTTTTAGTTCTCAAGGGTATTATAATGCTAATAGAGGAATGACAAAGCACTAGGTTTATCTTCTAGACCCAACACCTCTAAACTTGATATCTATGGCCCTGAACGATAGCTAAGGCTGCAGGCTTTCCATTCTAGTGTTTTCATAATCCTTGCTGCTGGCCATTTATGGTCTAAAGCTGTCTACTAAGGATTGTAAAAAATGGTTTACTAAAGCAAGTTAGTCTTAAAATGTTGAAGATGGCCCCACTTCATGAATGGATACGTAGCAAGGCACAGACAACGTGCAGAACAGCTCGTGGTTGCGTTCATAAGCACCATAGGGTCAAAGCTGCCAGGTAGAGCTCCCCAGATTTCACTCTATAGACCAGAAATTGCAGGAATAACACACAGCACTGGACAGTCCTGCTGGATGTACCATCCTGCTCCAATAAGGCTGATGACAGATAAACAACCATTGAGGCTCAAGACCAGAGCCTATACATGAAAATTTCCCTTTCCTGATGAAATAGTACTACAACCTTTTTTGACTGTGCAGTGGAAGAGCCCTCCACGTTTTTTTGTCTCCTGACAAAAAGAAGCTTTGAAGACAGAATTAAAAAACAGGCTTACACTTGTAATTTACTCTATGTGTATTGTATATAAACATACTGTTTTTTTCTTTTTTTTTTTCCTTAGCTTTGCTTCCTTTCCAGAGCAGGAGGACATGAAGAACACCCAGGCAGTTTAATTCAAGGTACCGTACACCCAGAACTGCTACTAAATGTCTGCCAGATATATACACCTCTCTCCATCAGCTTTAAGAGAAGCTTAGAGTCCTTACTTTGCTCTTTTAAATGATACTTCAAAATTTGTTCCATTTTTTTTTTTTTTTACATTTGCAGGAATCCTTTTTCTCCTTTTTTTAAGAGCTGTAGTTGTCAAAGACCTTACACAGCACAGTACATCCTTTGAAACTTTTAGCAATAATTGATCCATTTTCCAAAGTCAGAAAGGGTGGAGGGTTAATGGTTTTTTTTGTGTTAGCAGAGCTGGGCACACAATACATCTGAAAGCGGTTAATCCAATTGCCTTTCACCCAAATGTTAGATATTCCCGAAACACCATTTTAGAAAATGTAGTCTAAGTGATCAGTGACCTGCGTACCCAACAGCCGCCCTCGTTCAAGCATCTGCAGATATCACATTTACAGGAAACCATGTCAGAAACAAAAAATCTTGTAGTAGGGCTCAGACAAAGAAGAGAATCTCAGGGTTTTGAGGATAGCTACCCCAAAATGATATCAAAGGAGATGATCCCTCCATAGTAAGTTATTTTAAACACTAAAATGTCCAGCATAATAGTTGCCTTGATTATTTACACCATCGCCTAGAGTCATTCTCACCAGGAAATTTAGGAGCAGGACAGTATTTTGCACACCAAGAATGTACCACCTTTTGCAGGTGAAGCATCAAATAAGTCAAATATGCCACCAGTAAGTCATATAAATGGCGTAATCTCATATCATCAAGAAAATAACGTTGCTGCAGAACAAAATAAAACTGTAGTTTGACCCAATTTCAGATTCCCTGGGTGAATTTTAGAGGATAAAAAACAAAAGCCAATTTTTACAAAGTAACTTCCTTTTTTTTTTTAAGCTAAAAATTAATGCATCAAGTTAATATGAAACGTTTAAATTAGAATGGAATTAAATGGAAGATCTGGAACTACTCAAAACAACTCAGCTCTTGTTAGTGTAATGTTGAAATATTGTCCCTCTAGGTGCTCTTAAATGAAAAAAAGCCAGTAAAGCTGCCATGAATCACCTACTAAAAGATCTCAGCCACAGAGTAGGTACAGAGGGGATGTTAAAACAGGCAAATTCTGAAATCTTAATTGTGTACTAGCTTTATATATAAAGTTAATTGCGGGAAAACAAAGGCAACATTTCACCAAGTAAATCACTTTAAGACCTTTTGCTGCATCTGTTGGACTGTTTCCTGCATGGTCTACACTGTGCCCACCAGAATGAAGAGTCCCATGGTTGAGGTGCTGGGGATGAAAGAGGGAGGAAAGGAGGAAAAAAGAAAGGAGAGAAATGGCATCATAGAAAATGTCTTTTAAGTGCATTGCTTTGTTTATAAAAGGCTTGGCTAAAGTAAATACGTTATTATTTATGCAGAAGTGTCAAAGGAATGTCATTTTCATCTATAATCACTGAGGAATAGGTAATATGAAAACCTTCTTCCTCCCTTCAGGAGCTTTGGTTCTTTCCATATTTAAACAGTACAGGGGGGAAAAAAAAAACAACACAACAACAACAAAAATCCTTGTTTTCCCACTGGACTCTGCCCTATTTCCATAACAGAAAGCTTCAAAACTGCCAGGTGCCCTTCCAAGGTTTGCAAACCCCTCTCACTTCCAAAAAACATTCACAGAAAGTGCAGCCTGTGAAGTTCCCAACCAGAGCTGACCCGTTTGAAAAACCTGAGCAGCTGAACACCAGGGATCTCCCCAAAAATCCCTGGAGTGTCCTTGCAGTTCAGAAAACCTCACCAGTTTACAACCACAGGGATTAAATGAGGAGACATCCCTCAACTCACACCACACTACCCTGGAAACTAAGAAAACTATTATTTTTTCAATGCATGCTGAAAAACATCCAGGACATGACCAAAACAGGATCTACATATCTCCTTCAAACCATTCTTGGCGATCCTACTCCAAGTTAGATAAAACACACATATATATGCGCACGCACGCGCTTTTTGCGCATCGATATCTTCACTGCAGCTCCCTGCAGGTGTTCTGCTCTCCCCCCACCTGTACTGAGAACATTTAGATGCAGATTCACAGGTAAATGGGAATGCCAGGCAAGGAGCTGCCAATGAAAAACAAGAATATAATAGCTACTTAAAGAGATTAACTTTCTTATTATTGTGTCACTGCACACTGTAATTCAAACAGCTGGTAGCCTCCTTTCTGTAACCACAGAAAATTAAACTGGGAGAGAAGGCTCCTTTTTGTGCTGTTGTTTTCACCGCTACAAGATTGGTTATGTGCCTTTTGTGCCTGTGGTCCTGTACAGGAGGCTCAGCATTTAAAGGGCAAGAACAATTGCTTCCCCTAGAAAATTTGCCTTTTTTTTTTCTTTTAATTTGCTATAAAAGTAGTGCCTGTAAAAATCTTCAGATAATCTAAACTAACTCACTGCAGTGATATTAGCACCTCACCTTTCCCTTATGCAACACAGGTAGGCAAGAAATGTAGCAAAATTAAATTTTCTTTCTTTTAACAGACTTTTCACCCTAGGCTGCAAAATTTTCCTATTTTATGCAAAGATATGTAAAACACTGCTGTATAGGTTATGAAAAGCAAGGAGAAATTTTGCTGACAGTGGAAACTGATACAAAACTGTGCCATTCCTCACACTTCTCTGGATTTTTGTGCAGCATTAATTTCAGCTTTAGTAATACTATTGCTGGGTTAAATCAGTTTTCCATGGGAACACTTGGAGAAACACTGTCTTGGAGAATAAAGAAAATGAAAACTTTCGTTTCCTCCATTATAAAATCATCTTAAAGCTCCATTGAACTCTACAGCTACTGTGGGTTAAATTAACCCATGCTTACTGAGGGGACAGGCACTAATTTTCTTCAGAGAAAACCATTTCCATGTGGGTACCTCAGGAGTGTTTAAAAATCTGTGCAGAGTACCTTTTACTCATGTCCAAATTAACTATATGGATTGGAGAAACTCAGCATGTATAATTAGCTTTGGAATTAGTTACTTCCCTTTTAAAAGTGAAATTTGTGTGCCTTCCAATTCCATATGGGATTTACAAGCCTTTTATTGAAGTAGCAGCAAGAGAAAGGTAATAAGGGGAGAAAAAACGTAGGAGAACTTACTAGATAATAGGTGATGTAAAAATGTTAGGCTTATGATTTCTAAGGGAGATTTTTCCCATCAAACCTCAGCAAAATGCTAAAGGTTAGCCCTAACAGATGGGTTAGATTGAAACACTGACTTGAGGGACAGGGACTGAGATCTGGCTCAAGCAAAGAGAAAATACAACAGACAAAAAAATAAAAAAATAAAAAGAAGAAATTTGAAATCAACATGACCAACAAAGGAAGACTGAGAAAACTGGGGCTGTCTGGTTTGCAGGTGCCTGAAGGAAGAGATGAGAGAATTCTGCCAGTGTATTAAAGGTAACTAAAACAGTCAGGAATAAACTCTTCTCCATGGTCCCCAAGGAGAAAACCACAAGTGATGAGCTGAAATTGTAGCCAGAGGGAATTTGTTTAGACACCAAGAAAAATTTCCAAATGATAAAGACAGTTAGCCACAGGGACAGTTTGCCCATGGAGACCATGGACTCTTCATCAGCAGAAAACCTTATAACAGGTAACACAAACATCTGCTGAGAAATGTTTTGACATGATGGTGTTGATGCAGTGGGATGAATGGAATAACTTTCCACATCCATTTTCTGCATGTAAATCAAGGCTGATTTATTCACCAAACCAAGTTCTCCTTTCCAACAAGACCACTACAACCGCTCTAATCCCTTCTTGGCAGCTTGGCAATGGCCTTGCATACAAGCAAGTATCTCCCTCAAGTGCAGATGACCCTTCTCCCCTTGAGGTGAGCTGCTGGAAGGCAACCAGCCAGCAATACCTAGTGGCTTCCACATTTCACAGCAAAAGTGGTTTCCCACCTGGCAAGGAGATTCTTACCTGTAAGTCCCACTGTTGCCTGCATCAGCCCCATCTTAGAGTATTTCTGAGCTCAGCAGAGAAGTTCTCTTCTTGTCAACAGTGTGGTAATTCGGATTCAAATCTGTCAGAGTAGAAAATACCTTAGACTGCAGAAAACACATTTATTTGTACCCATTTGACTCAGAGACATATTTACACCGACAGGAAAGGCCAACACTAACATTAAATCCACAAAATAATGACTCAATACTGAAATCAACTCAGTAAATACTTAGACCGGTCAATTCCCTTAGAGTGAATGACTAAAGACCATTTACTTGTACAAAAGACAAATCTGGAGTAACAGTTTGTAGTGCTGGTTCAGCCCTGATCACTACTGTCAATGAAACCAGTTCTTGGACTCATATCAGCTCTCTTTTTCTCATATTATCAATATTAGAAGTTTTCTGGAGCAGGGATAGCCTCTTAATATGTTCTGTCCAAAACCCAGTCCAATGGCTATTTCAGACACGTAACTCAAAATACTACTCAATAATAATACTCAAATATTAATGATTGTCTTCCATTGAGAGAAAACATTGCTTGACACAGCTACCAAGCAGTCACATTTTGTTAGGTCATAAAAAAAAAAATGTATATTATTCTCAGTTTTACTAAAATATGTTCAGAAGAGAAAAGCCTGTCAGAGAAGCTGCATCAATGTTCAATGTGGGAAGGTAAACAGAGCACTTGGTTGTTTTACTGTTCCTTGGTGGTACAAAGGTCTTTGGAGTTATAGATGCAAGAAGCGGAGTAAGCAGAAAAACAACAACAAGAAAAAGTTAGTGAAATGCAGAAGGAAATGTGGTCAACAGCTCACTAAAGTAATATTATTCACCTATATTTTTGAATATTTATTTCAGTTAAATTCATGATCTGTAAAACAGAAAGCAATAAAATAATTATTTTTTTTTGGTGCTGTGTTGAATTAAGGTATTACTAACCACATCTGAGAAAACTTTGCTCTTACTTAGACACCACTGTGGCTTTTTTAATCAGGAAGCTGAGCAATTGCAGATATTATTTCCCGTTGACAAGTTTCAACACAATATTTTTAATGCCCTAATACCTTAAAGACTCCCATGAGCACTAAATGCCAGGCTGTAGTCAAGACACAGGACCCAAACTATTACATATTCAAAAACCACATGATGCTTCAGTCCAGATCCTTTGAGTTTAGCCCAAAGTAGAGTAGAATTTTCTTGTTTTCCATGATATCCTGCACTGCTGACATTTTTATCGCTATTTCTCTCATTTTTATCCCTTCTCCAGAGAAAAGTTAGAAATTTCAGACAGTAAACTTCACCCTTGCCCTTGAGGGTGCTTCTAGAGTAGCACAGCTACAGAGATCATGCTGCAGCCAACCTACAAACCAAAGCTGAAAGGATGGAGAGGGAGCACAGCACACGTGTCTGTGTTGCCTTACAGACACTCATGCTTTTTTTTGCACCGTAAGCGACATTTCTTTCAAAACCAGCTCTGCCACAAGTGAAAGAAATCTACTCGACATACGTTGACAGGCAAAAAATTCAAACCCTTATCTTCAATGCTCATTTAGAAAGTGCCAATCACTCGATAACCTGGGTGCCATACCTTATTCAAATTTAAGTCTTTAATACAGGTGCAGTAGCTCCCAGTAAGTATCTTTTACACCTATAATTTAAGGCTCCTGGCTTTAAATTTAAAAAGCTCGATGTCCTGTTGTTACATTAATATATTGCCCTCATTTCTGCATTAACTCAAGTGATTCTCTTTGCTGACTTCACCCTTTTGGTGATAACACCCCCGCGGTGTCTAAATGGATGGTAACTACTTATCCAGAAGTTAAGGGGGACTGATGAATTGCAAATGAGGATGACTTACACAGCAACAGCACAGAGAGACACTACCTGTAAGTGGTTTTGAACTACAGGTGTCTGACAAGCGTTCTTTTGCATTTCCCCCTATAGCTTCAAAGACAAAAATTCAGCCGTTTTTCTCCTTTAGTAAAATTTAAATGACTGCTCCATATCTAGCAGTTTGATAAGTGAGACCGGTCTCCTTTTCAGGCTAGAAAGCGTTTCCAAAGTAAACAGCTAGAAAAAAAACCAAAAAACACACAGCAAAAAAAACCACCTCAGTCCTTACCCAGCCTTTTGAGCAGAAGAGACTCGGCTACAAACCACAATTTTACCACATACAAGAGCTGTTTGTGGCAGCCGAGATTTGCTCTTCCCACTCCTCCCAGCGGAAGCTGTGTGGCTCTCAAAGTGTTTGTTACTGATGCTACCGGCCTCCACTTCCAGCTGGGGATTCACACCAGCCTCGTACACGACACTCCTTGCTCCCAGCACCATCGACTGTCAGATAAATGTATAATCATTAATCATAATCACGTATAAATCATTAATAAGGTATTGGGCTGGCATTAAGTTTTAGAGGACTGAAGAAACCCCGCAACATCAGAGGGAACTTTGTAACCCATCTGCTCTCAGGTGGTGGCCGCAGCATTGCAATGTCAAGGACTAAGGAGCCTTTTATGCAACTACAGACTGTATTATTCTCATAAAAAAAAAAAAAAAAAATCAGCCCTGCACAACAATCCTGATATTGCTGCTTTATCTCATTCCTAATGTAATCCTTTTAGAAAACTCTTCAGATTTCTTAAATGTGAGAAAAATCAATTTTTTGAAAATGAGAAGAATCTTTAGCTTTTTCTAAAGATATATTTTTAGAAAAGTCTTTAGAAAAATCCATCTCTAGCTGTGTTCGAGGTGGCTTTGTGCAACTCCTGCAGCTCTAACCAATAGATATGGCTAGAAACGGCTACTTCTCACCACAATTTTAGTGACATTTTTATAGAAAACGTAATGTAATCTAAATTTTGAGGACACTTGTTCAAAAAAGGCAACAGTTTTGGAGTACAACTGCTGTTAAAATATATTACTAATATTGTCCCTTAAGTTTCGGCTGCGTTTAGAAACTTGAAGGATTCTACTGAAGCAAGAAACTTTGCATATACCAAATGATAAACCTGAGTGGAACAGATGGTTCCATAAACATTATACTGGTCAATTGTTAGAGACAGTCTGTTAGTTTAAATAGCTACATAGACCTTTACTTCATATCTATATAGAGCTTTACTGAAAACTATGGCCATGGAGTTGCAATACAGACAAAAATATAATTAAAATGAAAAGCCTCTGCAAGAATAAAAAAAAAATAAAAAAATCACTCAATAACTTCAACATCCCAATGAGGATGAATGACCTCTAAGTGTCATCTGTTGACTGATACAAGTCAGTATATCAATGTCAGATAAGCAAAGTCACATAGAATTTAGCTCTGGAATTCCTAGTATATCACAGCAGCAAGTAAAACAAACAAAAAAAAAAAATAAGGCTTTCATATCTCAAGAGCAAAATTAAGTTAATGAACCCTTTTTAAAAAACACACTTGGGATCATTTTAAAAAAAGATTTCTAAGCATTAAATCCACTGTGCCCAAATGCAAATGAAAGATCACAGCCATAAAAATGAATAAACTGCAAACAATTTAATTCAGATAACCACTTCAAAATGAATCTAAAACTTACCCCAATGTCTTGAACCAGTAAAACAAAAATTCGGTCTGGAAATTCTCTGTGAATCAGACTAATTCTGAGATATCCAATAATTAGATTCCTTCCTAAGTGGAAGGAAAGGCTATTTCAATAATTTCAGCTAAGCTTCCTGTTCTTTCCTGACCAAAATCCAAAACTAATCAAATATTTATTATCATTTGCATAATCTATCTCCACTTGCCAGAATACTTTAGGGTGTTAATGCAGCTCAACAAGTTTAATAAGCAAGTCATGACTTTGGGGATACCATGTCAGGATGATTTTTTTAAGTAACATTTGGACCAGAGAAATTCAGCCAAATATCTCCTCCCCAGGTTCACAGGGGCAGATGGAGCTGGGCTCATATCACTGTCCATTTGACTGCTCATCTCAACAGGAACCCACTTCAGGTGTTCAACCCATCCAGCACATCCTTAGACAGGGCTTCCTGAAGGGTAACAGGAGGTAAGTGGACACTTCAGTGTTTTGCCAAATGATATTTTATTAGAGTGGAGCTATAAGAGCTGCAGAATGATTTTTTCTTTTTTTTTTTTTTATTCTCCTATCACTCCTTGAGTACTGAGATAAATGTTAAATAAACGAGGAACCCTGTGGTCAGTGGAGTAGCAGTCTGACTGCTATTTGGACTTGTCCTAACAGATGAACCCGTCAAGTGGAAAGCTATTTTAATGAAGAAAGAAAAGCATTTTTTTAATGATAATTTATATATTTAAGAGGCAATGCCTCTCATGAAATGTATTCCAACAAGTTTCAAAAATTTCATGAAGTCAGAAAACCTGTTTTTCTCAACAAACACTTCAAGAAATGCATTTTGTGTTTCACAGATTAGCTGCTGCTATTTCTCATCCAGTTCAGCTCCAGCATATGTCGAGGTATTCCCTATTGTGTTTTCACAGCCACAGACAGTAAACTACCCAAAGCTCTAAGGAACAGAGGGAGCAGCATGTGTGTTGTGTTTCATCACAGAAATCACAGAAAACATAAATTAGTGAAGTCATCTGTGTCATTTATCCACCTAATTCAGCTTCCCAAAAGGAAGAATTTTCCCTTTCCCCCTTTTAAGTTCACAGTACAGCTTTCTATTTTGGATACAGCTGCATTGTCACTTAAAGAAGCATAAAAAAAATAATTCGCAAGGTGCAATAAAACATCAGAAATGTAACCTTTGTAGAAACCTTATTGTAAATGGCCCATCCTTGCAAGCTTAGATGGCAACATTTATATTTCCCGTTCCAAATTAACATTTTTATATGCAAAATAAAACACATCCTTGCAAGTCTCTTCTCCAGGTTCACTCTGGCATTTTGAATCCAGTCTAAGCCATTTGTGCTATTATGCAGTCTGGCTCCAATTCACAAAAAGCGAGTCAAGGCTGCTCATGGAAACCCTTCCCTGAGCATCTGTCAAAGGAAAGAAAAAGCATTTCACAGGATCCGTTAAAACCACTAACTGGCCGGTTCAGCCTTTCTTAGACCGGTTCAAGCTCCTTCAGTAACTCAAGTGTCACCGGTGCGTGTTTGCCCTAGTTTGCCTCTTACATTATCAGAAATTTGAAGACTAAATATTCTTCTCAGTGATGTCCCTGGTAGAGTTCCACCAAGTTTGACAGGATTGAGAACAGGCCTATGTCACATATCACTGTTTAGTCTTCTTTTCTCTTGGCAACTAAACCAACAGAACAGTTTTTCTTCTGCTCCTCCTGTCCTGGCTCACACTAAGGGGCAGAGCTTCTGGAAAACTGTGTTCCTGTCTGACAGCTCCATATATCCATCCTCCATGGTCTTAGGAATAACATAAGGGAATTGATTCATATGGACAGAGGAAGACATAATTCTTTCAGATATTTATACTTTTCAGGGGTAAAACTAAAGAATTTATGCTTAATTTAAAGCAAATCTGAGCAAGTTTCAGAATCAGGACTTGAATACATAAAACACATTTCTTTTTATTGAATTATTTTTCTTCACGTTAACATCCTGTAAGCTACAAGTCTCAATCTTTAATGCTCCATTTCTAGCATGCAAGTTCTGTAAGTGGCTTTTCAGAACCACAGCATCAGTTCTTTACATGAATCAAGCCATTCAAAGATCCATCTATGTAGGCTGGAGGAGTAAAAGCCCTGTAATCAACCACAAAAATGACCCATTCAAAGTTTTCAGATTTCACACTGCACAAAATTTTTGAGCTCAGTCTCTAAATTACTATGGAATAATGCTCCAGCAGTTACCAGTGAGGAAATTCAGGAATAATTTATGATAAACTACCAGATTAAAGGGGTTGGCCACATTTAAGGTGATAGCTCTTTTGGTTTGGACCGGACAGAAATCCAGCAGGTAACATTCTCAGCCACACAGCACTGGAGACCCCTTTACAGGAGAAGGCAAGAGGGGATGAACGAGGTTTTGGCAACAAGGAAAGCTTGAGTGCACATCTCATTTTGTAAAATAACCACTATAACTCGTTTTGTGTGGAAAATATCTAGTTCAAAACCTTTAGAATAAAGGTTTAGTCACGATGACAGTGTTCAGTGACAGTGTAGGAGTTGCAACACACAGGTCACTTGGGACAAACACAGGAGAGCCTTGCAAGTCAGACAAGAGACCTGAGATCTACTACAAATACCAGCAGAAGGAGTCGTAACTCACAGACTGGTATTTGCCATTTAGGCTGACAGATAAACATCAGGAACCAAGATGTCAGAGGAAGAATCAAATGAAGATGCCAAATGAGAAGACAACAAAACAGCAGAGCAGATGGAGATAAATAACACGTCTGTTTGCTGGGGAGATGGTGCCTGAGAATTACAGCTTATTCACCGAAAAAATGGCAGCAGCCTCCTCCATAGGCCTGTCTGTGCCCACAGCAGCCTCTCTCAGCTGCAGGGGAGAAGGGTCATGTGCCAACATCCCCATTCAGGGTGAGGACAGTCCCTGGTGACTGCTGACCACACAGTTCTGGTGCCCACCTAAGCTCCAGTGCCCATCTATTCCTCTACATCAAGGTAGAGCTTGAGGTTGGCACTTTGGTCCGACCCGATGCACAAACCAAACCTGGAAAGCCAAGGAACACTCAGCTGGGGTGCCAGGAAGCTGAAACTTGTGCCAAGCATAAACTAAAGCGGTTTGGAGCGTGGTTGTGCTGCATAAAGGAGTAGATGATGAGTGGCTGATGGGGATGTGTAAAATTCAGCGAAGACAGAGAAAAATGTTTAACAAAGTCCTTGTGCTTTCCGTGTTCTTGAGAGGTGCAATATTGTTTGCAGTTTTGTTATGAAAGAAAAATGTTTTCTATTTTTATTCAACCTGTATGACAGGAAAGCTCTGCTGGTTTGGACAGGACCAGGGAATCCTCACAGTACACTGCTAGCACCAAACTTTTAATGACTACAGGAAAGTCCCCAACTAAAGCCATGAGAATAAAGGAAGCATCTCTCTCTGGATTAATTAAATTTCCCATAAGGAAACTTCATTACATTTAACAGCAAAAAAACTAAGCAGCAGAGAAGGTGCTAAACTAAAGCCCTTCCCAGAAAACACATCAGAAATAGGACGTGAGGGAAGAGTATGCACTGAACTACGATGCTCCCACTCCTTCTAGCTGCACCTGCACTCCAGTGCAGCAGAGATGATCCCAGCAGCAAGCTGGGAGGTAAAGCCAGCCGTGAGAGAAGCTCTGCCTGAAGATTTACTCCTCACAACAGCAGAGATGGCTGCACCACAGCTCATGTTCAGCTGAATAATTGGTCCAGAGCAGTTCGAAGGCCAGGAGGAAGCTCGTTGATATTTATGTCAGAGAGACCTGCTTCCCAGACATCTCCACGAGTGCTGAGGCACCTTGCCTGAAGAAAGATGAGAAGTTGCTCATAGGCACATGCTCAACACAGTTCAGAAGAGAGAGAAGCACATTTTCTACCAACAACTACCTATACCTATCCCATAACCGACACTCTGCTATGATCTCCTGTGACTAACCAGCCGGCAGAAGACAGGAGGACTTTCTTTCTCCTATTGCATCCTTTACACTACCTTTACCTCCCTGACTCTTCAGGTATAACTCAGCTGAAAATATCTCCCCTCCCCTGTGATGGTACATTTATAAAAGCCCCCTCCATTTTCAACCAATTAATTTTTACCATTTACAATCATTTGACTTAACTCAGTGAAATATTTTAGGACACATTCTCAGCACGGTAATTATACCACACAGCACATGGCAGAGTCACGAAGGGGCTGAGGTTGGAGGCACCTCTAGAGACAATGCAGTTTAAACCCCGATGGATCTGGAACAGCCAGAGCAGGTTGCTCAAGGCCATACCTAGCTGAGCTTTGATTGTCTCCAAGGTCAGAGGTTGTACAACCTCACTGAGCAACCTGCCACAGTGCTTGACCACCCTCATCATAAAAGAGCATTTTCCCATTTAAACAGTGTTTTCTGTATTTCTACCTGCTCTTGTTGCCTCGTCTTTTCATTGGGCACCACTGAGAAGAGCCTGGCTTAATCTTCAGTCCTCCCTTCCATCAGGTATTTATCCACACAGAGAAGATTCCGCCACCCCCACCCACCCCAAGCCTTCTCCCAAGCTACATGCTCCCAGAAACAAAACCAGAGCAACAGGAACAAGGCATTTTCCACTTGCAAAGAAGCACTACTTGATTTTAATGCCATGTTACCGTTTCATGGGAGATAGTTCTGCTTTCTTTGAATAAAATTTGATTTTAACAAGATCACCGCGCCTTATGCATAACTAATTACATCAGGGTCCCTACGCTCCTTTAAGCACCACTGCTTTTGCAACATGCCCTCAATAAAGCTTAATAGGCCACATACCCCAACTCTGACAAGCCAGACTTTGATTATTTAGAGTTGAGTGGTTCCTTTGTTCTCTCTTCGTAAGAGATGTCACAGCCATCACAGTCTGATTGGTACTTTTCATTGAACAGGAGAGAAATTTGCACTTGTTATGTAGCCATTTATAAAGACTTTTGAAGGATGGAGAATTGGAAATTAAATATAAAGAAGAGTGAATTAAAAATAGGAGATAACTCAGCAGTGAAAACAGACACTGAAGAGGATCTCTTTACAGAAGTTCTCAAAAATGTATTGCTGTGCTAACTATGAAATCATTTAATGATGGCCAGAAGGAGGGATCTGAAAGCACAGTTGCACAAATTTCTTTTTATCAGTAATTAAGCAAATATTAGCTTGTCCAGATGACGTAGGATCCTGTTCTTCCGTAATTTAAAACTACTGTAAATCATGAATAAAGCCAAAGGATGCAGCACTTGCTCCAGTCATACTCGTACGAAGAACAGAGACCCAGCCTGGCCACTCCATGATGCTGCCTCAGCAAAACTCATGCATAGCCCTCAGGGCTGTTTTTTGTAGAAACCAGAGCAGGTACAGACAGCAAGGTCACAAAATTATACAAATTCCAGCTACTTGTTGGATTTCTACAAGTGAGAGTCACGTGAAAATAGAAAGACGACCCCTGTGAAGAGACCAGAGCGGCACCATAGTGGGACAATTCACAGTAACGCAGCTCATGGCAGCTCCCTCCACAACCATGTGGAGAAGGCTACCTTCTTGTTCAACTGTAGAGCTATGGTGGGTTCAGGCAATCAGCCTGATTCAGCTCAAAATTCATGAAAAATTTCTGTATGGTATGAAAGGTACACACAACAAAGGTAAAGCAGCTACTACTCTCAGCACAATTTTTAAACCAAAAAATACATTTCCCACCTACCACAACTTTTTTTCAGCTGTAAATATGAGGAAAAACTCTCCTGTGAGGGCAGCAGAGCCTGGCCCAGGCTGCCCAGAGAGGATGTGGAGTCTCCTCCTCTGGAGAGATTCCAAACCCACCTGGACAAGCGATGCAGGGTGCCCTGCTCAGGATGACCCTGCTGGAGCAGCAGGGTGGCATCAGATATCTCCAGAGGTCCCTTCCAACCCCCATCCCGCTGGGATTTCTATGAACAGAGCAGCCCCTACATCCCCTCTGGATTTGATTCTAATACAATCCAGGTAGGTTCTCTGTGTGCTGTCAATACGGCTGAGGAAATACCTCTGAACTCAGCAGGGACACAGGATGGGAGAAAGCCCACTCAGAGAACAACCAGAAGCAGCCAATTCACCCAGGGAGATAACACGGAATAAGCCAGAGGAGGGAGAGAGCAGCCCTGAATATTTCATTAAACAGAAAGTGAGCACTATGGGCTTCGTTGCTTCAAAAATTTGAAACTCCAGGCATTTACAACCAATGCAAAATGAATTGCAGATGCTTTGTTAAATGAAAACTCGTGGAATTTAAATTACTAAAACTAGGTTTTAACATGGTGGTACAATCTACCAGCTAAGAATAAATCTATAACCATGAAACAAAGCAGTAACAAAAATTAAAAACGTCCATGGAAACCAAAAATGGCCTCAAACAGAAGAGACAATTTTGTCCCTGAAATTCACTGTTTTCCCCCTGAATATTCAGGTAGTCATCTCACAAATGTATTGCATGGGAACTCTATCAGATGCAGCAAAGAGAGTGTAATCATAACTATTTTTACATGGCATAAGTCTCCTCTTTGATATTTTTTAAGAGCACTGATAAAGTACTTCAAAGAGATACACGCAGTCACGCTTATCCTCCCTTCTCAACACAGTGTGTATCCTGAGAACTAGAGAAGGACAGAAAAATTCAGCATATTTTTAGCTGTCACTTATAGTTCTATCTCTGCATGGGATTAAGAAAGTTTCTCCTTCTGAGAAAAATGAAAGTACTAAGAAATAAAACTGCAAAAATCAACCACCAAAATCTGTTCAACAATTACTGGAAGAATCCATTTCCCAGAGGGATTAACAACAACAGCAAGAGAGTGGTTCAATATTGATATAGTCAAATTATCCAGATGTATGCAGAGAATCAGTTGCTGCTCCTGAAGATAAATTTTAAAACTTCATTAATGAAATTCCTCACTCCTGAATGCAGATATTTGATATGGATGTGCTTCCTTCTCACCTCAGTGAAGAAAGGAACATGAATGCTACTCCTCTGAGTTGTAAAATTTTATTTTCAATGATGTTATGAAGGATTTATTGAATTATTTTGAAACTGGCCTTTGTGTTTCCAAATGTATCAGCAACCTTCATGGACTAGGAAATGAAAGAAAACACTAGATTTACAAAAATCTAATGTCACCGATGAAAACCCTGATTCTCTCAAAGCCTGTAAGAAGTCCAAAACATATAAATTGTAATGGGTCAATTTTTGTCACAGTCAGGCCCACTCAACTAGAGGGAAGTCAATGCTCCAAGAATCAAGACACAATTAGGTAACATTTATGTCAAGAGCCCTTAGTTTAAGGATTATCCCACCAATTTCTCATTCCCAAACTACTTCAGTTACGCTGCGGTAGTTACGGACTGTTGGCTGCACTTCTGCTTACCTAGGGATAGTGATACTTCACAATCTGAAGAGCAAATTAATTATGGAGGAACAAAATCGAGTTTGTACCTAAATTAACTAGGTTTTGTTACCCGGAATTTTTTTGCTCCAATTTAATTATAGCTAAATTGTATCATCACTAAATTAAAGCTAAGCCAAATTAGTTCTCCAATTCTTGCTTCAAGAGTAAATACTATTTGCCTTCCAGGAGCACTAAAGTACAGAAACTGCTTGAAATTTTATCTTTTTAAAAAGTGTTTGTTACCTACTTCTAATTAAAACCATTCATCACTGGAATATCGTTTTGGGTTTTGGGGTGGTGTGTTGTTTTTTTTTTTAAATGTTCTGATAAACATTTCAGATTAAGTCTAATATACTTAGTCTTTAGCCTTGCTTTCCTAGGTTGAACCATAAATGTCTCCCAGACCAGGAGCACTCAGGATATCAATACTCTGGAAGTAGAAGTCCTCAAAGCTCCCCAGGGCATGGACTCAAGCAGACGTGCTCAAGACCACCCAGCACACGCCCAAATTTTCAGCAATATTGGGGGCTCAAATTGCACTGCCAACATCAGAGCCAGGACCTCAGTTTCCAAAGTCAGTTGGTGCTCTTACTGGCAGTTAAGTGGTTTTAATTTAAATGGGTTTCAATCTAATATTTAATTTAATTTTGTGTTTTAACTTGCAGGCAATTTAAATGGCAAAGTCTGGATCGCACAAAGTGCTTCAACAGCCATTTCCTGAGGTTTAAAACTGAGATTAAAGCTATTGACATGGGCACTGCAATGCTTTGTGGAAAACACTTACACCTTGAATAATAAGGGTCATATTCCTTTATCAAGGCAACAGAGGCACATAGGAGAAAAACAATGAACTCAGAATAGATCTTCTAAGCAGTTTTGAAACAGCATTTGAGAAAAACGCCTTTTATTATGAAGGAGACAAAACTTGATGTGGTTATACCACTGAGCACTTCTAAAAAGAAATTCAGTTTTTGCATGCTGGGCCTGATCTGGCAAATCCCTTTATGTCAGCAAAAGGCAGAAATGTTTCAAAACGCCACAGAATCAGGCACTCAAAAAAGCATCCCTATTAGCACCCATGCTAACTTGTTCTAAAAGCCTCTTTCCACCTAAAACTGTGGAACTCACTGCCTTAAAAACAACACGTACCTCTGCCAACAGTTGAGTTAGAAAAAGTAATTTAAAAGCAGAAATGTCAAAGAAAGGAAGATTTCTAAAAACTTTTTGAGCTTTCAACATTCCTCAAAGCCTGAAGCTGCACAAATTACTGATGAAGTTATATTCTGGAAAGGCTAAAAGATGTGAGAAGTATTTCTACTCTCTCGCTTTTTATGTCACTTAGTTATCTATTACTTTTTTTTGTCTTTTTTTT
>VWZK01008995.1:106078-147605 GCA_013396935.1 Baryphthengus martii | reverse complement strand
GTTTTTTTTTTTTTTTTTTTTTTTTCCTAATCAGACTTGCCTGCTTCTTTCTTGGGAATTCATTCCCCAGTGAACCGGTAAGTGGAGAGTTGCCTTTTAAGCACAAGAAGGCACAAGGAGAGTATCTCAGGCATCTGAGACGGGTCAGCAAAGATGCAACCGGAACATCTGAACAAGAGTCCTTGGGTTCAGACATCAGCTCAGCCACAGCCCCTCTCCTGCTCTGTTGTCCCTCCCAAAAGGCAGCCCCCACCCAGCAGCAGGAAGGATGTCCCCATGGGCTGCACATGTCCAACTGAACGATGGCAAATAGCAAAAGAAGCTTTCTTTGACATCACTACTCAATCGCCAGTGCTGAGCCTGTCTTGGGAGGACCTCCATCCTCATTCAGGCTTGAAAGCACGGATTTCATTTACTGATCCCAGCGCTCCGCTTTGCCCAAGGACCGCAAACATTGGGATTTTATAACAACTTGCGACTGCTGTCTTTAAGCCTCCTGCGAAAGCCAATAAACTGAATCAGGCGTTTGCATTGACTCTGTTTTCTCAAGTCTCCAGAGGCTTTGAGCATATCTTTAAGGAGACTGGGTTTTAGATATGCTCAGAAGAAAAATGGAGCTTCAGCTTTTAATCCATCGCTGAAGCGCCTACAATCATCTTCCACTCTTAATAACTAACAAAAAAATAAAAAAAATAAAATCACAAACAACCTGCAAAAGAAACTGCTTCTTGCTGAGCCCTTGATTGTGTTTACGGTATCACCATCAACACCTTCCAGTGTTGCTCTCACCTCGGTATTTATTGAAAAAGTTCTCACGGAAGCGCAAAACCAGAAACACTTTTAAGTTCACTGTCAGAGATGCAAACTATTTTTTTTAAAAAGTGTGCCATTAATGTAATAGCTAAAAAAACCCAATACAACAACAAAAAAAAACAAAAACAGAAAACAAGCTTACATAAAGAGAAATATTTGGGCTAGTCACTTCTAGTAGGCTATTACCTCTTTATAATAACCTGGACAGACTCAATCCATCACTGCTTACAAAAACATAAATATTTCACACCAGTCCAGCCAGAAAGGAGAATAAGAACTGCCAAGGAGAGAAGTCAAACTCCATCAGATACAACTTCTCCATCTCCACTTCTGCTGTTCTCCAAAAGCCCAACATCTACAACATTTCCACGAGGACACAGGGGTGACCACTGAGAAACAGGGCTTCAGCTGTACAACACAAGTCACATAGTTTTATATAAGTGTTAAAACAGTCCTGATTACCCAACCCAGTGGGCTAAAATTCCAATAAAACAGCTTAAAATTCTACATGCACCTCCTGCATACCACTACTGTGAGCTGGCTCCTTCTTCAAGGGCAGGGAAGCCCTCCACAATAACTCCAAATTTAAAACCAACAATATTATTCCAGAAATTATAGTCAGTTTTGGAAGCTGCAGCCATTAATTGCTTCTGCGGTTTTGTGGGTTTAGGTTTTTCAACACAGCATCAGAGTGCTTAAAGATCCTCCTGATTAAATAATTCAAAGTGTTTGCACTATATAACATGTTTGAAGGGGAGAGAAAACCATGCTAAACACTTTGAATTCACAAGCAAGCAGCTCATTAATGTGCCACGGTATCAAATATTTATTACCTTCTCCACTGTAATGAGCTCATTGAAGACAAGTGAGAGAAAACCCCCATTTTGTACTAAAGCTGGAGATGTTTTATTTACGTGTGTTTAAATAGTCACTTTAGGCCACACCAAAATACAAACATACAATTAATATTCCATTAATGAAAAGGAAAATCTATTTCTCTTGGTTTGTGCAGGCTTATTTCATTTTGAAAAAAAAAAAAAAGACAAAGCAGAGGCTGTGGGCTGTGACGCTGCGGCACACGCTGCTCTGAGAGGAGAACAATCAACATTTGGTTATTAAAAATCCCTTTTTCCTTCCCAGGAAAGTGCAGCTTTGTTGTTTCCACAGGAGTTGCAATCTGCTGGGTTTTTTTTCCATTAAACCAAGAGTTGCAGACAAGAGCACAGTAACAGATTAACTCAGGATGCTTCTCTGCTTGCTCTGTAGCATGAAGTTGGGAGAGGGATTGTCAGGGTGTGGGAAGCAGCTGGGGAGGTGCTGGTTCATCCAAATTAACGATGTAACCACTGTAAACAACCTACGTGTAAAATAATCAATGGCTTGTACCTGTGCTGCAGTTGTCAGCTCTAGAAAGTAATATAACCCCCAGCACAGTGCCATGCTTCACAGTGATGACAAGAGTGAGGTTCAGGATGGTGAGTACAGAAGAAAGTCCTCTGTGTCACCAGCTCCCTCGGTGACCACTTCTGCATAACCCCAGAGAGCTTGTCAGCCCTTGTCCCCAGCAGTTTCAGCAGGACCTAGGCATTAATTTCTCCCTCAGTCAAGTGGAGGAATACTTTGGGAGCATTTCTCCAAGACCACCACCATTTTTGTCCACATGGAGAGGTGCAGAGGGGTAGGTTTTTGGAGCAGGGATCTGAGCTGCCCTGTTTATCACACAGAATCTCAGAACGATAAGGGCTGGAATGGACTTCTGGAGATCTAGTACAACCTCCCTGCTACAATAGATTCTCCTAGAGCAGGTTGCAAGTATCAGGTTTTAGTATTATTATCAGGTATTAGTATTGCCTAAATTGGGCAGCAGATCAGCTGAAGTTTGTTCCTGAAAGCAGCGGCTGCCCACACATCCCAATTTTCTGCATTTTGCCTACGCTTATTTTTCCTTTCAGCAGCAACAGCTGTAACCTCAATACTACGTACACCAGTAAGATAACACTCCCCACTGCTGATTTACCCAGGATTACTGGGAAGTACATTCAACGAGTAGGAAATCTCACGTAAATGCAATCTCTTTGCACGTTTCCTCCCCAGGTACCATTAGCAGAGGCAGCGCCGCCGTGCTCAGCAGAGGCTGGGGTCAGGTAGCCTCTTCCCCTTGACCAGTTTCGACATATACACATCAAACAGAGTTGATAAAAACCTCTTGGCTCCTAGGGTCTGATCCAATACCCTCTGGAGCAAGCTATGATATTCAGTTCAACTTCAACAAGCTTCTGTTGAGTAACACACCTTGGCTCTCATCCTCGGTTAGCAAGTTAAACACCAAGTGCTCTCACCAGTGGTCTGGCTCAACAGGAATTAAACCTTTGTGATCCCATCTGTAACCACAACTACTTGTACTCATGGTACAGCAAAAGCATCTTTTGGGTGAAATCTGCCTTTTTCAGCTTTACCTGCTCAAGTGCACTTGAACAGGCTGAGTTTTTCAAGTCCATTCTCAAAAGGCTTCCCCTCTCCATCATCGATGGTCAACCTCAATGGGCTGCTCCTCCCCTTCACACATGGTGCACCAGGGTTTGGCGTGCTGCTGCCTGGCAGCCTCAGGTTAACCTTCATCCACACAGCCCTGAGTCACAGGAGGGAAACTACATCCCCAAAGAAATGGGTTTTCTGTCAGTGACCTGCCCAACCTGACTCCCCCACCACCTACAGAAGAAACAGAGACAGTTGCTTGAGGCTTCTCCTCACTTATGAAGATGATCTTAAATGAGGCCATTCTCACTATCTATCTTATTTTCCACAGCCCTGGTATTATGAAACTTGTGGAACTAATTTTTCTCCCCCCCTGTATGACTCTCAGGCTCAAGGTATTCTGGATAAAATACACCACTGAAGCATTAGATAGGACATGTGCTCCCCAGAAAAAAAAAAAAAAAAAACAACACAAAAAAAACAACAACCAAGTTTAAGAGGAGCTGAACTGCTCTCAGGGTGGGTGGCATGTTGCTGTGGTTAGGCAGCAGGTAAGATAAGAAACCTGACCCTATAAACACAGTGAGGACACATGAGAGTAACTACCATTGATTGTTCATCTGCAGTAAGTACATTAAACATAATAGACTGTAATTATGAGTTTCATTTGATTTGACAAATTACACCTAGAGGTTAGCAGACCTATTATACCTCAACACATGAGGAGGAATACTCTTATAAACACCAACGTAGAAGATGACTGAGAATTGCTTACCTTTCTGGCAGGATTTTTAAGGCTGGGTGATCTAGAGATCAAAGTCAAAAAAAATCATTATTTCAGTATGTATTTAGACAATTGGAAACAGAATAAATTTTAACAGAGAGTTATTTTCAGAGCAGTTCGGTGCTAGGAACTGTGCTTTATATTTAACTATTACTGCTAAAAGCAATGATTTCAAACATTAAGAGTCAACAAAGTTATCAGCTATTCTGGACAGTGAGAAATACCCTCGGGTGAGATTGACATACAGTACTCTAGGAATAAATCAACAGAAAATTCACACGCACATCAGATTATCCACCCTCTCCCCTCAAAACATATTGCCCAGGATTGATAATCTTAGCCAGAATTTGCCGAACTCAGAGCAACAAATGTCAAGCAGAAGTAGAGCTGAAATCCTAAAAGAACATATCACTCAATCCACTTCTGAAGGGGCCTGAGTGATAAGGACATGCATATCTGACAGAAGACTGAACCTGAAATGCACAGCCATGCCCAAAATGAATCACCAGACGTGGTTACACACTTGCAAATGTAGCTGGCAATTTACCCACCTCATTCTGGGAGCCTAGCTCTTCCTATTCCTGATGGGCTGGAGGGGAACCACAAACACAAAACCCACTTAAATTGAAGTAGTCATGTCCATAGCTCTCTGAATCAATGAGACTAGAAAAATCTAAATTCAGGAAAAGTTTAGGACAGATCTATGTACGAGGCTCCCTGTGCAAAATAGATACTATTGAAGCAAGTTGAAACTTCTCCAAGCAGATGAATGATGATGATCACTTCATGGAGATGAGGGGAAATATTAGTCATTCTCAGTGTACTTTATATTAAAAATGAAGACAAAAATGCTTTGAATAAATAGCAAGTTTGTAAGGATTTGACATCGCAAAATGAATAATGCATCAGCACTTGGCTCTGGGAAATCCTGACTCCTAGACTCAGAATTCACAAAGAAGTACAGGGATAAAACCCTTTTACTTCTAACAGACATCTTCAGAGCTCCTTGGCTGCTGAGTGGACACTTTTTAGTTGGTGAAACACTAGCAGCTCATGTGACCAACATTTGTGACCTATTGAACTGACAGATGAAGTTTCAAAATTGCATCACTTTGCCACCCGAAAATTATTTTGTTGTGTTCTGTTCTTTTTGGCATGTTCATCCAGTTAGGAATGCTGGATTTCTTGTATCACACGCTGGATTTCCCCCAAGCAGCCCAGAGCATAAAAAGTACTTATTGCGCTAAGCTTACCTAACTGCAGATAATTTTTCAGAACGATTAATACATTCTGGATCATTCTCACGTCTCTCACAAGAGATGTGTTATGTAGACAGGCAAGAATGGTGTGAGTTAAAGGGCTGATGACCTCTTTTGTGTAATTTAGAAAGACTACAGACATATGATATGTATTCCCTACTGCTGCTATGTGGAACCTCATTAAATGTAGGCATGGATGTGTAGGACCACAACTCTTCATTTTTCTTCCTATGTTCATAAGAATTATTCATGTCCCGACATCAATGTCAGTTCAGACAACAGTAACTACTCAGAAAAATTTAAACAACATGAATTTGTTGCATCTTGCATTCCTATAATGTAACTCTGCCCTCTTGGCCCAAGCAGAAGACAACTTCTTAGTAATACACACCAAAGACTTGCAACAAATCCATTAACTTAAGTCAGACAAAGAAAACATCAGAATCTAAGCCATGAGTCATTTAGTCCAGATAAACGTAAAGAGGGGGAAAGGAAAAATAAAAATAATATGGGAAGTTTTGACAGGATAAAAGCCTGCTGTTTTGGAAATAAATGCATCTGCTTCACCCTGATGCTTATTTCCTATAAATGTCCCACCTTTGCTTCTGTACACATCTGGCAGCAGGACCATTATCCAGTGACAAGGTCCTACTCTACAGGCATTATCTTGGCAGAGACAACATGATCAATTCAAAAACATCAAGATGCACAACTTGCTTCAATGAACGTGACAAAACGTGTGGAAAAAAAAACAGTTCAGGAAAGGGTTTGCAACATAAGACTTTCAATGTACAAGTTTTACAAAACAGAGTGTAATCAGCTACAATATTTTCTTTATGGGTTCATTGGATAAAAACAAGTAATATCCTCATTCTTTTGATCAGATTTTTCTCTCTCAGGTTCCTCAAATAAAATCAGAGGCTTTATACCTATTACATTAGCACACTGTTTTTTCAGCATAAACGAGCATAATCCCAGAGTTCTACTGACTGAAAGAGCATTTAGTACAAGGTTGCATCTGGTTTTGGCAAGTACAGGAAGGCGATGCATTTAGTCAAGCAAATTCCAGCTGCAGCTAAACATGCATTTTCATGTATGAATCAATTTAACAAGATGCATGTTTTGCTGACCAGACTTGTTTAAAAAAAACAAACAAACCAACCAAAAAGCACCACACAAAAAACCACCACCAAAACATTTAGAAACCAATGAAAAACTCATTGTCCTTCAGGGTAAATTTGACTACGGAGCAATCTTTCAGAGGAGAGTTGGCAATTCAAAACATTAAGGTCCTAAGAAAATGCTGCAAAGCATCTCTCTGAAGAAGTTGTAAGCAAGGTGTTTAATTTTATCAATATCTCCTTTTATTCCTAGCACTGAGCCCTCCTCCCAAATGCAGCAAAAGTGCCCTCTTGACCTAGGAAAAAAAGTATTGAAAAATTCAAGGGGAACGGGGGAGAAACTAGAGACTCCATAAAGTCCTTTAGACCTTCAGATGTTGCCACAGATTTGCATAGAAAGTTCATAAATGGAAGTAATATAAAATCCTTAAACCAATTAGAGTCTGCCCTACAGTTCATCTCCACCTCAACACCCATTATGGAACCTCTTTCATCTTCTCTTAATTCTCCTTACAAGCTTGCAAGGTCTTTCTTCAAAAGCTGACAGAAACCTTTTTGCTTCTTTGAGCTAAATTTTGCTCAAGAAGGTGTGAACTAAAATCAAAAGCTGACAGGTAATCAGGTTGCATGTTGCCCTACCTACCGATGCTGCTTAAATAACCCAACGGTATTCCTCAAATTAATTTCTCAAAATCATTTGAAGTCACTAGAAACATTCCTGTTAGCTCAAACAAGTTCTAACTCCAGTGCACTTGTAGAATTCCTGTACCTTTAATTGTGTTTTCTGAAGACAAAAAACAAACAAACAAAAAAAAAACAACAACAAAAAATCCAAAAAAAAACAAGCTATCTTTTCTGAGCAAACAACTCACTCTTGAGAAGGTTGAAGTGTCTCAACTCAGTAAGTGTGTCAAATGAAGACCACCTACACACCTGCATCCAAGACACCAAGTGCATCTGCCCCATGCCATGAAAGAAATCCTTACTTCAGGAGCTTTCTCCCCTAGAAGTTCAGCTCCCATCTTTGAAAATAAATGGGATGGTTTCACCTCATTCCTTACCGTGTGGCAGGAGTCCCTTCTGATAACATTTTATTCCATTGGTATTTTGACAAATTAATCAATGGGGCAGTGCAAAAAAAGCACCATTTTTCAATACTTCTGGCAGTATATTGTTGCTGGCAGCCAGCTTGCTACCTCTTCTGTGTCACTGTGATTTCTGAGAGCGACAGCGAGAATTGGCTCTCACCTTGGGGCTAGGAGACAGTGAGTGATGCTGTCGGTCACCATCCAGAAAGACTTCAAGTTAAAGTAGACTTTCAGCCCATGTGAAGAAGCACCCTCAACTCTTTTACCACAGCCCCAGCAGAGGTGACGCTCTCAGAGAGCCAGGCAGATGCACCAAGCCTCAGCGCTTATTCTAAGGGACACTACAAACACAGCCACAAACTGGAAGACCAAGACCATGAATAACAGCTTATTCCATTCATTCTTAGCTCATACAAGAACTGTGTAATTCTCACTAGCCCCTTCCCAAACTCAGCGTCCCAAAGACCACAGCAACATTCCAGCTTTTTGGCTCAGATGTGCCACTGGAACTCACACAGCCAGCAAGTCCATGAGCTCTTGCCACCTCATGCCCCACCTCAAGGAACCACTCATGCAGTGACAGCTTCGCTCACCCTGCACACCCAGACATGGGCAGCTAATAGCCAACACCCCCACCTGATAACAGTCGTGACGATGAAAGAGCTAGGAAAAAAAAAGAAAAAAAAAACAAACCAAAAAAAAATAAAACAAGAAAAGAACATGAGAGAAATAAAATTTTAATGACAAAATTGTCCCACCTCTTTCCAAAATTGTCAAGCAGCTGAAGGGTAAAGCTAGAAACAGAACTGAGGTCTCCAAAATCAGTAGCCCAATTCTATGTTTCTCAATTCAAAGCAGTTAAGTAGTAAGTCAAGTCCAGCACACTATTCACAGACCTAAAATAGGGGTGGTAATCAGGAGGTTTTACAAACTCAGCATTAGGGGTGTCTCATCTGACTTGTAATATTCTCAAATTTTTTACAGTCTTATTTTTCCAATTTTGCTCTAACTCCAAGGCTTAAAACTAGTTGCTGGGTTATGTTTTTGTTTTGGTTTTGTTGTTTGGTTTTGTTTTTTTTAAGATTAATCCTAAGGGATTCTCCCCAGTTCTTAGTTTAGGTAGACTTGGTTAGCTAAAGCTACTGGGAGAGAAACATCTGTTCCAAGATTAAAAATTAAGTCACAAAAAATGGCAAAGTCTTCTGCCTACAAACAACTGCTCATTTCTGCATGGCCATCTCACTGGATTGCACTTAGAACTCCCTTTAAAATCCCACATTCCATCCTTTCACTCACCACTGAAGTTAAACTGTAGCTCATAAAAAGAACAAACAAAATCTGGCATAACATTACTTAAAGTCAAGTATCATTTTCTTCCCTTATTGATTTAGACCAGTATAACTCCATCAACTTAACCTTAGTTATCATTCCTGTTAATCACGAATGCTAGTGGAAGTAGAATCAAGCCCTAGGGGTCCTTCACTATTTTTTATTTTTTTTTTAATGAGTTTTGCTAATATAATTTGGTCGAATGAATTTCAGTAAGTCACACAGAGAGCCCAGGAAGCTTCCAAAGAAACTTTCCGTGTGTTTCTTACATGAAACTCCCCTGGGTTGGATGAAATCAACTCAGTAGCTGCTGAGAATGGACATATTCATATTCCCAAGGGAAAATTTACAATCACTGTACGTTGGTCCCAGTTTTCTCCAGCAGTAGTTGCTGTAGGCTATGCTACAGAGCTGAATACTTCAGAGATTTAGTAGGCAGAGGGGAAGCTACGGAACATGAAACCTGGGACAAAGGAATTGAGAGTCAAGGGGCAAAAGAATGATAAAGGACTATTTTTGTCTTGGAAAAGGTCACTGTAAAAGTTGAATTCAAATGAGTAGCCACAACACAGAACAGCCCTGGGATACTTCAAGAAAGAAGTTATTCAGTGTATAGTCAGTGTAGTGTCAAATGACCCATACACTTGCGGGGAAGCAAGGTCATACCTCCTATGAGATGTCTTTGGGAAAAAACGATTCATGGTTTTAATGTAAATACTGACATTAAGAGCAATCTCGAAAAATGCTTAGAGCTCATGACGCAGCCTTCAGGCAGCGCTTCTGAAGTCAACCTCTTTCAAGCTGGAATCTTACCTCCTCCGCGAAAAAGAAACCATCCTAAGAACCAAACAAGGGCAGACTCCAAGTTAAAAACCACCCTCTGCACTGATTTTCCTTAAGGCATATTAGTAGAGTGATAAATACGACAGCAAAGAGAACTCAACTTGCTAAAAGCTCTGGATCGTAAAGCATTTTGCACAGCAGACCACTGTGGAGCTGTCACCCAAAGCCTACACGAGGCTCCCGCATATAAAGCATTGTCAAACAAAGGACATTGTCTGCAACTCAAACCAAACAGTAAAACACCTTGAATCTCTACTTTATTGGCTTAGAAAGCTCACTGAGAGCAGTGCAGCAATGTTATTTCAGTCTTTTAACAAGGGACCAAAATCTACGGGTCTTCTGCTGAGCAATGCTTACACGTGTAAGAGGCAGAGTCACATTCAAATTCAGAGTGATAGCAAATCAAACAACAACCCAAAGAGGAAATTCTGCAGCTTCAAGTGGAAATGATGTCCATTTTTCATGGTAGTAGCAACATAAACCGTTATTTCATATCCCAATCCTGCACAAAATAACAACCAAAAATAAAATAAAGCTACAAAAGCGTTCAGAGTTTTGTCATTCCGAGACCATATGAAAAATATTGAGAACTTTGGACTGGTTTTGGGGTTTGATGGTATGCATCAGAAGTTCTTTGACAGTCCTGCAGAGGTTGCAGACACATTTTGCAGGCATCAGGTTGTTCTCACACCACGGAGCCTGGGGACCAGCCCTCTGCTGGGGCTCATCACTGGACGCCCCACAGGGCTCCAGAAATAACAAAGCACTGAACAAGTCCTATTTTCTACAAGATTACTCTATTTTTCAATTATTTTAGTTTCTGTATTTATTTTTTTTTTTTTAAATTTTCTTAGCTAATTAGTACCTCACACAGTCTTACAGTTTAGAAATTTCCAAGCTAGATGCAATTAAGCTAAATTGTAAAATGCTTTAAGTTGCATTTTTGCCTTTTTTTTTTTTTAGGGGAATTCTTCTCTGTAAATAAGCCCATTGCATGTTTCTGCCTGTTTCCTGCAGCATTTGTCATAAAACAAGAACTGAATAAAATAGGGTAGAAAGGTGTTCACTTTTATACACTATTTGGCAGTTGGCAGCCATGAAAAATTAAAAAAAAATAAAATAAAAATGTCAACCCACATCCTGTGCCTCTCAGTCTGTTGTCTGCTGATTGGCTGAATTTTTATCCTCATAAGTGAGTAGATTTAAGTAGATATAAAAGAGAAAGTCTTTACAATGGGGGTGGTGAGACCCTGGCCAGGCTGCCCCAGAGAGGTGGTCTCTGCCTCATCTCTGGGACCATTCCAGGAGAGGCTGGCCGGGGCTTTAAGCAACCTGCTCTAGTTGCAAATGTCCCTGCTCCCTACAGGGAGGTTGGAATAGATGACCTTGAAAGGTCCCTTCCAACCCAAACCAGTCTGTCATTCTATAGCAAGAGAGGTGTGCCACCAAGTCATGGATTTCAGAGACTCAGATTTGTCTGGAAAACTCATTTTCTTACCAGGAACTCTGCACAGAATGGGAGAACCGGAGCTGTTTGGCTGGCCACAGGCATAAATGCACACAAGCCTATGGCGAAAGCAAGGAGACTTCAGATATAAGCCAAAGAAGTTCTGGAAAATGGAAAGAAACCACCCTGTTCCTTTTGGTTTTGATAAGTACTTTCCATTGCTGAACTTCCACTTCACACAGGGCCCCTGGATTCCTTTTGCACCGAGTTCCTTTTTTCCTTTCCTTGAAAATAGCTCAAATATTCCCACTTGGAGCAGAGATGCACGTTGCTAACACACACGCTCTCACCTTTTCTAGAGACGCATCCATCGAAATAAGAATCCTTCACTGACGAGAAGGTATTAGCTACAAAATTGTGCTTCAAAAGCACTTAAAACTTTGCCCATGTTTATAACCTTGTTTTGCAAATTCTCTTTAAAGAAAAAAGTACAAAAAAAAATAAAAATGAGGAGATCCAGAAGTTAACAGCTGTTTCAGCTAGAAAGGTATTTCGCACATCGAGAACCTGCTTACGCAAAGCCATTATTGTGTTTATATAGACAAAAATCTGGTTTCCTAATTAGCACTGGGAGGCATATAAAGGCAGCTAGATGCTGCCTGGCCAATATTCAGAAGACTGCAAGTTTACAGTATTTGTTTGGGGCTTTTTCCCCCCTAAGGAAAAGCTCTTGAAGAAATGAATCCTCCTACATTAAAATAATGACTTGACACGTGGTTCATCCTAATGCGCCCACAATTAAATGCTTCTTTTACTGTTCTGTTTAATTAAATCCAACTATGATACATAATTCCACAAAACTTTTATTAAGTATTAATTAGCTAGTGGACAATATGAAAAACCCCTACTCAAAGAAATAAAGAATACTCACTAATCCAATGGGATTCAGTAAAAGACAAAGACCCACTGAAACTTTAAAGTCAATGTTATCGTAGAGTATAGCTACAGAATATTTCTGTTGACATATATTCAGTTGCTAATATTTTTCTCATTAAAAATAAACAGATCATCATTTCCAAAGAAGCATCTGGGTGCTGGGGATAATTAAAAAAGGGTGGATAGACTGAAAGTTGTGACCTAGTAGGCTGGATTCATGGATAACAGAAACACATGGGACACAACAGTTTAAAATAATCAAGCACTTCACTTATTTCTCCACTCTGGGGGAATTTATTTTGTTACTCATTTTCTACTCCCTCTGTTTTTTTGCCGTGCTACAAATGAATTATCAACAGCTACTTTCCTGGTTTATTAAGACAATCTCTAGTCATATTGAGCCAACCCATACCAATTTTCCCTCGTGATCATTTCCCTGTCTTAGATGAAGTCTCTGAACTCTCATTTTCGGCAGATCAATCAATAGAATCAGATATAAATCCCTTTGAACTGACCCACCTGACCAGCTTACAAATATTTGCCCAGTTTCTGGTGCATGCATGGACAACCATCCTAGAGAAGACCTTAGCAGCACAACATTCTCATAACAACATTTTGTGAATAGTACCTCTAACTGGTAGGGCTGGATGGCAGTGGGACCAAAATCCAAGGAGAAATGGGGGTGTCGGGTGTGTAAGATTAGTCAAAGCTTCTGTAAATTTCCAGAATGGTTTGGCAAACTCTGACACTATTCACAGCTCAAGCTTTTTTGTCCAGAGGATATAGGACACTAATAATAATCCACTAAAAAATAAAAACAACAACCAAACATGAAAAACAAACACAAACAACAAAAAAAAAATTATTTTAAATCCTGTCTTACAACAGGGAAGGGTCAGGACTCATCAGGTGTCTCCATTCCTTTCTGCAGCATGAGTTGTGCCAATCCTAGGACCTCGTATATATCCAAAAGAGACTCTGAGAAAAGAACTTCAACAAGAAGCCAAGAGATGAAAAATAGGCTCATAACTTCTGATGGATTGAGTTAATATCAGCAGCACAGGGGTAAAAATGGATGTAGTTCAAGCTATCAAAAAACTGTAGTGGGCAAAACTTAATGCTGACGTTCAGCACAGCCCTAACTGAGCTAAGATATCCCTGTGCTCAGGGTGAATTATTAGCTAAAATATCCAACGCCGACCAGCATAAACACAAGAAACCAAGACGTATCCTTGTCCAGCTCACCTTGGAAGGCATTTAAGGCTTGAAATTAATCTCCTACGTGTGATACCTCAAGCTTCAGCCTCTAGAAGCTGAAACATGATGCAAGGTACAGGTATATGAAACAACTTATAGTATTCTCATATAATACCGTAAATTTACATATTGCAAAATTAACTTTTTTTTAAAACGACAGCATATACATGACCGTTTTGCTGCAGAGGAGTTTACCGCTCACTCTTCAGCAGGTCCTGCTGATTTGCTCTGCATATTCGCTGTCCTCCTTCACCTTCTCTATAGACACTCGACTCCTCAGTTCTGCGTTCGGCAGCGCTCCAGGGCATGAGTGCTACTTGCTGAAAGACCCAGCATGGCAACACCTTCAATTCAGTCTGAAATTCATTTGACTCTAAGCCAAGTCATCATCATTGACACCAAAAAGACAACTTAGACCTCCACAGTGCTCACGATATTTTGTGGCTTTCTGCAAAGTCACAAGACAGTCATTGATGTCATGTCATGTTCTGTGCTCATCACTGCCGTGGGCTTCTCTACCCACACAGGAGAGAAAACAGATCAGAAGGGCTCAAGAAAATTAAAAGTAAATGGAGAGATAAGTGCTCATTGCTCATCTAAATACAAGATACCAGGTATGCAGAATTTGGAAAAATTAAGATATTTCAAATCTGTCCTCCCAGTCAACCTTATCTTCTCTTACTAGAGACAGAACATAACAATAAAATTAGGTGGGGGAAAAGGTTTTAGCTAAAAGTGATAGCACAAGGGCACAGACTCTTCATTTTCATGTTGAGGAGATTCAGTAAAATAAAGAGGTGCAGATTTACACCCAACAGATCAACTGTGAGAACACTGGATTCTCTAGTGTCATTCCATAACCTAAAATACCTTCAGATTAGGACTTAAACATTTACTTACTGGAACAACCACCTTTGAGATGCTTCTTGCAGGGTTATTAAATGGATTATCATAGGTGACATTACAGTGCTAAACTGAATTACAGCATAAAAATGAAGACATGGCAAAGCTTTGAGAAGCGTAATAGATTAGAACATTTGTAGAAGCACCGGCATATGAAAGAAGGTGATATAATAATGAAAGAGAGTGAACTTGGCAAATTTACCTTTTCTTTTAATCATGCAACAAGGTCTTGCAAGGCAGCTCCTCCACCCTCTGACCACTAGACCACAATGAGCACACACGTGTTCAGAGTTCGACTTTGAAAGGGTAAAAGCAGCTTTGTTTTTGAACAACAACTCAACAAAAGCCCATTTCTCTCTAAGTCCCATCACCCAGGAGCACGGTGAGCTGACCCTCCCAGCACGGAGATGCAGGGGCTGCATGGGCAAAGCGGCAGCTCCATCAGCACGTGACATGGTGAGATGTGGACTCCAGGCACCAACAAGCCCAGTCGGGAGGGAAAGCAGAGAGAGCTGCACCGTGGCATTGCCATCTCAAACATCTTCTCCTTTCATTTCATTAAACCCATTTTCTTTCCTGTGGTTTTACCTTGACATTTTAAGTTGCAGGCTCAGAGGCAGCGTGGGCCTTGTCAGGCTGCGCGCTGCTCGTTTTCCCTCCCCTTATGAGAGACAACACTAATTAAGGGACAGATTAGATTTTAAATACCAAACTCTTGCTTTCTTCAGAGAACTTTCTATATTTTCACGTGTAAAGTCTGAAAAGAAGAGGATGGCTGTGGTTTGGCGGCTTCTTTTTAAGCAGATATTACCCATCTTAAGATATTTCTGAATGACATCATCACAGACACTTATTTGCACGTTGTCACCACAGGTTACTTGGGCAGTACAAGGGCTCAGAAGACACGTCGATCATTTCTTGTCCGTAGGAAACCACAGAGCCTTTTGCCCAGCGTATAAATGTACACCAGCCATCCTGGATGCAGAGTTCGGGCATCTGTCCTGGCATCAGATTGTGGGGTTTTATTCCACAAGAGGAAACTCATTCTTCTGTAGCAAATGACACTGTAATGACAATAAAGGCAAGAGCCATCTGGAACCGAGAGATGCTTTTCTCAAGAGGATTTTTAAACTACTTTGGAACAGCACTTGTTGTTACAGTCTTAAGTTTTGCATTACCTGCCTTCTAAAATATGAACTGGAACCAAGGAGTTTAAAGAATCTTGCTAAAAATCAAAGAGACTGTCAACAAGAAGGGGAAAACCTGCAAGTCCTGCTCCATCTAAGTCCTAAGAGATTCACAAGTTAGTTAGCAATTTATTTTTTTTTTAATACAGGTGCAGGTTTTTAAAGGGGAAGATATTTAAAGGTATTAGATGAAGATTTAACAACAAAAGAGCAGAAATTCATGACAGAGCATTTTTTTTTCCGCCTTGCTAATAGATTTCATGGCATGTCTGCCATGCACAGCATTGCAGCATAAAGATGGGCACCATTGAAAGACATTAAGCACAACCAAACATGTCTCCTGAACCTCAGGCGATCTCAAGGCAACAGTAATCTCACTGCAGTCCTTGTGAACAGCACCAGCAAGGTGTCATGTTCCCCACACTCCATTCAGTCCAGGAGCCACGACAAAGCCTTGAGAAAACAGACCCCAGGAGCCAAGACCATGGCACAGGGCTGAAAAAGCAGCATCCAGTCTGAACATCGATCCAAAGTCCTCAGCTCATTGCCCATATGCATTGCCCAGAATGTTCTTAAAAGCACCTTCTGCTGCTTTTTCTCATCCATGAAGTTACTTTTCCATAACTGCTCTGTCTGGTGTCCATCCCTTCTCAGATGGCCCCAGTGCATCCTTTGAACGCCAACAACCTTTATAGCTGCTGTGTCAACAGACAGAGAAAAAAAAAAACAAACCACCACACACCTATGTTGTACTTGCAGAGCAAATGTCTTTTCTGGTCAAATGCTCATGTATATTAAACAATTTGTTAGCAGATACTAAGCTGTAGGGCAAAATAAACTTTAGTTGAAAAGATACTTCCCATTCCCTCTCTCCCGCCTGGCAGGTGAGATGTGACCCTGCCAAGTCAGATGCACGACACCTCAAGGAGACAGCATTGAGTACGTCAGAAAGTTGTAGGCTCTATTTACTGTAATCATTGATAAACGAATTAAGATTCTTTTAAAAGTGATGGAAATGTCCTATTTATAGCAGAGAGCATATTTACAAGCCTCAAGAGGGGAATTGCAATTACATTTCCAGTTTAAAAATGTCATTGTCTCCCCTGACCTTTTGCCGCTTTCTCATGCCCTTCAAAGCAAAAAATGAATTCATGAGAAGTGCCAAATAGAAAAAAAAACTTTTGCAGTTCTATTGTCAATTTGCCGAGTGGAGGCTCTGGCAGCACAAGCCGCTCTGCCCGGAGCTGCGGACAGAGAGACCATCTCCGGGAACGGTGCTTTCACTTCAGACAGTCATTGCAGCTGATGTAGTGCTGATGGGTTTGGTAAACACACCACCAGCGTGTCGTGGGAGGTCAGGCTGATATCTGCAAGCTGGCCAAGCCTGCCTGAGCCAGCGGTGATGGAGGTAACGTGGAGGGGCCATGGGGCTCTACAGCCACTCTACCCCATAACCCAGTGTGTGCTGTCTTCATCTGGAGGTGCTGCAGGGTGACTTAGCCCTTTTTGGGCTGGCATTTATCTGCCAGGAAAATCTATCTTCACTTACATGAGAAAAGACCAACCTGCAAGCAGTTTACTACAACTTTAACTACACTTCCAGCTTTCCCAGTGGCACTAATGTACAAAACACGTGCTTTGCTTTATTCACCCTTGTCAATAGTTAGGGCTGGGCCGGCCACTAGACAAGGGACAGACACTCTCTACAAACCCCTCTCCTTTCCCAAAGGGGAAGAGATAGGGAATAATGGAGAGAGACTTATGGATGGGAAAAGAAAACTAAGAACAGTTTTAAATAAAACAATGACAATAAAATTAAATATATAGAAATCCAATATTGAACCCAGCTACCATGACAGCAATTACATCACTGTCACCACTGATACTGTGGAGCAGGCACTGAGGAAGTCTCAGACTGGACTCAGCGGCAGACGGGAACCAGATCCAGGAGAGGAATTCTAGAACTGGACTAAGGAACACACGGATCATGATTAAAGGCAGAACAGACAGAGTCCTCCTTGGGCACCAGTCGTTGAAGAAGAGATTTGACCCTCGTGATCCCTCAGCTTTATGCTGATATGACATGGGATGAAGTTCCTCATTGGTCAGTGTAGGGTCATCTGTCCTGTCTGTTCCCCCTCACAGGTGCCATCTCTTACTTACTGCACCCCAACACGGTGCACAAGGTGCAGCAGTGACCTCAATTTTCCCAGGAGTAAGTCTAAGCCAGAGCCTTCCTGCAAACCCTAATCCTTGGTAGTAGCTCTAAACATGGAGCGTTATCACTGCTGGAAGCAGAGACTGGCTGCAAAAATCTGCCGTTAACTTCAGAAAGTGCAGTTACTTAGAACAGACTGAGCTGAAAACAAAAATCACTGAACAGAACTAGATCTGCTCTAGCTCAAAACAGGACAACTGGTCTCATTTCCATGGCCTAAGCGAAGGTCAGAGGTTTGCAATCACTCACTGAATGCACAAGAACACTAGTGCTACCTCCTGCAGCTCTCCAAACACCGTATAAAAGAAAGGGACCAGCCACCCCTCCCAGTCCACCAGCTCCATGAGCAGGCAATCAGGGGGACATACTTAGACCTGTAAGGGGCTGGCGAACACAAGAGCTTCCAGCCAAAGCAGCTCATACTACCTCGACCAAAGGGTAGTTCACCTTTTGGCATAAAAGGTCAAAACGCTTCTCCTTTCTCTTCCTTTCCTACCCTGTCCTGTTTTTCCCCACCTGCACGCTTAGTTGGGTTGTGGGTTTGTTTCTTTTTTTTTAATTTGCAATGTTTTCTGTAGAACTGTGGTTCAGGAAGCACAGCTGGATGCATGCTTCCCCAGCTCTCTGGGAAGCCCCTGAAGCAGCTGTGTGCCTATGAGGCGTAATCAAGCCCAGTTTGATTATGATATTTTCTATAAATCACTAGAGACTTCTGGTAATATGTTTTTAGATGACTTACTGTTTGTTATTAGCTAATTCACTTCCTAAAAAAACTTTAAGCATTGCATAGTTAAAAATCAGCAGCAGTTCAAAAGTCGCCGGCATGGGGAGGGCTTTGCTCCCAGTGGGCAGAAATTAAAAGACTGCTAATGCAAGATTATGTCTAGTTTAGAATCATGAAGGTCTCTTCCAACTAAACAATTCTAAGATCATGGAGTCCAACTGTTAACCCAGCACTGCCAGGGCACCACTAAACCCCATCCCTCAGCATCGTATCTCCACGGCTTTGAAGTCCCCTCCAGGGGTGGGGGCTCCACCATTGCCCCAGGCAGCCTGTTTAGCTGCTCTGTAATCCAGTTCAGCTCTGCGTTATCTTCTGGAACAGAGTCTGTACATTAGCTGGACATGCACTTACACATATTAGCTAACTCACTTTAATGAGCAATCAATGAAATTAAAACAAGGATCCAACCTCTCCAGCCTAGATATGGCCATCACTGGGCTCTGGCTCCACCACCATTCTGCCCCTTGCCCTTTTATTTGCACTACCAAATTATGAGCATAAAACCTCCTCAAATACAATAAATGCAAAGCAACAGGCAGTAATCTTAGGGGTGCAAATTATTCTCTCATTTCCATCTAGGTAATTCCAGAGTAACCCATTCAACTTCTGCCAAATTAAGCTGCACTAATCCTACAGGAATCAAGAATTCAAATAACTTTTTCTATTGTTTCAAGTACATCTTGGAAGTCCATTGCACTGAAATCACTGCAAGGGCGCTTTCCAGAGCGCCCTGATGTTCCCAGGCTTTGGTTAATTGTATGCAGATTTCCTTTAAATAGTGTCTTTCCAAGGTTTATGATGAAGAGTTCCATTAAAAGGCTTTAACCAGATTATTATCATGAACTCCAGCTCACCCTCAGTTCTAGTCCTGAGCCTAAAATGATCTGTATGTGGGATTGGCAGCAGAGCACAGGATTACTGCACTGTCATTCCCACACTTTGAGGATTCAGCTGCACAGAAGACACTGCAAACATCCCCCCCCCCAAACACACCCCCGGTAAGAACTGAGAGTTAAGGCCGTATGTTTTACAAAGAGCGACTGAGCTTCCAGGTCAGCACTTTTAATATACCTCAAATTAGTTTAGCTATACCTCAAAAAAAAAAAAAAAAAACAACAAAAAAAAAACCCACACCACCACAAAAAAACACCCCACACTTTGCTGTTTCAGGCTGTTAACCACAATGTCTTATAAAATGAAGCATGTTTACTGTCGGTTTCGAAAAGTCATTCTCTCTTTATGAATTTGGCAACGAAGGATTCAAAAAAGATACCAGTGTGGGATTGTTATCGTGTGCAAGCCAAAGCTGTCAGGCTTCATTACTTCCAAGACAAAATTTACAGAATAATGTATTAAATGCTTGAATAGAAACACATAGCGCAGCACCATTCTCCCGTGGGCAGGGGATGACACCAGCTGCTGGTGCCGTGCACTGCACAGCAGCCCTGACACTGCGGTACCCGGAGCCAGCGGCTGATGGATGCAGCAGCCCCGAGCCCGAGGTACTCATCTTCTCCAGCAGCCCCTAGAAAGAGCGCCAGAAGTGGGAGGGTGCACAGTGGGCAGCTAGCAAGTTGGTTCTGAGGCCAAAATAAGGGTTTCAGTCCTTTTAATAAATGTATGCATTTATGAAAAAAAAACAAAAACCAAACCAAAAACCAACAAAAACACAAACAACAACATAAACACACACACAACCAAAAAAACCCAACGCACTACCTTTTTGCTCTAGAAAGAGGAAAAAACTCCACTTCTAAAGGCTTTATTAGGATGCTGCAGCCAAAAACTGTCTTTTTTAGAAACAGTATTAACCAAGAGTGATCCTCATTGCAGCTTTGTGCCTGCTTCATCTTTTGAGGGTTTGTGGTTGGTTTCTTTTTTGAGGAGGAGGCCTCCCCTCTCCCTTCTGTAGGTGAGTCATTGGGCTTTGCCAAGCACATGGTATCATCTGTGATAGCAAGATAACCCCCCCTTCCTGCTGCAGTCCTGACTTCACTATTCAAACTCATTAGAATTCATAGATAAATATCCCTCCTAGACCCTCATCCACCTATTGAGCTCCCCAATTTCCTCAGGTTAATCAGTGCCCTCTCAGGTGGGATCCACCACAGAGCCTGGTACTGTCCCTTTCCATCTGCTCCCAGACTTGCTGTTCTTCACCCTCTCCTTCTCACGCAGCACCTCCTCCCTCCCTTTTATCCTCCCACACTATCTCCTCAGATCTTTTGCCATTTGAAGTAAAAGTGATTGGGAGAGCAGCTTAGCCACCAGCCCAGCCCTCTCCAAAGCAGTAACATCCCCACTAAGGGGCTAATGGATGGATTTGGGCCCTGATTCGTACACCTGCCTAAAATATACCTGTTTGGAGACTGATTTAGCATCATGGTTTTCAGTTTCCTCTAAACAGCTTATTTTCCAGAAATAAGCAGCCAGGGTTACAGTTTACCCGCAGGCAGAAAGCCTGCAGGAGACCCATTCACTTAAGCTCAACTTAAGCCTTACTTTGATGGTTTAACAGGAATTTACATGGTACACGGGACTCGTTCAAGTTCCCTACACAGGGAAGATTTCACCCTTTTTGCACTTCAAAGTCTCAACTCTCCCATCCAGCTTTTCAGAGAGCACATCCCATTGTGCTCTCAACACTTTTCATCCTTTTCAAATTACACCGTGCCATCTCGCCCAGCTATAATAGCGTCAGCCCATGACCAGCTGGGATCAGGGAGCCAACTGGAAACACGGGGTAGCTCGAAGCATCAACATCAAGCAAACATCCTACACCGCTCTCAGTGGCGTCGCGCGGTACTGTGCAAACAGCCTCCAGACATGAGCTTCTGCTACAGAGCTGTGCCTTCAAAATATTAGTTGTTTTGAAGAAAGAAAGAAGGAAACTTCTTTTTCGGGTTGACTTCTTGCTCTTGCTGCTGGCAAAAGAAGTGGTCGCACGTCCCGCTCAATTCGAGCGAACGAAAACTTTTTACCACAACCTCTGTCTTTCCACATTGAAAGGCAAGATAATTGAAAAAGGCCTTTTGGTTCTGGCATCCAGTCTAGAGGAGAATAGCTTTAAGTGAGCTCTGAGTAGAAAAGTGTGGCCCAAACAGAGCCTCAAAGGGAAGATCAGGCACCTCCTGAAGGACAGAAGTGCACAGAACACTAAAACAAACAAATCCAAGCTCCTATAATTAAGACATTTAAATCTATCACAGACCAACCATCAAGGAGATTGTACTTTCTCTTTCATGTCTCTTAATTAAAAATTTGTCAGAAACTTCAGGTTGGTTTTCAGAAGTGCCCAGCACTTGCTATCGCCTGTTGTGAATCTTAATGACCAGGTTTTCAAAAGGGTTTTCAACAACATACTTTCTTTAAAGAAATAAAGGTGAATTTGTGCATAGTTCCATAAAGCACACAATTCTCCCCTACACTGGCAGACTTCACAATACCCACCTTAGACCATGAACTCTGTGAGCAAACTTTGGTGCTTACAAAAGCCAACGTTTGGAGTAGAGAGATATGCAAAACATGCATGGAAATGCTGCCCACAGATCCTATCCCTGTCTAGGGCAGAGGAGTCACATTTTGGCAGGAATGCTCAGGCTCATTGCTCTGCCCCCTGGCCTCAAAAAGGAAGAACAAAGTCATTATTCTTTTTAGAAAGATGGTCATGAATTAGTCCAGCAGCTACAATGGTAAACTGCTTAAATGAAGAGCAGGATTCAAGTCTCTCCTCTGCCTAATGGGAATTTACTGATTATCAGCCCTGGAAAGACTCCAGATGTCCTGAATCTTGGACCTGAGTCACAGGGATGCTTTGGAACACTCCTGCTACAGCTGTTTCATTCATCTCAAACCTTCCTGAGATGAGAATTAGACCATGGTGGTTGGGGCAGGGTTTTTCTCTCTATCCTCCCAAAACTATTTTATGTTAAGGGAAAAAACATTTTTGCATCAATAGAGAAGTAAATCAGACTGGGATCTAAATGTTCCCAGAGCCACCCAGCAATAGGGTCTTTCTCAAAACTTCAAACTCAGCAAATAATATTTTTTTCTTTCATGCAAAGTAGAAAAGTTTTTGCAGGAGGAAAATGTCATCCTCCCTCCTTCATCCCAAATGAGCCTAGAGCATAACCTGATGCTAGAGTATATAAATTCAGGGAAAGAGCTGAAAGCAAATCTCCTGCTCCTATACACACTAAGCCACTGAATTATTTCAGAGGGTTGTGTGGACCTCACCTTTTGTTTAGGAGGCCATGAGTAGCTTTCTGTATTAACAGAAATTCAAATTGGTTCAGAGGAGACTTAAGGCCAACATGAATCTCCCTGGTCCCTTCCTAGTTGAATCAAAGCCCTTGTCTGTTCAAAACAAATCCATCCCAAGGATAATGCAGATTGCTGGGGCTGCTGCATTCCCAATCACCTGGGAAAAAAAAAGGTCCCTGTTAACTCTGAGCCTACTGAGCCTCTAGCAGGATGGTGGGAAGTCTCAGAGGCATCAGCTTGGGACTTTCTCCATGGACTTCACTGTGCCTCCAGGAGAACTGGACTGGATCAAAACCTTCAAACCCATTTCAAGCAGCTCCCCACTGCTTTTAGCCACTAGCGACCTGAGGTATCAGGTTCCCATTTCATGCACAATTAGACTAAGAAAAAAAAAATAGCTTCACAGAGTAAACTGATAAAATGATGCCTTGTGCTAATTTTTTTCAGATACTATCAGACACAGTACAATGAACACTGAGGTGGCTTCATACCTGTCTGTGTGGCCTCAAGTACTTAAAAGTTTCTCTTCCCAATGAATATAATGACTGCACTGCTCGGGGGTCATTCTGCTTAACATTTCTTAATTGAAGGCTTTCTTGCTCTTTGCCATTTTGCACTGATTGCATCCACTAAATGCCGATCTGTAATCCTACTTCATTTAGCAGTCCAGCCAGCAGCAGCCTCCCCCTGGCCATGCTTCTCCCAAAAGCAGCTCTGGGCTCAGTATTAATCCAGGAAAAGCAACTTCTGGTTATGGTTCTCAATGTGTCAGGCTGGGGAAATCAACATCTGCTGCTATGCAGGCAGATTAGGCAGAAACTAGAGGAAGGTATAAAGAATTGTGGTAGGGAGTAGGAAGAATTGCATGGAAAGAACTAGATGATATTTTCTAAACTGGAGGAAGAGAAACAATAATAATTGGAGGGGGGAAAAGGTGAAGATAAATGAGGAGTAAGTGGAAGAAGGCAATTACCCCAAAATAAAAATCCCGTGAAGTACCCAGCTCTCCCCAACTCCAAATCAGACATTCCTGAAAACAAAATCCCCGTTTCCATCTGAAACAAGAAAACAGATTTGGATCTTCTTACTGAGCTCTCTTGAAAAAAGTCACTGACCACCTCTTAGCAATCTTCCCTTTTGGCTTCCATGGCAATGGTCATGGACCATTTCACACCATCCAGCCCCAGCCAGGACTAGCGTTTCTAACTGTCAATCCCAAACATCAGAGTCCCTTCTACTGGTCCTCTGTATAAAATGATGGCTCACATTGGACAGAGGAGAAAGACCACAGTGTTAGTTGTCTCTTTCAGAGTCCTGTCCTACTTTTTTGTTGATGATAGTTTATTTTTGCACACACTTAACCACGTGCACACAAGCAGCTCTCATGCTAACAGCAGACACAGCTACATCTTCCCTGCACCTTGCACTGCTGGAAGAATAACAAATGGCTTTCCTCAGATCCAAATACTGTTAACATAAGTTCTTTGTTCTCTTTAAGGAACATTTTAGTAGCTTTCTCACAAGCCTACTCTGCTGATGCAGTTTTCAATAATGGCATTACACACCTCTCATTTATTTTTGAAGTTAAAGATTAAGAGACATAAACCATCAACTCTTCTGGAGCAGTAAAAGGTTGCCCAGTGCATTAGACGCTTTTTTTCTGCAACACAGACCAAGTAACAGGGCTGGTCAGGGGAATGTTTGTTTATTTTTTTCCTTCTGCTAGAATGGTTACAGGCAACCAAAGCCAAAAGAAGTGGTTCGTGGCATGAATCAATCTTAATTGCCATCTACATTTTGGAGAAGCAAGAAAGAAAGCCTTGACCCTACACCAAGTAAAACTGGCAGGAAAATATAGCTTCTCCTTAGAGCAATTTGACCTTCAAGCACCCCCTCTTTTAGCAACTTTCTCTAATCCAGAACAGATACACTTATCAATCATAGTGGGTGAAAGAAAATGGATCTGTCAAAACAGTGACATTGCTAAAATAATAGCCAGCAGTGTCATTTGTTAATTTGCCCAGCACCTCTCATTTTCAGTTTTTGAGGATTTATGAAACATGTATTTCGTCCAAGAGAAAAAAATGCCTAACCTTTGCCCAAAACCCTCCCTTTTCCTAATAAAGACTTAAGCTGGACTTTATTCTAGCTCAGAAGCCTGGGACTCTTCTGTGAGAGTCTTTCTCTTGGAGTCTTGCATGTCCCAAGATCTTTAGGAACTTCAATTTACCTTTCCATAAAGCAAGGCCAGTATCTCACACTAAGGAGGTTGTGTCACTTCATGTTTCAAAAGTGGAGAAAAACACATCATACGAGGCAGAGGAATCTTTTTCTAATATATTTTTAAGTGATCCCTCTATTGCCTGTGCTATTTAAGGTCCATTTCAGTAACATTTTCATGCAATTTGAAATGAATAAAGAGCAAAGAACAGATTTGTTATCAGTGCAGCACTTCCCTGTATTTCACCACTCACACAGCATTTCGCCAGTCTGAATGATGTATGATGACCCCGAACCAGCAAGACATTCAAGCAATGAGAAGCAAAAACCATACATTCCAGTCAGGACAGTTTCCACCAGTCTGCTTTTAGGTACGTGCATCCTTTCCACTGGCTTAAATTGTCCCTTGCACAAGAACCTCTGAGGCTGCCGTGTGACATTCAGCTAGAACAAAATGTTTCTGTTGAAAATAACTAGAAGCACTACACTTACAAAAATTAGTCTCCAGACTTCCATGTCCTGCAGAGAGATTATTGTGAGGCTTCCCCCCAAAAAGTTACAACCTCTAAATGTCCTTCAAGCAGAAATAATCTCTACGTAGCTCCATTAAATGATGTTTCTTACCCTAAATCATTGGGGTTTAGTCTTTAAGATCTAAACAGCTCCTGGAACTGTGTATTGCTTCTCAAAATATCTGCAGACACACAAGGTATGGTCGCCAGCGTGCTTTCTACACGGCCATATTTTCTTTGGCGCTCTCACTGTAAATTATTTCTAGCACACGCTCCTTAACACAGTCCAGAAAAGTTTCTTCTTTTGCATAAAACATGAAATTGTTGAGCACAGAGGCCTGCACAGTTCACTGCAGCCAGCAGAAGCCATTGATTCTTGCATTTATTTCCTCTATATTTCAAATCTATCCCTCATGCTGCTTGTCACATAGGGTTGACATATGTCACAGGATGCCATTATACGCTGTGGCAACACGTAGTCATCAAATGCCATCTGGAGGAGAATAATATATTTAAAATACTTCTATACACTCTGGCTTATTTTGTTTGCCGCAGCCTCGTAATTGTCAAAAGTCAACAGTCATTGAAACAATTCAGAGAATACAAAACAGCTCTTCTATTAAAGATAAGAAAAAATGAACTAAGTTGAACACGTACCAGCAAAATAATAAATCTTCACAGCTTCTTTTACACATCAGGTTTTTTTAATGCATAATTTATTTTCATTTATGAAAAAAATGTAATTTTCTTTTAGGAAAAAGAAAAGGAGATCTCAATGACTGTATACATTGGGGATTTGTAGTGGTCAGACTATAGGATGGAAAGCCAGAGTGCTCTGCTTCTGCCTTGGTGCTGCCATCAAAGACCATCCTGGAGCAGGTTTAAATCACTCTCTGTATCGTCTCACTCCATAATAATCTCCACACTATTACTCTGTTCACAGCAACGCTCTACAACTGGTCTCATGGGCTCAGGTATCCTCAAGTCACAAGAAGTTACTGCTGGCCATGGACCATGCAAGGGACTGCACAATTACAAGAGCAGCTGAGAGTTCACTGCATACTTGTGATGTAAACTGGAGGTGTTGCAGCAGCAGCAAATTGAAATTCTTAATGCAGAACTGGGCACAAGGATGTGTGAAATGTTACAGAGAGAGAACATGAGGTCTGAGAGAACTGATGGAGAATGGAGAGAGCCAACAGAAAGTGCAGGCGCATCGGTATGACATGGGCTCCCGAGGTAAATTTCTTCTTGCCAACTTCGTCAAACGTTGTAAATTGTAAATTAATCCTCCTCTTCTTTGGAAAGAGAATTCAGACTTCATGTATATTCAAGAATGATGTGGGATTATATACTACAAAGCTATCTCCTCTAGTATCCAATACCGTTAAGTACTGGCAAAATATGCCGAATTCAAGTGAAAGGGAAGAAAAGGCCAGAAAGTGTATTCTGAGACAAATTACCCAGCATGGATCCCACACATCAAACACATCAGGACATTATCCAGAAAAATCCAAAGAAATCCGTGAGCTTTTCTTGTTCAGCAGATCCTTCATCATCTCCACAAGAATAGATCACACTCAAAAAGGTTGTCCTTTTAGAGGAGTTTAAACAAAACTTCATTTAATAATGCCCTTCTTTGTTTTACCAAGGGCTTTCATCAAAATGTTCCATTACTATCTAAAATGCCACATTAGGTTAGTAAATTGTTTTATATTTCTTAATGCCAGTCATAAAAGCTACCATGTAGCTCAGAGTAATCACTTAAGATGAGCTTCATGAAAAGTTTCAAATGCGAAGAGGAATGTTCTTCTGTAACATACTGCCTGAAAAGCCATATTTCTCCCAAAAAATGACTCAACCACAACAGCAGCACACTACCAGAACTTTTTCCCTTCAAAGTGAAAACACTGAACTCTAAGAGGCTCCTCACAAAAGGCATCTCTGCTGGATACATGTTCTCCTGGCTTCCCATGACACCGCTACATCTGCTCAAGTAGACTTCTGCTACATATTCATAAAATAATTAATCCTTTATTATTTTATTACCTCTCCATTATATAACAGGTATCTCTCAGCCTTTAGTATCAACTGTCTCAAAAATACAACTCAATTTTTGAGAGACTATCAGCTCCTTTCTTCTCGCTGCATAAGGAGTTTTTACTCAATCATAGCTAAAAAAAATAAATATTAAATTGTCTTTTTCAAAAGCTTTAATAATCTGACTGGATTAGTCTAAGAGTAGTTACTAAGGTCTCAGCACTGTCAGTAAGTCAACAGGAATCATTTTATAAGATTCAACACGCACTAAATGTGGCTTTTGCCCCAAATGATTATTAACTACCAGAATATTATATCTGCCAGAGAGAAAGAACGGCTGCAAAAGTCACTGTGTGAATGAAAACACCAAATTCTTTGGGTTTTGAATTAAGCATCTGCCACTGAATGTCACAAATCCACAGGATGTTCCCGACTCCTGATCTTTGCATCTGAATAGCTGGCAAAAAAAAATAATAAAAAAAAATGTGTAAACTGATCTCTCAGACAGCAGACAGCTCTGTATTGAGTATGCATCAGAGGAAACTCATGTGCGCTGCTTATTCCAGCATGTGTTTGGAATATATTTTGCTCCTGATAAACCGGTGACAGGACTACGTGGATAACAAGTGCAAAGAAACTGAAGCTTCCTTCCTTCAGTTAAACAATTTCCCTTTTCTTTCTCTGCAAACACAGACCGAGTTAAGGCATGTCTGCAACCCTGAGAAGGACAGCGACGTCCCAGCACAATTAGTTACCAAGAAAGGCCAAGAGGCCCTCTAATATGACACGTATTTGGATCCAAGATGAAACTAAAAAGTAAAATGACATTCCGTTATCATTCCTTTTTTGATATTCCAGTCAAATGCTCCCTCTTATGGTGTTTTCTGCATTTCTTTGATATCCCCAGAATGCAGCCTAGACCACAATATAGAAGACTGAAAAAAACATGGGAAACTGGTATCACCTTAATCTTCCATTCGTTTAGGAGGAGAGACCTATTTCAGATAAAATTAAGAAAATATTTTTCTTTCTTTCATATCATCTCTGGTTCTCCTCTTGCTCTTGCTTGGAAATTGGATAGTGGTTAGACCACTGATGTACTGAGATTATTGTCTATTAAGGTAACTAATAGCCTTCTTCATGACCTTCCTCTTGTCTTACTTCTACGTTGCAAGCTTCTTCGGGCAAAACACACCTTTCTTGTCCCATTTTGAGCATAACCAAGTCAACAGATCACCTAGCCCATGGCTAGAACTCCAAGGTATTTGAATAATCTGGTTGTTAACAGCATAGTCTACCTCATCAGCCTCTTGTGACAGAAAGTTGTACTGCTCCTAATGTACTACCTATCACAAGCACAATGAGCAATGTCTGCCGGAGCCATCAGGCATCACTGTAACGCTAATTTAAAATAATACTACTTGGACTTTTGACATCTTTCAAAGAACATCACGAGAGAAGTGTTTGCTTCACGCTTTGTGGGATAAAACGCGATCCCCTCATTTACTTTGATTGAAGTTGTTTTATATGACATAAGAAGCACTAGTGCTGGCGTAGGGTGCACTGCATAGGAGTTGTTTGAGTCTGGCAGCAGCAAGGAGCATGAATATGACCCTTCTGCTTTTATAAACAAATAGAAAGTGACATTAGTCTGGATTTTTAAATATCCCCTGTCATCAAAAAAAACTCAGCAATACAACGTATGATGGTATCTTTAAAGTGATGTTACAGGCTTTCACCATTTCTACTCTCCATGGATGCATTGTTCATATAGCTTAATGACAGATATACCACCTGCCATAAAACTGCCTCTAAATTCACTGCTTTTCTTCATTTTACTTTCAGCAAAGACAACAGTGGCCTTGCATAATCACCTAGCCACTGTTTTTCAGTCTATCTTACAATTAAAACACAGTCTCCTGAAGAGAAGCCATGGAGGAATTACTAGAAGAAAGTCAATCACATTCAATAAAATTACTAAAACTGTAGCTGAGTCTAACTCAGTAATATCCTGTTGTGTCCACCCATTAATGATATTTTACACTCCGCCTTTGACTTCAGTTAACAAAAGGAAAATTTTTTATCTATTCTTTCTTACTAAGGATCCCTGCTGCAGGAGTATCGAGGAGTATTTGCACACAGAGGGTTTGCTCTTCACTCTAGTTGATCTTGATGTATTTCTGGGATTGTTTTATACAACAATTACACCTTGAAAGACTTCTTGGGAAGGTAATCCCTAAGAGGACATCGGAAGCAGAACCTTCCTACCATGCCTCCTGTTGTGGTAGCATTAAATCAGTCCCTGGTCCAATAGACCTTTACTATTCCAAGGCAAAGGATGGCTGTGACAAACTCTGCTGGGAGGGGTGGTTACCCCAAAAATAAGATACTGACTGGAAATCAGCTGACAGGTAAGGAGCAGACAAACTATTGGTGTAGTACAGAGTTTGCTTAGTTTTGAGAAGCAGAAGTTAAATGCAGGAGCTGCTGTGGCACAGGAAGGGTAGATAAACAGCGGGACAGAGCAATGCAGACAAAGGTGCTGTTCTAAGGAATTAGGACCCAGTCCATCCTATAGCTCGTTTCTACCACACAGGAAGTAATTTATGGACCACTGGGACCTTGATTTTAGCCATAAAACTGAATTCATTCATTTGAGAGTTTAGGGAAGGAAACTAGGTACCTGCCATCATCACTGCAAAATAAACATAACAGAGATGTCCCCTGGAAGCTGTTGTATTACAGCAAGTGTCAGGCTTTGATGTGATTTTCTACCCTCTGATGAGACAGGAAGAAATTTCAACTCTTGGGCAAAACCACTCCCTTGCCAATTTGCTTTCTTCTTCCTTCCCTAACCAACAGTTCTGCAGAGCATCATCCATTTGTGAAAAAGGCAACTGTAAGGGGCCCTTCCCAGTTAGTGTTGGTATATGCGCAGGCTCCACATCCAGCTCCGGCACAGAGTTCTGCACCTGAATCCAGAAAGGGTTGTCCTCATCCGCAGGCTAGTACGGAACTGTGTTGGGCAATGTCTGTCTTTTGCAGTATGACACCTAAGAGCACGAGGACAAAAAGCAGACAGCAGTATGGGCCTACAAATAACCATTTCTGCTGCTTAAAAAAAAAAAAAAAACATTCTCCACGACAACAACAACAAAAAAAGGAACTGGAGTGGCCCCATGAAAACCTCTGCCAATATGCCCCGACGAGGACTCGAGGCATTAACTGGGAACGCATATTTAACCACTGATCATGTCGGTGTCAAACATAGGCAGTAGAAGAACTCACTTAAATGGTTACCAGAAGAGCTCAATGCACTTTTTAGCATTCTTCTACACTGCAAAACTGCCAGCCACCCCAAATGGATTATACGCAGCATACGCAACGTATACATGGGGGAAGGGAGCATCATAAATTAAAATATCTCTTCCGTATCAGCACCAAAAAAGGGAGACTAGTTCTGAAACTACCACAGATTTTCCAAGTGTTGAGCAAGATTGCCATCTACAGGCCATTATCACAGTTGTTCTCAGCTAAATATGTGCCAGGAGTAGAAACAAACAATGGAGTACTCAGTATAGTATATGTTAATACAATTTTCATATGCTAATGGTAAGTTCATTAAAAATAAACAAATACAGAAGTAAAATACTTGGAACTCCATTCAAAAAAAAAAAAAAAAGGAGAAAATTCAAAGACTACAGAGCCTAAAAATATTAAATATTTCATAGAATAATCTAGAGAGGATTATTATTACTACAGCACTGTGTTCTGCATATATATTTTATGGAGGAACTTTTTGCACATACTTTAGAGGTTAGCAGTGCATTCCTTTTTTGTTTGCAGCTTGATTTAACCAAATACAATGCCCTGAGGCATTTGTTAAAATCAGGGAGAAAAAAATGCTATTACTGCTAATCTTGGGTTGTAACACAGCCAGTCTTTCATAAAGAGGAGCTGTCATGTTTCTTTATTGGGCCTTACTAAGTTGTTTAGATTCTTGTGAGTGGAGTGACCCCCGGTGGATGCCAGGTGCTCATCAAAGCTGCTCTATTACTGCCCCTCCTCAACTGGACAGGGGGAGAATACAACCAAAGAATCATGGGTCAAAATAAGGACGGGTAGAGATCCCTTAGCAATTACTGTCATGGGCAAAACAGATTTGGGGGTTTGGAGAAATTAATTTATTACCAATCAAATCAGAGTAGGAGAATGAGAAAAAAAAAACCTAAATCTTAAAAACTCCTTCCCCCCACTCCTCCCTTCTTCCCAGGTCCAACCTTTGCTCCCAGTTTCTCTACCCCCTCCCAGCCAATAGCATAGAGCAACAGGGAATGGGGGTTGTGGTCAGTTCATCACACATCATTTCTGCTGCTCCTTCCTTCTCAAGGGAAGGACCGCTCACACTCTTTCCCTGCTCCAGTATTGCTCCTCATCCAATAACCCTCAGGATATGGCTGATAGCGGTTCACACAAACAATGGTCCAGTCTTCAGTGGAGTTCTATTTAGAACTATAGAATCATTTAGGTTGAAGAAGATTTTCAACATCGCATTCAACCGTCTCCTCTACCGAACCCAAGTCATGTGTCTAAGCATCATATCTACACAGCTTTTAAAGACGTCCATGGATGGTGGTGATTGAACCACTTCCCTGTACAGCCTGTTCCAGGACTTGAAAACACTTTCGGTAAACAGATTTTCCCTAATATCCAATCTAAACCTCCCATGGCACAACTTGAGATTTGTACCTTGAGGCCATCAGCCCTCATGGAAAGCTAGACAAAGACCATCTGCCCTCTTCCTTGGTGAGGCTGATTTGGTCCCCCTTGGTTGAAGACAAATAAGAAAAGATCAGGTGGACTATCATGCTTACAGGCTGCCAAAACTCACGCTACTAGAGCAAATTCAAAGCTAGACTGTTCAAAGAGCAAATTATCTTGCCTGTTGGATCCATGTAAGGTCACATCTTTAGATAGAGTTGAGAAGTGCTAGAACAGAGTAAGAGGGCAAAGCAGAGTCCTGTCAGTAGCCTGAACGAAAGTAAATCAGTAAATGATCCAGAACTTGCAGGGTTTAAGTCTTTGTTACTAATTAGAATTGTCACAAAACGTATCTTTTCTAAATCTCAGAAGTGCTTCCTAAAGCTTTCACTGAATTTATGTGCCCAGTTCTTCAGCTACACATTCACTTCACTGACACTCAGACACCTGTAACCTCCTGCAGTTTGTCCTATAGAGTATACACTAATTTAAGCTGCCATTTAATTTAGAATGCTCTTTTTCTCCCTTGCTCTTCCTTCCCCCAATCTTCTCTCTCTTCCCATCTCAAATTATTCCAAGCCAAGTAAGTTCAAACTCATGTTTTTTCCCCATCTTATTATTCAGTTTGTATGGCTGTCAAACAAATGAATTTCATGTGATTTGTCTGGGGTTTTTGAGTGTATGGATATATTAATTCTTTGAATTGCAGGCACTGTTTGTTTAAATCTGTAAATAACGTTCTGTGATTACTTAGTGTTGTCACCTTGCAAATAAAACTAAATGGCAGACTTATTATTGGAGTACAATTTACATATTTCTGCCCTTGGGAACTGGACTTAAAGATAGCAGAAATATTTTATTACAGGAGCAAAATTTCTCTATTACTTTTACATATGTCGTGGGCTTTGTAGAAGGTGTCATGATGTACAATGTGTCCTACACAAAGTGACACATCCAAGATTCAACTTGGCTTCCTAAGAAGCCAAGAAACAATATCAAGTAACAGATGCTTCTTTTTCTGATTATCCTGGAAAGTTTGTCTTCTGGATAAATGTTTAGCACATACTATTTGGCTGTTTTGTCCTCTCACATCTTGACGGCAATCTCTGTGAGCTGTCTACTGTGAGAACATCCAGCCAAGGACAAAAAGAGAACCCAGATTAGATATTGCCACATAAAAAACACAAACCCAACAAAAAACAAACAATGAAAAAACCCAAACCTGAGCCATCCTACTGAAGTGATTAAAAGAAATCAGCAAATTAGAGATTTCTCAACCAGCATTAAAAAAAAAACAAACAACCTTCACACCTTCCTCAACCCCTCTATCAGGCAACCCTTCTAAAGTCCTCTGCCACAAACTCATTAGGTCTAGAGATCTCTACTCACCACCCAGGTTGAGACTATTTTTAGCTTGAGGAATGTAGTGTTTTCTCCAGAAAATGTGTTAGATCATAAGGCTGTTGACAGAAGGCTGCTGATGGCTGATCTGCTCTTTCGCAGCTAAACACTTACTTCAGAAATTTAATAATATAAATTGAGCTACTGGACACAACACATTGAGGCCAAAGAGAAGTTCACTCCAGAATGTGGAAATCTGTATTATCTTCAGAAAGGGACATCAGGAGCACAGCTGGCAGATCTGAACATGTTCCTGCAGTGGGATGCCCCAGGTTGGCCCTTAAGCTGTTGGAAGCATCTACAAGGATACCCAGACTGGTCTTGGGCTTAAAATCAGCTACATTTTATCACCAGTTTTCACATTATCGAGGCAGAGAAGATGCCAGAGCAATAGGTAGATCTCCAGGTACACAACCACAATTTACTATGAGGCTCACAAATAATATTGTGATAGTTTCTGAGCTTTGCCCAGAAAGTGTTTCATTCCCACTCTTCTCTCCCCCACAACATATGTTATCAGTCTGGGGCTTTTCTACTCTTGCACATATCACCAGTCAAGAGAAAACCAGTGTTCATCGATGTAAGTACAGGAGCAGGAAACTCGCTGCGGTCGTAACAGATATCTCTTAATAGCACTGGGATGATTAGGAGCTGATGTGATCCCTTTGCTCCTCACACGTTTCCAGTCATTATGGGCTAATCATCAGTTCAAACTCTCTCACCCATAACTGTGAGGAGGACTCTGTTCCAGCAAAAGTGCCCAAGCGTTACCCGTTTTGCAGGCTTCACTGTGCTCCCTAAGGGTGACTGAATAATTCGTTTGGAATAATCTGCAGGAATAAATTTACCATTTTTTAATGTATAATTAAGCAAGGAATCATTCCCTACTCTTCTAAACTTCTACTGACAAGTCTTTTCTGGGTGGTAAATGCAATTCTGAGAGTTGCCAGTGCCATGCCTACTTAAAAAGTTAATCCATTCCTCTTTGAAGGTTAAGAAAATGCTAAAGAAAACAAGATATGAGCGCTTAGGTAAAGTGGGAGGTTCCAAATCACTGGAGCTCTGCTTATTACAGAGCTCTGCTGCTTCTGCAGCAGCAAAACACACTGCACGCGAATTTACCTCAGAGAGACCGTCCTGACCTTCATCCACCTCTAATGATGATGGCTCTTTTCTAAGCGGGAGGTGTTCACCACATTACTCTTTCACATTAACTCTTCATAAAAGCAACTTTTTGTCTGTCTGCTGTGACAATAAGATATTGCTACAGCGCAAGGAACAGGGCGGAGAGGACCTTGGGATGAAGGAGGGCCAGGAACATTCACGGAGGCAAAGGTCTCAATGTAAAACTGAACAATCTATTTAATGTGACAGAAAGCAAAGATCTAAGAGTGCTAGATCTGTTTTACTACCCTCATCCTACCTGTATCGACTGCTCTGCAGCCCTTGACTCTTTCCTTCCTGGTGGGAGGCACATGCTTTCTGTGCTCCTCTCGCTGCTTTCCTGAAGTCAGCCAGCAAATGCTACTAACTGCTAGATTCCACTGGCAGCACCACTGCAACCCAATGACAGTGTCAGCAAGACATTACTCTTCAAGAGCTTTATAATTAATGTACAAAGGCAAGTGAGACAGTGTAGATATATATTCAAAGTGTACTGCCATTCGATCCAAGTTTCTCATAATGTGAAGAAGAAAAAAGAACCCAGATTCTATTTAACTTTTCAAATTTAAATTGTATTTATCTTTATCTGCCCCTTTGGTTACTGAAGACTAGGTAGGTAATTTCCTATATCTTAATGTGTCTAGATATAGAATAAGAATCTAAAGAAAGAATAAGATCCACTCAGGAACAATAATTCATACAAATTATAGGCTTCAAAAATAGAGGGCATGGTGGGAAAGGTGAAAAAGTCACTCCTATGGGGAATTAGATTGAATTCTTACCAAACTAGTCTCTCTCTACAGAACTCAATTCAATTTTTTTTTTTTTTAAGTCTTGGATTTTTTTGAACACTTCCCCAACTTAGAGATAAAATTAGCAAGACGCTCTCAGCTGCTGACCGATGATAACTATCATTTTTTTCAAAATATACAAATGCTGAGCATGCCAAGAAGCATATAGAAAGGAGGGTATACTTATCTCCCTTGGATGTGAACTATGCAGAAATCGGAGCTTTACTACACACTGATATAAGCATCTGAAAACATATGTTTCTTTATATGTGATGGTAGGATCATGTCAGACAGGAAGGAAAGGGGTTTGTCAAAAAAATTCAAGCTCCTAGCTCCCTAAGCAGGTCTCATATCTTGAGAGATGAAAGTGCTTATTCCATTTCAAGAGAATAGATCAAAATACCCAGCACACACATCTAAAGCCACACCAAGAAAATATTTCAGAAGGAATTCCTCCTGGCTCTGTATACCTCACTAGTGTCTCCTATATGAGTCATTACATCCATATATTGTCTATATGCATTTCTAAACTAGTGACTCCCACCTTACCATAAAAGTACAAAGAAAAGAATTTAATTACAAAAGTATTTTATTAGACCACAGTAAAAGGTCTAAGGCATGACTTCAAGAGTCTTTTTGTGATGCAATGCCCAGATTTACTTAATAACCAGTTTGTTTTTAAGAGTAACATGTCATACACACAGCTATGATCTCATCTTGTCAAAGCATTTTGATATCAAGAGCTACCCTGGGAAAAAAAAAAAAAAAAAAAAATTACTGCTTCCTAAGGAGCATGATCCTGCAACTCATTCACCAGCAAAACGGTTGAACTATATTCAGTTTAGAAATTGATTTTCCAGTCTTTCTCCCTGTGTGTGTTTACACAGAGAAAGTCAGAGATTACATAGTGCTTATATGTATAAACTATAAGTCTTTCTATGTATGAGTTATAAATAGACTAAGTAAGTATATGGAACTGCATATTCTCTTTTTCAAAGGAGGGATGGAAAGATAATCACCTATAAAACACCTTTACTTCTGTTCAAAGTTGTAATTTACATCTATAAAAGTTTGTAATCCAGGTTAGAGCTCTTACAAACACCAGCAGCAGCCAACAGACCAAAAGTAAGCTTGGTCTCGGGTCTGCTGATATTTAATGGCTGCTGACTCCACAAAACCACAGAATTAGAGTTACTTTCAGGTGTGGGTTTGAGCCTACCAGGAAGATGCATGGAGACAGACAAAGATTTTCAAGGGATGAATCAACTCACTGTTCCTGCTGCTTATAGTTGAAAGGAACTCGAATCGTGCTAATTTAGTTCTCCCAGCTATTACAGCTGCCTTTTAATTGCCATTCTTGAGATTTAGGGAAATCTGCTCTCGTTTGCTAATCAAATTTTCTATGCAAAACTACTCCAAGTGGCTTTTTTCTGAGCTACCTTGTATAACTATGAGGGACAGTTCTATTCTTATACTCTCACATGTTACATTTTATTTCTTAGCATTCATCTACAAGTCAAGCTAGTAAGAAATATTGCTTTTTGCTTTTCATATTACCAAAATATATTGAAGTTATGTGAACTAATAATAATTATTTTGTTTCCTTAGCATCAGAAGTAGACATGCCTGAGAATAAAAAGCCAATCTCCAGTACCTTTGTAGCCAACCAGCACAGTGGAACTGAGTCCCCAAGTTAATAATACCCAGGACTTGGCTGAGATGAATTACCTTTTCTTGTGCAGCTGAGATGCTCAAATCTACCAAAGTGCTCTGGGTGCTCAGATCCTATTCATTTCAGCACACGATGGTTTCCAAATCCTAGTTTGGATTGAATCATAAAGCAGCTCAGGAAAAAAAAAAAAAAAAAAAAAAAAAAAAAATTGTCTTGACGTATAATTTCAGAGTCATTTCTTCTGTTCCCAAGAAAAACATGGATGCCAAGGACAGAAGTCCCTTTGGCCAGGCACCTCATTCTGACCAAAGCATGGTGCAAGGAGAGGGATCTGCCCTAATATCCAAACTGCATCTTTCTCAATGCTATTTCTCTCTGGGGAAACGGAGCCCATTAAATATGGGTAACAGCCCATATCTAAACCATGACAGGGTAGGAGAATCTTCATGACTCACAGTTATTTAGGGAAGATCTCAATCTACCTCTAAAATACAAAAAAACCTGTAAAGTAAAATGAATAACATCATACTCAGACCAAATGTCCCCTCAACCGCAAGACCACAGACAAGGTTTCATTTTAACTCAGTGTGAGTTGTCCTTCAGGATCAACACACTTCTCCAGCTCTGGGTGGAGACGGGCTTTGATAATTTTGGATAGGATGAGAACAGCAAGTGGATCGAGATTGATACAGCCTCTTACCTACCTACTGCCTTCACCCATCTGCTCTTTCCAAAGTGCTCTTGTGTAAAATTAATTGACATAATAATTAACCAGACTCAAGAGTACTTGTTCGTGTAGTGGGAATGTATATTTAGTGTCTGCTATTAATGAGCTCTTGGAAAACTTCCCATAAGATTTCTTTAGGTAGGAATACGAGGTCTGTTATACCCATAAAACACAGGAGCTCACAGCTGTGTTAACACACGTAGAAGCACATTAATGACACCATATTATTAAGCAAACTCAAACCATTACAAAACCCACTCCGGATCCAACTGGATTTTCAGTCTCCTAGCAGAAGCCCAGCTTTCTGCTGGCTGGGAGCACTGTTTGGGACCACTCTGAATCTCCCTGCCCTTTCCTGCAGCATCCCAGCTAGGAAGCAGTCTGGATTAGGTTTCTCACTCTACATCTCTCCACTAATCCCTCCTTACAATCAAACTTAACAGAACACCTCTGCCAGAAGCCAAAGAGAGCCAAAGCAAGCACTGAATGACACACCAGGCTGAAGGTGGAAGGCACAGTGCTTTGGCAAAGCTGTTTAAGGGAGCTCCAAGCTCTCAAGCTCAGCTGGAAGCCCCCACCACAGGCAGTGGAGATGCTGGCAGCCGTGCACCTCAGACAAGTGCATCTTCAGCTTTGTCCTCCCTTCCCAAATCAGAGATTGGGTATGTGGCCAAGAGTTGCAGAGAGGTCACTGTGTGAATGCAGTTGCTCTCCTCTATGCACAAGTTATTCTAGAATCCCTATAATCTCATGAGGAACTGCAGTGACTGTTCTCTTCACAGTTTACCTTTAAGATCTCGAAAGGAAAATACTCATTTCCACAGTATAGGCTGCAGAGCACACAAAGCTTGAACTGTTGTTCAAAATACAACAACATTGCTTCTATTTTCCAACAGAAGCTTTTTTTTTTTTTTTTTTTTTTTTAAGGTAACCCACCATGAAGGTGTCACTATCACTCCAGTTTCACAACTAAATCCCAGAGCATCTTAAATCTTGCTCAGTGTAAAGTCTGTGCCCTGAAAATAGTTACGAAGAAGGGGCTGAAGCTGCTGGACAAAAGAAGTACCACCCAAAAGGCAGAATAGAGGCCACCAGCTGAGATGCAGTGAGATGGACTCAAGCACGCACAGAACCTTATTTTTACCAGAATTTCTCAAATACCAAAGAAAGTCCCACCAAGTAATCAAATAGGCTAATCCTCTGGAAATGACTAACCATAAAACTATGTGGGAAGTGGGATGTCCCACCTGCTTCACCAGTGTTCACAATAAAAAAACAAAATAAATTTTGCTGATAGAGAAGAAAATCATTGACAGATGGTCATTCCAAGTGCGATGGTTTGTCTCCATATATAATGAAAAATATATAAACCTTCTGTTGTGCAGAAGAGGAGAGAAGCTGGAGCACCTGCTCCAAATTGTTACGGTACTATAAACATTCTTGGAAATTGGAAAGCCCTGTGTTTTAAGAAAGTGAGAAGTGCCATTGCCAGCTAAACTAAATTGAGTAGGCTTGGGTCCAGTAAGCACTGAAAGAGAGAATTATGTGTATAGCCGCTGGCGTACAGCTGATAAGAAAACTGAGCGGGCATAAAGTTAAAACCTAACACTGCAGAAATCCTGTCATTTTATGAAGTATATACATAAATTAGCTGTGCAAATTATATTTCTTAATGTACTTCCAGTATTTTCTTCTCAGGCTTGTCATCTCTGGACTCCCTTCGCCGCAAAATAGATCATTTGAAATGTCCAAATGAAGAGAAACATTAGGTAGGTTTGGCTAAAAATGTTCATCCAACATCTAGCAAGGACTGACTGAATTTTATTTTAACTCTAAGGGACGTATTGTTGCTATTTCATTACTTCTTCCAAACCCATTCCACAGATGGATCCAAGCTCGCGTCAGCATCCAATAAAGTTGTCAGTGCCTTTTACTGATTTCTTCCAGAAGACATCTGCCTCCTCAAAGCTCTCATAATGAAATGCTGACAGAAGACCATGGAGTTGTCTGTCCAATGGTTCGCCATGAAAGTATCTCTTGCCAATGGCAAGAGGCTGTGACAAGTAGATGTTCTCCCAGCACCTCTATGCACAGCAGTTTTGGTTTCATCACAGTCACACACAAGTCACTCAATAAGACTTTGTTTCTACCCCACAAAATGAGAAGTACCAGCAAATTAAATCAGCAATTTGAAAAGGAGAATGTCTTTTAATTCGCCCTGTAATTTCCTAAGTTGGACAGAGAGAAGCAGCTCTGCTGAAGCATCGCTCAGTGGATGCAGCCTTTTGCTTCACAACAGCTGCACAGATAGCTGTGAAATAACACAAAATAAAAATGGGAACGTTATATTAAAGAAATATATTAAATTTATATGTTGTGTTCTGAGGTACTTCAAGTTTTTTTAGATAGGCATCAATATGCCACCTTTCAACACGGGGAATTGCTTCCACAAAATATATCCCTACCATAACCAGGTCTTCCTTATTTTCGTTTTACGTGTTCTTTGTTGATATCGCTGCTCTTGTATAACACATTCTGTTACATCCACATCACAGCAAACTGCAACAGGGAAATTCAGGAAATTCCAAGGTTTTAAGTCCTCTTCTCATTATCCAGAGGGGAAAACCAAAAGATTTTAAAGCAGAGCTCCATCCAAAAACCCAGCTCAAGTACTCAGGTGTGGAATCTCCAACGGAAAGGGGAACAAGCAATTTCATGGGGGGAGATGACCCAATATGCAGCTTCTGAGTTTTTTAGATGAGTTTTTGGTAACCACCACTCCTAGACTCGCAGTATACTATGAATAACTGCTTAAACACTTGAGTTGGTTTTATCTGGACTAGCCATAATTTTCATCTCCAGGAGAGATTTTGCATTACAGTACATGTACATTGCATGTTTTACTGTTGTCTTTTATATATATATATATGTTTCCACTACTACACAAGTCAGTTGTCACCATCCTCCTACAACTCCAACATCAGCAGCTCAATACCTCTTACTTTTTTTTGTTAGATTAATGCAGGAATACTGACAGTAAAGTGAAAGCAAACAGAGCAGAAAGGATGAGTTGGTATTTTTTAATCTTTCCTCTCCCACACATTACAAAAAGATTTGGGTATAGACCTTTTGCCATCTACAGGAAGGTGAGCTCCTCAAAGGAGCACCTCCACTGATTTTGTTAAGCTTTAACTTGAGTTAAGATAAGTAGTAGCTAGTTATTCATAAATCTCTACAGTGTTTGCTTGGGTATAAAAAAAATAAAGATTATTTAGAGATGTCCCATTGCCACACCTGTTGCCACATCATCTTATTCTACTGAAACTTAAAATAAAGGATTTTTTTTTTTATAGTTAGCTTACTTTTCTCCAGCTGAACAAAGTTCAACAAGTTTTATTCTAAACATAAGCAGAAGTGCTGCACACTTTTCAGATTTGTCTTTCAAAGCCAGACACTAGGATTACAAAACTGACACCCACCTCTTTCCTGTTTAAGAATATGTGCAGGCTTTTTTTTTATATATATACACATA
>VWZK01008995.1:23865-106048 GCA_013396935.1 Baryphthengus martii | reverse complement strand
ATATATTATTTAATTTGAGTACAATGTAAAAGTTCGTGTAAGTGTGCCTTTTGGTTATACCAAATCTTTAATTAGAGTATAAAAACTACTTAAACATAACGTTATCTGTTCCAGGCACAGAAATTATTTTTGAGCATGAGCCTGCTTGTTCTTCTCAGAAGGTTAATGAAAACTATAGAGTATTTTTCTAAATTAAAGTTTTGCTTTGCACATTATGAAATCTGGACAAAGTTCTAGCTCACCATCTTCCTGAATAACCCCACATAAGTGGGTATCACAAAGGCTGAAAACCACTGTTGACATAGTTACGCAGAAGAGACCATGAGGAAAGTAGGCTTGAGCTTACCTGGGACATATCTTCTGTGAAGTTAGCCACAAAAGAAAAAACCAAAACAACAACCTTAGCAGGACTCTTCCAAAGCCAAAAGCAGTACTTATGACTCATGGGTTTTTTTGTGACAAGATGCCTTAACTTCATCTCTTTGCCCTTGAACTAAGGATGATAAAAGACCAACCCGTTCACTAAAATGGATGGAGTCAAAATGTGGAGGATTCGGCCTCTGCTGTCCTGCACACAGAGGCACAAATGGACGGCGCTCAGGCTGCTTCAGATCAGATTTTCATTACATTGGACACAAAGAACCAAAACCTCCCAAATTTCTTTCTCCTACACCGATTGCTACTTGTTTCCATAGCAATAAAAGCCTGAAGGATAAATTTGACGTTGTTTAATGGATTGGTTAGGATCATAGATCGTAACCAAACAACATATGGTATTATAGAGTCGATCCTTCCTCCTTTGCTGCTGTTGTTAAAATGCTAAAGTGAGCTGAGAATCTAACTTTACACAGTGCTTTATATGTACTAGAAATTAATGTATATAGATCTACAGAATTAGTTTTATCTACATAAGTTTACCTCTGAGAACACGATTTAAAAAAAAAACAAAAAACACCACCAAAACCAAACACATTCTTACATTACTGGTTTAGTAATTCCTAAAAGTAGAAACAGAAAAAAAAAACAACAAAAAAAAAACAAACCACCACACAAATCAAATTTACCGTGTGGAAAAGGCCTTTATAAGATATATATTATTTTGTAATACTTAAGAGATCTAAAGGTTGCATGAAGTTTAGCAGGGACTCCCATCACCAACAGTGCTCGAGTTCAAATTCATCATTTAAGTCACTTTTAAAGGCTCCAACCATTTCTTAAAGGGCAAAACCGATCCTTACTAAGTATTATGGGCTAAGACGTTTTGCAGAACCAGAGATGCCTAATTGCCACAAAATCCACCAATGTGATGACCGGTGAGATACATTTGACTACTGGCTTTCAGTTTTTACCAGCCCGACAACGCAAAACTGCAGCTCCTTGGCTAAATTTACCAGCCTGCTCTTCTAATCATTTAAAACATTACTGGCCTCCTACTTCATTAAAAAAAATTAATCTGAAAGACCTATTTTTACAGCAGTAACATCAATGTTTTATATTCTTCCTTTTACTGTAAAGATACCAGGCTGATTTTTGTGTTATTTTAAAAAAGTACTGAACTCATCACATTATGTAATATAAAATACCACCTTTGTCTCCAAGGGAACATCACATTTTAATCCAAAACGACAAAGCTACAGAAATAGTCTGAGAATTAAATCTCCAACAAAACCCATAGTGGACAAAGCATTAAGATAACGGCAGCTCTCACATTCCTTAAAAATGATCTTGCCTCACCACACAGCATTCCCAGAAGGACTGGAGAAAATTATTATTTTATTTCTCTGACACATTTGGCACAGAGCGACAATATATGTTTGGTAGTGTCCTAAGTTGTCACAAATCATCTATTTTAGGTGGTTGAATAAAGAGCCATTAAAAACGTGGCTGCATAGCAATGCTGATCAGCAGCAGCTCTCAGCCCAGCAATCCATCTCTGCCAGCAGCAGTCTTTATTCTGCCACCGTTTCAGTCCTTTATTATCCATTTGTAGGCTGACCCACTTACTGGTAATAATGTCAGGTTCCTAATTTTTTTTTTTTTTAAGGAAGGAAAAAGCCTAACAACATTGTCATGGAAGTGGACGTGCATCTTAATTGCTTCTTTGCATATTTACTCCACATTTTATGATTTGACAGCAAGTTAAGGAGTGACACACACACAACCAGCTAGACAAGGGCCGGTTGTACACACCAGAGACCTACTGTTACATGGCCAGGATCTAAGGAAGTTGCAAAAGTGTACATTTAATTATGCACTGAGAGGAGATGACGACCATGGTTTTTTCCTGAGGAATCCTCTGCTAACATCACTGGAAAGTTGCAGGCACTGGCTTAAGCTTTTTGTTGTGAGGTGATGAGCTCAGTCTCATCTTGTTTGGACATCTTCTCTGATTTTATACATATATTTATAAACATACTAACACCAAGTAGAACAGCGTAACAGAAATATCCAGAAAACATACAGATTGAATTACCCTTGTAATAGCCTCTCTGAGATGTTGCATAACACCAATTAGTATTTTTTGAGTGCTTGCTTTCACATTTTTTCTTTTCTGTTTTGTTTTTTTTTGGTTTTTTTTTTTTTTTTAATCAAGTGGTCTAAATTAACAGTCATCCAAAATAATTAACAGTCATCCATTCTACTTCATCTACATAGAACAAAAACTTGGCCAGTGACACATTTGAATATGTATTTAGGCTCAAGAAGGTGTTTGTGTCCCTCCAAAGGTCAAACATTTCACAGGATCGCAGAATACCTCAAGGTGGAAAGTACCCATAAGGATCAGAGTCCAACTCTCTGCTCCTCACAAGACTACCTAAAACCAAACCATGTGACTAAAAGTATCATCCAAATGTGCCTTTCAAAACAGCAAAAAGTGAGAAAAACTGCCTGCTGCAGACAAAAATCAAAGCAAGAGATGGTAAATTTCTTGCTTGTATTGGCTTACTCTGCATAATAATTCATACTGGAATATTCCAGTTTCTCCAACAGGCAGAACAGGCATCACTCAAGGAGTTTTCGAAATACCTGGAAATCCCGAGAAGCCAAATCTTACCAATTTAGAACCTCTACAATGAAACACAATAGCTCCCCAGTGCTTGTTGTTACAGACTAACGTAAGCCTTCCACACATTTAGAATCAAGCTAATTAATTAACATTTATGTTATTTCTGAAATAGGGCCAAATTCCTGTCTTGAAGTGATGAGTAAACTGCTAGAGGTTAATTGCGACTTTCTAAATCATATCACATGAAAAAAAAAAAAACCAAAAACAAAGCTCTGAGACCTGCATCTCTTACCTACATTGTCCTCTGACATTTTGGGCTGAGAACCACTAAACGTATTCATCTTCAGTCTACAATACCCATTTGATTTTCACCACTCAATTACTTTTCTATCAGCACAACAACTAAGTGATCCCACCTCCCCCAGACTGCCCAACTTCATCCCATCCAGCAGGACTAATTGCTGCACATTAAACACTCCGGGTGATATCACACACGCCCTCAGGTGATCTCCGGATTACTGGTGGTTTGGGTATACGGCTGGGACACAAAATGGTTTGGTCCTCTCCTTTTCATGTATCACCCATTTTGGTGTTTACTGCAACCCCACACCCTCATAGGAGCCTTTAAACACATAAAAGGTTCCTGCAATAAAGGAGGAAGGACATTTTTCTTCATATCCATTTGGAAGTGTACAAGAATAATGGGCTTAGGTAGAAGCAGAGAAGATTTAACTAGGAAATTGCGATTTTTTTTGCCTTCTCCTGAGGAGAGCTAATCAGCGGAACAGATTATTTAGGGATTTCCACGGGGAGCGGTTTTTTAAGAACAGGTTAGATCAACATCTGCCAGGCAGGCAGTTTAGCAAAATCTCTCCACTATAGGAAAAAGGGCAAAAGCTCATTTTTGAATTTTCTACGCGCTTAATTCAGTACCTTGCGTATCGCCAGTATTTCAGCCAGATCTTAGGCAAGGCGAAGTGACCTTCCCTGCTGTAGAGAACAAAGTCAATGGCAGAAATGGGATTATAAACTCAGGGATTTGGAACTCTGGTCCTCTTAGTCCTTCTCAGACAATCCATTGCATATACTTCTATCCACATTCATGTAGATGTATACAAAAGCATCCAGAGTCACCTGGCCTATGAGCAGGAGGCAACACCCAGGCACAGAGTGATACCAACAGCTCCCAGACCACAACTGGTTTGCATTCTATCCTCTTTTAAACACAGCAGAGCAAACATTTCACTTCAAACTATGCACATTTATCCTATTAAATGTTTCCCTGAGGGTACCATTTGTGCTCTCCTCTACCTCACCAGGGAAGGCGGCAGCTGAAGGATGCACTGATGCCTCGTGCTCTTCCTGGAGCAGGGAAGGGACACATCCATTCAAGTCCCCCTTGGCAGCAGAAGAATATTCCACCTAATTCTTACAGAGCAGCGGAGTTTCCCTCTTGGCCTTGCCAGTGGTTTCTCCAAGTGAATGCTACGTGATATTTTATACATTGTATTTTTATACACATTTTATCTCTCCTTCATTTTAAGTTTTATTTAATAGCAAACAGCTGGTCTCCTTAACAGCGAAGAGCAAAGTGACAGAAAACAAATTAGTTTCTAAATTTCAAACTGTGATACGTTGCCAGGGCAACTGAAGATCTACAATTACATAAAGCAAACAATACCTACTTGTAAGAACAGAACCAAAACTAATTCTGGATAGAGTTGATCTTATAATATAATTACTCTAAAATAATAATAATTTTAACACACATTATAGAAACAGGGCTATAACTGGTCGTGTTTAGGAAAGTCAAATGCTCCCAGGTTATACTTGGGAAATAGCTTCCAGGAGACAAGCAGCGAAATCTGTGTTCACCTCTTTACAAAAGGTTTGTACATACTCCTGACCCAGACACAGCCGTCAAAAATCATTTTCTGATGCAAACAAGTCATGTCTTTGAGCCCAGATGCTCTAAGTAAATTGTTCTCCATCAAAATCTGTACAAAACAGGCCTGGACCGAGGCTTTCTTCCCTTCATGACACAAAAATTACTGTCTAAGGGGCTTCAATTCCACACCCATTTAAGAAAATAAAAAATCCTGTTGCATCCCTCCCCCTGCTCTCCCCCTCAGTCAATACCTGAGCAATTCTTAGCTACTGGGCTCCAGTAGTTGCTGCAGCAGAGACTATTAACCGTACACATCCACAAAACAACCCCATTTCTCCATTCTCAACATTAGTTTCATCAAGGACATCTCACCATCTGCAAATTCTGAATTCTCCTTCTGTAAATCAGCATAAGAATTGTTGCAGAGACCTGATAAATAGCCTAAGCTTTCCAAAGAGCTACTGTGCAGGTGCTGTTGTGGCAGGTTAGCGATCTCTACTGCCCATCCCACTGTTAATATTGTTTCCCAAAGGACAATTTAAAGAGTCTCCAAAAGCTTTCAAGTCCTCTCCCTTCTGTAACTTGCTGTTACCAAGACAGGTGAGTATGTGCAAGACTCAGAGCAGTTTCCAGCTGCAGGATGTATGGGACTGGCAACCTGGTAACAGATTTTTAATTGGATTTGTCTGTCGCTATTTTAATTTGGGGTGCTTGGCCATCCAAGTGTGTTAGAATAAGTCCGAGAGCCCCTGGAGCAGCAGGATTACAGTCACTAAAAACATATAGGCACAGCAAGTTGCCTTTCACATTTCCTCCCATACTGTGAACGGCCACGCTTGTCAAGCGAAGATAGGGAAGTCCTTCTCTCCAGATGTGTCTAAAGAAACGTTTGGTATTTCTTTGTCATGTGTCATAACCCCACAGTGTGACTGACTATCCCGATGGTGCTTCAGAAAACCATCTGCCTCTTGTCTTTTTGGTCTTGAGGCATAATCACAAGATATGTAGAGCGTTCCTCACTAAAACAGACATTGCACTCAATATGACCCTTCCCTCTTCCAGCTCCCTTTCCTGTGTAAAATTAAAAGTTTACAGCAAATTGTCTGCTGGAAAAAAGTTACAGAAAATATAGCTGCACCACAGGTGCCAGCCAAACATGAATTCAAAATTCAGCCCCTCTAAATGTTGTTCCATGTCAATGTTCTTGGTCTCTGCAAGAGGCAGACGAGGCTCTGAATGCAAAAGTGACAGACTTAAAATTTTAGCCATGCTGCCTCTGTATGCCGGTGTTAAGACCTCCATGGATAGCAGCAAGCTATTCACATGCCACAATGGTTGTCTAGACATGTCTATAAACTACTTTTGAGGGGTACGTGAAACACAGCTGGGTACCAGGAAGCTCTGCGCTCTCTACTATTAGGAAGAGAGAGCTGGAAGGGCTCCTGCACCATGAACAGCAGCCCTCTCCCTACTGACAGCTGTAACCCTTAATATATGCTCATGGAGGATACTGAGGGGCTGGAGCGTGGCCAGAGAAGGGTAACAAAGCTGGGGAAGAGTCTAGAGCACAAGTCTGGTGAGGAGCAGCTGACAGACCTGAGCTTGTTCAGACTGGAAAAAAGGAGGCTCAGGGGAGACCTCCTCACTCTCAACAACTCCCTGACAAGAGGTTAGAGTGGGCGGGTTGGGCTCTTCTCCTAAGGAAGAAGCAACAGGACAAGAAGAACTGGACTTGGGTTGCACCAGCGGAAGTTTAGGTTGGAGCCAAGGAACAATTCCTTCCCCTTCAGGGCTGCCCAGGGCAGGAGGGGAGTCCCCATCCCTGGAGGGGCTTCAAAGCCGTGGAGATGTGGTGCTGAGGGACATGGGTTAGTGGCACCCCAGCAATGCTGGGTTAATGGTTGGACTCTACTAGAAATGAAGGTTTCTTCCAACCAAAGCAACTCTGATTCTATAGTTCAGCCCTGTTCCTCACAGAATTGGCTGTTTCTTGCCCATTATTCCCAGTCCTCCTGCAGCTAGACAACTTCCATTTATTTCCAGCCTAAATTTGTTCAGACCCAGTTTATACCTCCTTGTCCAGTTGACAAAAAAGTCCTCTAAACAGTTTCGCCTCTCCTTTTCTTTATCCCCCAATGTACTTGCACAGAGCAATCACATGCCCTCTCAGTCCTCATTTTGCTCAACTTAACAAGTAGAGCTGGTCCAGCCTCCGGTGGGACTGGTTGTCCCATCCCCAATCAGCCAGGCAACCTTTGCAGACATCTGTTTCAGCCTCAGTTGGGTTTTCCCCGAGCACAGGGAACCACAACCCCAGACAGATTTCAGCTGAGCACTCGACAGCACCTTTCACAACACGCTGCATCACATTCACAGGTCAAAAGCATCCTGTGATCACCTCAACACCCCAAAAGGTCTTTCTCTTCCTGTTGGTGCTGAACGATGTTCATCTCATTAGTCTTCAGGACATGACCCTGAATCCGCACTACTCAATTCTGTTCTAATTTTATTATTCTAGTCTTTGAGGTCATCTAATTCTGCCTAATTAATCCAATCCTCCTCAGTGTTGACACCGCCTCTCTGTTTTATGTCATCAGCAAGTTTTATTAGCACGTTTTGACTTTTGTGTCGAAATCATTACTGAAAATATCAAGTAATATTGGTTCAAAACCAGTCACTGAGAAACCACTGACAGTTTCCCTCCAACCCAAGACTCACTCTCTGTCAACACGACCCATTGTCCTCGCATCTCTGGTCTGCTTCTTAGGCCCCTTACAGTTTTCTTTTTAAATCCAATTATCCATTGTTTAACTAATAATCAGCTTCCTGGAAACCCTGTTCCATCATTTCATCTTTGAAGACTAAATCCTGGTGAGGCAGGCAGGAAGGATACACGTCCAGATTTGTGAGAAGCGATGGCTGGGGCATTAGCACATGCACAGGGTAGCAGCCAAAGCTTCCAGGATAACTTTTGTGAGAGTGATGACCATGATCTGAGCCCAGCATCCTGATCTACACCATCTGGAGAGTTAAAATGTCTGAGGGGACAACAGACACTTAAGTTTCCTGGGTGGCTTAGCACCAAGGGTGGCCTACCACCTCCCTACTCTTTGACAATCATAGAATGGTTTAGGTTGGAAGGGATCTTAAAGATCATCTTGTTCCAACCCTCCTGCCATGGGCAGGGACACCTCCCACTAGACCCAGTTGCTCAAAGCCTCATCTAAACTAGTCTTGAACACACCCAGTAACAGAGCATCCACAGCTTCCCTGAGCAACTTGTGCCAGTGTCTCATCATCCACAGGGTAAAGAAGATAATGGAAAACATTTTATATCTGGTGTTCTACCAAAAAAAAACCACCAACCAAAAAACACACCAAAACCCCTCCATATAGCTAACAGTTTGCACTACTAAAATATCATGAGTACGACACATTTTCTAGACGAGTCCCCCAAGCACGACTGATATTCCTATAAGGCTATTTTCACTGTTCCTTTTTCAGAAATGGCACTAACTTCAGTAAGGTTACACCAGGGATTAATTTGACCCACTCTCTTTGATATACTCAAAGCAAATCAGTCTTTCATGGGTCTCAAGCTGTGAATACCTGCTCAAATAATTAAAACACTCAGCAGGGAACCTATTCAAAAGGTCATCTTTTAACAAAGATTAATTCAATTTTATCTCATACCTATAAAATTTGAGACAAAGTTAACAAAAAGCAATGAATTACCCGATGTATCTCATATTGGCATTAAAAAAAACCTATTTATTTATACAAGGCGTTAGAAGGAAATTGCACAAGCACCTTAAACTGATATCTCATGTAAAATTAATGCAGGATATTGTACTGACGGTTCCTCCACAGAGGGTAAATAAAAGCATTTCATTTATTTATTTGTAACCAAATCTATTTGAAAACTGGTTTTACATCGCAGTATCCCTCGGTGTAGATAAAGGATTATACGACACTAATTTAAGCTTTTCTTTTGCAAAGCTTTTGTGGAGGAATCCAGCTTCCAAATCGAAGGAAGTCCTTTTTCACATAGCAAATAGTTACACGGTGGAACATGGAAAAGGTCCTTCTTAATTTCTCTTTTCCTAAAGATTTGCCAGGCAAGCAGAGTGTAGATGATACCTAATAGACTAATTCAAAGACAGGGAAAAGTTTTCACATAATGTGATTAAATAAGAGCAAGCCCTCAATCCAAATGGGGCTGAGGTCTCTAAGCTTGGATGCTGTACTTTGGGGATTCAACAGCAGTCCAAGGAAATAAAATTGAGCTTACTGGTCTTACTGGTGATCTGTACCTCAATCACCAATTGCCATCCTTCAGAAGTGAGACATCTCAAAATGACCTACTTTGTCCAGATAAGCTGATTTATTTCAAGTAATTCATGTAATCTATCATGAGGGTCTTCATTTCATCATATAGTAGACATGAAACTCCTGGTTTAAAAAAAAAAATTCAGTACCTAAAAACCAAAAATTGAATATTTCTGCAATTAGATTATTTTTAAGTCTTTTAGTTCCAAGACTTATTTCTCCTTCCTCTGCATAGGTAAATCCACACTTTTTTTAAAAAAAAGTTTGCAAGACTGGACAATATTTGGACTTTCCTTCAATGATATTTAATCCTTAAGAATTTTTTTTTTTTTTTAAATAAACCTTCTGAAAGTGAAAGTAAAGTCTCAAATCTGACATTTACAATTCTCTTACGATTACACTAAAAATCCAGTTCCAAAATACTGGTAAGTTATATGTTGCTGTATTTACCACAGATAGGAGAGTTCCATCCCTCTATCTTCATCCTAAATGTTTCTAATTGGCATCTCACACCAGCATTTGGTTTCGATGGATCTGAAGACGTGAAACAGGTATGATGGGAGCAATGTTGTTAGGTCAAGATTAACAAGCAGAGGCAGTGTGCTGAGGTGTTTGCAAAGACTGTTTCCTTCACAGAGGGGATTTCGTAGTCTGAGATCCAAACCTCTTCTCATGTGACCTTTAACAAATTTCTGAAACTCAGAGGGTCACAGCTCTTGCTGATCATCTCCTGCCTTGCCTGCAACAGCAGGGATCTCCACTGGTGAAGTGGATGATCAAGGGGAAAACTCTTCAGCTCATCTAAGAAAGGTAATTTTTACACCTTTGATGATGGATGAGAACTATATTCATCTCTGTTGCCATACAACAACTTCAGGTGAGTAACCACCCTCTATATTTGGCAGAACTCTCCCTCCTCTCATAGTGCTCCCATACACAGACTCTGCAGTTACTTTGATGTGCTTTCAGAGAAATATCAATCTCATTGAAAGTTTCTGGTCATTGAGTGAGTTTGAAAATTATTCTATGTCAATCCCAAGAAATTAAAATCAGATATGAAAGAAAGTAACAGTGAACTCAAGTCTGTTTCAACTATACGCTGATTTTTTGACACCAGACAATGGCCCATGCTGCTTCACAATCCAGATCAATCCATAAAAGCAGATGTGATCTTTCGCTATTGAAATTAAGGACAGTAGAATACTTGTCAGAAGCTAATGGTGCAGCTAAACTGAAGACTGTGTGAAGAACTAAAGAAAAGAAATAAAGTCTCTTCTTCAGAGCCTATTGGCATGTCACATTTCTAATCAAAATTTCAAGATATCAAAGCAGTGAATACAATATGAAATATTATATCTCGTTGTGATAATTGTGGACAATGCGTTTTAAAAGCTCAAGAGATAAACAGTAGGCTAACACAGGAACATGTCAGTTATCAAATGGGAACCTCAGATTTTAGCTTTCACTTCATGCAAAACAAATCCAAGTTCACCTTTGGCAACAACTTTAGGAAAAATAAAAGCAGTGACAACTGTAGCTGGGCTAGAAATAAGAACCAATGATGAGAGGCTGATCAAACTGAGGAGAAAAGCAGAAAATTCTGGAGGTAAGAAGAAAGGGGAAGAGTGTGATAAGAGCTTCAAACAGGCAAAAGTCACTTCAAAGGAAAGGAATTTGTTCTACATCTGTCTGTGAGAGACAGGACATCAGTATTGACTTGGTATTTAACGTAACATTTCTAGCAAGAAAAATGATATATTGGATAATTCTGGCTGGGAAACACGTGCAAGCCATCAATAGAATCTAGGTGGACACGGGCGTGGGATAATATCAGTAGCTCTGGATGTGCACGTGGATCTCAGGTCTGGGACCCCACGATTCCGTGTCACCTCGCAAGCTATCAAGTTATGAGGTAAATCATTTGGTTTCTATTGGAAGCCATGAAATAGCAATGCTATAAGAGACACTCATGGATGTGCAAACCCTGTCTGAAGGGCTTCCCATTTTAACTGTGGATGTTGTTCTCTGCAGAAGCTTTTGACATGGAGAGTCTCAAATTAAACAGTGTGAACAGAACCTCAGGCTTGATAAAAACTGAATTCCTACTGGAAAAAAAACAACTATACAAGCACTCATTCTGTTAACATGAAAGTGACATTTTATATTACTTCTTTAAAAAGATAAAAAGAAGCAATTTTCTTTTAAGTAGGTGAGTTGATGGTTTATAGACGAGGTGGCATAAATGCATTTATCCTACACAATAAATGAAGTACATGAGTCAATCTATGAGTAGCCTTTAGGTGTTAACTATACATGATCCCTTTGGTTGCAGAATTCTTGCTACTTGGGGATAACCCCATCAACCTCGTTCACTCTGGGAAATGTATCTAACACTTTTCTTAAATCACCTGTTTATTTTCCATTGCTTGCCAACATTCTCCACACCTGAACTTAACATAATCAGAAAGTCCCCTCAAAAACATAAACAAAGCCCATTTGTTTCTAATTCAATCCATTTGGCACATGTTCCTTTGAATAAATCATACTCTCCTTGGCAGAAGCTTTGGAATCTAATTATAGACAGAACAGTCACTAAAAATGATACCTTTCCTGTAGTCCCAGGAACAAAACATAGGCTTGGAGACGATCTATTTCAGGAGATTTAGTTTTCTGCGACTGCCATCCTTTCCCTCTCCTCCTCTGAACACACTGAGTAGTCTGTCCACCTCCGCGCTCTTACCCTGGATGCACTCTTCAGCCTGGCTTCCACTCACTCCATACAACAAAAAACAGTTAGAGCCTGGTATACCTCTCCTAAACTTGACTTCAAACCCTGTTTTTCAGACTTATCCTCCTCTTTCTCTACCCATTCACCTCCTTCCCTACTCAGCATAGCAGGAGCAACTGCTCATCCCTTCCATCACCTTCCTCTGGCTATAAACTCAACTACACCTGTACATGCTCAGAGGCTACCACAATGAGCAACATCTGCACAAGTAGACAAACCAGTTCCCAAAAATACTCTGCATTCATCCATCTTCAGTATCACAGCCCATACTGCTTCTCTGAGAGCTTTACCTCTCACCAGATCATCAGGTTTTCAGGAAGGGATCAGGTCCCTCTATATGAGTAGGTGGCTAACAAAAATACCACAGAAAATGCTTGAAGATAAATGCACTGAAAACAAAGTTGTTCTCCACCAAAACCACATTTCAGCAATACAGCTACACTGCTACTCTGTATCTGAGAGCTTCAGTACGGGACACTACGAAGATGAAGTCTGTTCACCTTCAGCCTGATGTTTCCAGCCTACGAGTGACATCACTGCAATAAGTGCAGAAACATTTCTGATTATTTATGAAGGATGAAGCTTCCAGAGATGCTGAAGGCAGATGAATGAAAATTCTCACCCAGTGACCAACCTGCAGAGTTTTGCAGATCACACTCAGGGATTTTTCCTAGTTTTAGACCTTAAATATCGCACAGTTTTTGAGAAGTCACCACATAACCAGGGATTGATGGGAAAAATTTATGGAAAAAAAAATAAAAACAAACAGCAGTATTTAAACAGAAAATCTAATTCAGCCATAAGACCTACTATGCTCATTGTCTCCAGTTGAATTGTAGCGATGTTTTCTCCCACTTTGGAGGGACACAGATTATGTAGATCACCTAACATAAAACATGCCTCAGAGCTCAGCTAAGAAGGGGGATAAGCAGAGGCTTAATTGGAGCCCAAGAGGATTGAGCACATCCTAACTGTTATTTGAGCAATCTTTCCAGAGCACACCCACACCACTGAAACCTGATGTTCCTTAATCAGCCCAGACCGGTCTAAGTAAATTTTCCATAATTGCTACAGAAGCCATTGAGACGACATCTGTGCTAAAATCGGGATGATAAATCAAAACTATATAGCTTGGGGCTGGTGGTGGGGAAAAAAAAAAAAAAATTAAAAAAATTACAGGGATACATTTCTCCTAGTACAGCATTTATCTCCTCAGAATTTACAGCTGCTATATGTACATTGTTGTATAAATAACCATAAAAATGTATTTATAAATCCACAGAATTATAATAATCATGTTGTGCGTTATGAATACGTAAAGGATACAAACTCTTGTAGAGCACATGGGTGAAGTAGCCACAGGTTTTTTAAAGCACCATTATTGTTTAGATAATAAATCTGAAGTGTTTGTGCTAGAGAAGTGTGAAGACAAGGTAACGTTGCTCTGTGTAAGGCTACTTTGGCTCCTGACTGTCCTCCTGGGTTCAACCACCCCAATCAGTCTCAGACCACATTTAAAGTCCCATTAAACTCCTACTGTTAATTGCCCCTCTAATACATTCAAATAACATGACAAATTAGTCAAAAGCTGATTTTGTTGGCCCTACTGGCACAAACCTTCCCCAGTGAAGTCCTTTGCCCTTCCAGCATCCTTTCGAGGGAGATAAACTCATCTTCCTCCTTCCCATTTAGATCCTCCCACAAAAACGGTGCCTGCACTTTTGGCCATGTCGGCTACGTCCCAGGCAAATTTAAATAAAAGTTAGAACTGTTATAACTTAAAGACTTTGCTCTCTGTTATTTTACTGGTATAATCCAAAGAAGTAGTAAAGAAGTAAATAGAAATTTTTTTAATTTTTTTTCCTCTCCAACGGGACTTCCATTCTACAAGATCTTATTGGGAATTTCTCATGAGCTGAGAAATTCAGTTTGCAAGAGTGAATGTGAACACTTTTCTGTCTGTAGTCAGGACAGCCAACAGGACGCACATCCTTGCTAATTCAGAGGCCGTAAATTCGGTAGCCCTTATCTGGCAAACAAAGACACTTCTTTAACCAATTAGCTAACACTAGGCCATCAAAACACACCCGCACTTTAAAAATCCTATCGCCAAGTATTTATTACTCTAGTCACAGATACAAGAAGCACAAAATAATACCAGTGTGGTTTATTTGGAGTGGGCTTTGATTATATAGCAGTCATTTTTATTGAGCACTACACACAAATTGTGCAGCAGTACCACGATATGTTCAGATAGTGAGTCATGCAAGGACAGTAGAGTTCTTTAGCCTCCGTTTACACCAGGTGGAAGGGTTTCCTATGAATTACATGTGGAAAAGTTGCTATGAAGTCTTGAGAAAGTATGGGTACTGTGGGTTATGCAAATTAACCATAAACTGCTAGAGAAGTCAACGTTATGTCACTGTCTTGATAGATGGAAATGTGTTTAGGGCTGACAGGCAATCTGAAAATTACCATTACATCTCATTTCCTCTTCTGAGGGTTTTTTGTTCTTACTGAATGAAGAGGATCTTGAATATCCTGATCAAGCAGCAGAAATTGTCTGCCATCTTCTGACACTTCATGGATAATGTACTGTAATTTTGCCGAAGTAATTGTCCCAATTCTGTTGTAGAAAAGCCCTTTCTTCACAGGAGAATGAAACATTAGTCAGGACATGCAATATGACTGGTAATGGCCTTAAGAAAATTACAGCATGAGATCCTTCAGTACCCACAAAAATCACCTGAAGTTTTCAAAGTGAAAAGACCCACTAAAAAAAACCAAAATAAAGCACGCAAGAAAGGCTGTGACATTGCAGCCTCAAGAGCAAAAGGAGATTGGATTATTGGATTCATTTTGTGGCGTTTTATGTTTATCTTACAATTTGACACCGAAAAGAAAAGCTTTTCTAAGGAAAAAAAAAAAAAGACCTAAGTACAATACAGTCCACAATAAACGCTGTGCTATCTTGTTTCAAATCTTACACAGTTTTGAAAATAATTCAAATGCTCTGGCCATCAATTTGCCCTTGTAGATAACAGGCTGAAGGAGTCTCAGCACCACCTCACGCCTCGAGACAGACGCACATCACTACGGCATGCCAAGGCAGTATCACAGACAGAAAAACAAGAGTATAACAACTAAAAAGAACCCAAAAAGGATAAACTTAAGCCTAGAGTTTTGCTTTGCTTAATTCTGCAATAGGGAAAATTAAGCACATATACTAATAGATTGAGTAATAGTATCCCTGAGGATGGAAGCAACGAGTCACTTAAAGTAGAAAAATACCTATATTATTACTACAAAGGTTAATCCTGCAGCTACAGGACAAGAGGCAGCTTAGAGGGACATCTTTTTCTGTCATTGAGTCTTGTCAGCAGTCAAAGCACCCGACACTTGGCACACTTCCAGAGAGCTAGATTATGAGTGTGCAGGTTCACCTGAGAGAATGTTATTTGTTGATGATGGGTGAATGTAAACAGTAGAAAGAGTTGCAAGAAGTATGTTATACACAGGCCAGATATTGGGTCAGGATTTTATCTTTATCCCATTGACTTAAATTTTTAGAAGTAACATAACTTTCAAAAATATACCCTATAAAAAAAAAAAGTCGTTACAACCATCCATAACCATAGACATGTGTTAAAAAAAGACAGATTTTTCATTGCAAATATTGCTTCAGCCACAAGGCAGGTAAGAATCCCATTCTCTATCCACAGCTTTCAATCCCCGTATTAGCTGAGCTGCAACAGCAAGGATCAATAAGCCTCTTTATCATAGAATGGTCGGGGTTGGAAGGGACTTTTAAAGGTCATCTAGTCCAACACCCCCTAATATATTATCCCTTCTCTGCCAACTACAATAGAACAAACTGTGTCACTCACTGGTTTTTTCACTTATCCACACGACCTGTTGCACACGGACTGCAAAACAGACCTTCTATTCCAGATATTAATGCAAAATAAACAGAAATATATTTTGAAAATAAAAGAGGTTGAATTAGAAGATTTTTTACGATATTGGAGGAATAATTTTTTGTTGTTGCAGTGGAATTTACACGGGATTTTAACCTTTTGAGGGGAGGGGGCTAGGTGACAGGAAATGCTAATTTCAAAATAATCAAGGTTAAGCTCACATGAAATTATTTATCTTGAATTTTACTTTATTTTGAAGAAATAGAAGAGACAAGGAGAATGAGAAGGTCTACACATGAGCCACAAATGGCCCAGTCAGGGATGCTGAGCTCTTTAACATATGCAAATGACCATCTGGGAGCAACAAATCCAAAGTTTTTAAGAAAAAAACAAGATAAGGAGAAGAAGAGAAAGAGAATGAGCATATAGTAGGGAAAAAGAAGCGCACCCTGGAATGCATCTATGTACACGTATCTGCACACAAAAATATTTTAAGTTTTTATATTGCAGAGAGGTGACTTCAACTCAAGCAGCAGCTGTTGCACTTTGTAAATGTTGACTTTGTCTCCACAGTTATTTCTTTAGATTTCTTGGAAAGCACACAAACCAAGCATCTCACCCAGGTGGCATCCTCAACAAAACTTCATGCCCTGACACCAAGACTACACTTCTCCTGAAAGCCCAAAGCAGCACAGAGAGATTGCTGCTGGTAAAGTCCAAGAAGAGTGAGATATTTTGAATTTTCCAAAAGATGAAGAGGAGAGAAGAGCATAGAGAAGAGGAGCAGAAGGAAATTCTCTTAAGAGTTGTGTCCAGTTGAGGTTTACTTTCTCTGACTGAACTCATTCGTATGCTTATGGAAGAAGTGCATTAATTACCTTGTTTACCAAACTATTTCAGTTTCTCAAGCCCTGTTTTGCCTCCTAGTTTTATAGCTAGAGCTTTGAATGATGGCATAACACCATACCCTGTAAATTCTACCAAGTGGCTCCAAAACAGCACAATTCCCTAATAAAAGCTTTTATTTCTTTGGGCTTTATACAAGGAGTTCTTGTTGCCAGTCAGTTTGGGCTTAAAGAGGCTGCATTCACTGTGTTAAATGTACTTTTCTAACATATGCTTTTTATATATATAAAAATATATTAATTAAAATTAATTCCATCAGAACTCTGCTTATTTTAATGCACACAACTCCTATCTTACTACCTTCAAAGTTTCCTGAAGTTGAGCAAAACTCTAGTGCTGTCCCAGAAGCATTTCAAATCTATCAGGGCTGTAACCGCCCTCCCCCCTCCACCGCAGCCAAATCCTGCAGCACCCAGTTGCAAATCAAATAACACAGAAGTTCATCATGATATTCATCACAGTCTGTTGATTATCGAAGAAGTTATTTCATTCTTGCTCCTCATAAGCTCCAATACACCCAGGGAAAAAAAAACCCCACACACCAACAAAAAAAAACAGCATACGACAGTTGAAAGTACTGAGACCATATATTCACTGTATATTTATTCACACACTTCAAGTTTGGCACACAGAATTATTAGGCTATTTTATTGTCTCATGAAAAATATATTTTAAAATCTATCTCGAATACAACTTGCACTGACACAAAGCAGAAAGAGCCAAAGTACTTTAAATAATTTAAACCTCAGGTCTTACAGAGCATTAAGTTGTATCAGGAGGTACACACGCACAAATAAAAAATAAGACGGACACCTTTATGGGGTATTAACCAACTCCAGGGAGGTGTGAAATGAAGAGGTTTACGTGACATGAAATGAAGATTTACATAATTAACCCATATGAAGTAGATGAATTAAAGACAACCAACCCATAAAAGTTGAAACCTAGAGAAGTGGAATGAGATATTTTGAGTTAATTAACCCACAATGACAAAGTCAGAGAGGAGAAGGACATATAAGAGAAGTTAGCTCACACCAGAGAGTCATGAAATAACTTTTTTTAAAGCATTTTAAACCTTTTAAAAGCTGTTACAGTACTGTATGTAAAAAAAAAATAAATCCAAACAGCCAAACTACTGTTTACAAGAAAATTAACTGGCCTTTCAAAATTGTCTGAGTGTGGAACACAATTACTACCTGAGTTTAAACAAAAACTAACTGTACAAAGTCGGGTTTTTTCCCACATCAAGAATTTGTCTAAAAGAGCACAAGAAAAACCTAGATTTAAGTGTCCTCAACAGCATCTGGTGGGAAGAGGACAGAAGATTTCCCAACATTATCTCAGGGCTCACAGAGCAGGTTCTGACACAAAGCACACAATAAACAGTGGTTACCAGAATCACAATCTTCAATAATCAAAGTATAAATAAATTCACACAAGTAGAAAATGCAGTGTTGGTCCTGTTTTTAAAAAAAAACAAACACAAAACAAAAACAAAAAAAAACCACAAAAAAACACAACCCCACAACACAAACAAGTTAGTGCTTTGGAGATACAGGTCATGGATTGCACAGATCCTGGAAGAAAATCCTTGAGGCTCTACTTTTTGTCCACACTTGCTTATGTCTTTGCCCTGCCACCATCAACTCATCATCTTACAGGCTACTTTTTAAACAGGCAGATGTGTTCCTAACCATTTCACATGCAGTGGCCTTTCCATAGCAGTTAATTAATGCAGTTCATCTAAATTCTTCAAAGTGTTACTACACAAATAGTTGTTGAGGCAACAGGATGGCTTGTATATTTTGAATATGCTCTTTGCAATCTTTGTCACTAGAGTCCTCAGACATTTATTTCCATGGGTCTTCTAAGACATCTCTCTGGCCACTTTCAAGCCTACTTCACCCCACTAGAAAGCCAAGAGACTTTGAATAAGGAAATGTTCTTCAGAAATTTAAGGAGTAACATTGTACTGAAGAGCTAACTCACAAAGACATGCAAAGAACTTTAAAAAATAACTAAGATTTTTCCAGCTTTCTCAATGCAACTAGGTATCTTCAGGTATACCAATAGATAGCATTCACAGAAGATGTTTTGCTGGCATCTCTACCATCCACGCTTAGTCAGATGTTGCGGCCTTAACTCTGCACATCAGAACATTCAATATAACGCCGTTTTCTAAAGTCCAGGAGTTGGATGGTACCTCCAAAGTGTACATTGTTGGATAGTAGCAGCCACAGCTTGACATGCAGCAGTAACTGGTCCAAGAAATACTATATTTTTATTCACTAGGTGACTAAAATGCTCCCAAACTCTTTCTATTGGGATGTGTAAAAATTGTGCCATGTAGAGATGCCGAACATCTGTCACACACCCAGTGACTTCGCCCATAGTTTGGCGACACTCCACACTGACTAAATAAAAACAAACAGAGAACACCAACTCATCAAGCACTGTCAAAAATTAAGATAGGCTGCCAAACAAAGCACAGCCAATCAGTAAACTCTGATATCAGAAAGTCTGGAAACCACATACTGAAATAGCAGCCCCAACTATCTGTAGAACAGAGAGGACTTCCCATAACATGTCATTCTTAACACATGTCTAAAGACTTGCAAAATTTATCTCAGAAATGTCAACACATCTCTTAACCCTTCACGAGTAACTGTTGCAAAGAAATAAAAACAAAGAAAATATCAAGGCTATCTATTGCAGTGAAGATTTAGATGATGGTAAATTACCAAGAGGTTAATACAGCAAGTTGGGCAAGAAGGAAGGGCTACTGATACTTTTCTCCTGCTTTTTCTCTTTATATAGACAATTAAATAAAATTCTATCAAATATGGAGGTTGAAAGCCTGCTCTGATCACTCACTGGAGCCCACCATCGCTTACTCTGCATGCAGAAGACTCCCTGGCATCGGTGAGAGCTCCCTGCAGGGAAGCGGGGTAGAATACAGAGCAGAGATGCGCAGTGCAGAGCAGAGTGCTGCAGCGAGGGCAGAGGAGGAGTTTGCAGCAGTGGAAAACAGAATTATGAGAGCTGGGAGAAAACTGCCCGATTTTGGCAGGCTCAAAGACTCCTGGGCTTCTGGTATAAGTGGGTTGACAACCAGAAATTCAAATCTTGAGTCAAAAAAATAAAATAAGGGGTTCACACCAAAAGCAACTGCCTCCTGAGCAAGTTACACTGTGGGTGAGGGAACTGGGATTGTTTAGTTTGGAGAAGAGGCTGAGAGGAGACCTCAGCCAGGGGAGGTTTAGATCAGGTATTAGGAAGAATTTCTTTACTGAAAGAGTAGTCAGGTGCAGGAAGGGGCTGTCCAGGGAAGTGGTGGAGTCACTATCCCCAGAGATATTCAAAAGACATGTAGAAGAGACATTTCTGGACATGCTCTAGTGGGATGGTAAGGTGGGTTTTGTGGGAGTTTTGGTTTTCTCGGGGAGAGTTTAGTGGTTGGATGTGGTGATCTTAGAGGGTTTTTCCATCCATGACAATTATGCAGTTCTATTTTTAGAAAAAATACTTGAAATATCAGGCATCACTTCCTGCATCTGGCTGAAGAAACAACTCCTGACTCAGCAGGAAAGCATGTCCAGCCTTTTATTTGACACACTGCTAGTGGCCTGAGCCTTGAACTAAAATATCTCTAAATACCCATGAACCAGTGACTTGTGACATGAACAGTAAGCCCCTTTATGATGAGCTTGCAGTCGTCTGCAAAAATATTGCTTCATAATTTGTACTAAAATGTTAGCATTTGGGTTTTGAGTCAAATGCAGTGCAGACTCCTTTGAGTTAATCAGTTGATATTGGCTTTACTACGTAGTCAAAGTCTGAGGGCACAAGTCTTACTTTTTGTGGCATCAGCACCAAGTTCTGAAGATGAGAGATTCAGTTGAATTTCACATAAGATGATGTTTCTCCAGAAGGTCAGAAAGCTGTCAGGAAACCAGCAAGCAGAACTGGGTAGAAATTTGCATTTTTGACAACCTAATCATGTTGAACGGGTTGGGTTTTTTTTGTCAGGTTTTGTACTTTGAGGGGTTTTTAAACACAAAAAAATGAGTATTTATACACTTAATAAGCAATTGAGATGTTCCTCCAGAGAGGATCCTACACTGCTCTCCAGCACATTATGAAGTATTCCTCTCTCCAGCACTAGCAGAAACCTCTGAAGATGAGGTAAGGGGGTGGGATTTGACATTGCTGAAGAGTTACCACGAGAGTGAAGTTTCTTGCTCCCCTCAACTCTACAGTCCCAACAAGAGAAACCTGAAACAACGGCCTAATTACAGATGTTCTCAGAGGTATCTCACATACTGCCTCACTGTTTCACCATTAAAATCTTTATTATGCTGCTGTACAACTTCACTTGTGCAAAAATTATCACTATAAAGGAGCCGCTTCCAGACTCCAGTTACACGTTAATTTTTGGAGGCTATATGTTAGGAGTTTCAGCGCAGAACCCCATTTATGTTCCTCGCCCAAGTAGTCCCAAAGGGTTCCTAACACAAGTCAGCTGAGTGGGTGACAAAGTGCCTGGCTGGTTTTGTTTTCTTTTGAGGACACACAATTTTGGCTGATTTGGCAGGTCTAGGCTTCAAGCTAAGAGCAATTTGAAGACCAGGGCCTGAGTCTTGCTATTTTCTACTCCAAAGCTTTCGTCAGCTGAGCAGACAGTATTCAAGGACGGAGACGCATTGATTTAGAATTCAAGAGAATTTAATTTCCAGGAGAAAGATGACTAGATGACTTGTGCGTCCTCCGCCTTCCCTCCTCCCCGCCCCCCCCTTTTTTTTTTTTGCAAAATCAGCTTACTTTGAAGGCCGATGCAAATATCCTAAATATATGCTCATGTATCTGTCCTACTTCTGCAACCTATTTTTAAATAATTCTAAACAGTCTGTGATTCATCTCAGGTTATTAAGGAGAGAGCGAGCAAGCAGGAACTGAGAAAGAACAGTCCCTAACATCTGTTTTCTTTTTGGTAACTTTTATTCTTTGGCTTCTATGTGTAATAACAAGTAGCTGTTATGATTCTGTGACATTTCTGAAAAGAATCATTCAGTGTTTAGTAGTTATCAGGATTTATGCAAAGCCACGTAATTTAAATGCAATCCGATGATTAAGACAGGATTTCCAATTTATTTCCCCCAAGTATGTGAATGTCCTTTTCTCTTTATGTAAATTCCCAGGACTATGCAGTGCTGTTCTTTTAGATCACCGCTTTTCCCAAAATAAAACACTTCAAGTACCCACAATGGCATTCAAGTCTCACCTGCAGTTTTGCACCGGTCTAAATTAAAGGCTGGTTTTATCTGTAGCGTAACCGCCATTTCCCCCCCGCAACAACTTATTCTTTGTCTAAATGAAGATGAAGAAAATAGAAGCAAGAGTATCCATGAAACCACAGTGGTCAATTTGTCAAGTCTGATAAACGTAGTGCCTGCATCTAAAATAAGTACCTCACCGCTTTGTGCCCTTGCATCAATTAACATTTAATTTGACTTTTTACAACCTCACTTATCACCAGTTTTCATTCCTTTGAAGCCAGCAAATGTTAGCTTTTCAAGTCTGACAGTTCTTGATTACTTATAACCAACGCAATTTCAGTCAAATATAAGAAGAGATTAACGTAACGCAAGTGCAATGCTCCTGCAGTATTTGTAAAATGAAAAGAAGAAATTCAAAGGAAAAAAGACCATATGATCCTGCTGGCAGTTTTCTGACAAATAAATACATTTTATAGCAAACTAAAGCAAAAAAGCAGCTGCAGAAATGCACTGGGTCTTTATATTTAAAAATTATCTGTGGCTTGGGGGGAAAAACGGACCATCTCAACTTTCCTATTTACACTGCAACAGATCAAAGTAGCAGCTAATTAAATTGGAAAACAATTTTAAAAACAATTGGTGACACGCATTTTCACTGCCCTCCAGTTCATAACCATTCTGTGAAAATTTTGACACCAGATTTGGGGAAATAAACTAGTGACACCACCTTGGTGTTACCAGGATTGGAAGAGGAGATTAGATGAAGGTTTGTAAAACTGAGCAGAGATAACCCTTCTCCTGTGAGGGTTCAACTGAACCACCAACTGATCACAGCATAAAGAAAGTGTGACCACAGATCATGTTTTACAGTAGCCCACCTTGATGTTTCTTTTCTTCAGGTTTCTTGAAGTGCTGCTTTCAGTAGATTCATGACCTACCTACAAAGGGACACTGACACTTTCTCACCTAGAGACAGGCACGTGTAGAACAGACCAGAGTCATCAACATCTCAGTAGATATCAATGCTTTATTCCAACTGGGTGGTTAAATAACCCCCTAAAAATCCCATATTTCCACTCTTTTAAACAAGTTTTCAGATGAGTGGAGTCAATGTGGCACAGCTGCACATCTCCCAGACTCATAAAAACTCAAAAAGCACTGGCTATACATAAAACCCCTGTTTTCTCATCTCAGTACTATAAAGTACCCTTTCTTTAAGGAAAAAAAAAAAAAAAAAAAAAGCAGCTTTTTGCAGGGGCAGAACATGACAGGGGAAAACAATTATTTCCATGAAGTTGAGCTTTTTTTTTTTTTTTCAGGTCAAAAACAGATCCCTGCTTATGGAGAACTGATGCTTCTTCATAAATGGTGGCTTTCAACAATGCTCATTGCTTTTTGATTCTTTTGATGATATGACAAGACCACCTGCATCCATCTTTTTCTGCCTTCTGATATCTTGGCAGCCTCTGCTGCCAAATGAAATTGCTCCATAGTGGAGAAAACCACAAAATGAAGGAGTAAGAGATTTTACCTCCATCCTCTACCTGGGAATTTGCTTGATGAGGTACATCAATTAAGAGAGAGATCGTACAAACCTCTAGTTAGCTGTCCTGATGAAGTAAAAATTATTTCAGTTAAACAGCTGATGCTGAACTAGGAATAATTTTTTCTCCGCTCAAGGTGGTGTGCCCAGCTTCCCCTAGGGGAGCTTGCTGCAGGTTGGCTGCCAGCAGCACAGAGGATGATTAAAACATGCAAGAGATTGCTTAGGAGATGACCAAGTCCCAAGGGACATCCTCAACTGAGGAACAGTGTTCCCAGAGAGCTGGTTGCCAATTAAAGATTCATTTCATCTTCAAGAACTATACCAAATAAACAAGACCTCTCTAAACTCTCTTTCTTCTACTCTCCTTGGGGCACTTTGCTCTTCTCTGGCTGTCTGGAGGTATCCCTCAAGATTCCCACAGGAGAAAAAAAAAAAAAAAAGAATCTAATGTGACAAAGAAGTTTAAGCACATTAAGAACTGGAAATTCAGTGAGATACTCAGATGCCCAAATTAAATTACCACAGCACTATAGTGCTCTTGAATCATCTTTCCAGTTGCAGCCTACATTAATTGAAATACCTGTTCTAATGACAGCAACAGGAAGAAAGGTAGAGGAGAATGCTTTGATCTATAAAAACATTGAAAGGAACATGTTACAGTGTCAGAAGGAAGAAAGAAAAAGAGGAATGAGACCTAGGAGAACTAAGGATAAATCAAGCATAATACATCATTAAAAAAAGAATTACATGTCAGAGAAAATTGTTGAAGGGAAGCCTCAAGAATAACTTTGCGTAACTTCTTTTAATCTTAGAAAATTTCAACACCTATTCAGATAAAATCTGAAGCATCAAAACAGTCACTGAGAAAAAAGTAAATAAATTCCCATGTTTGAAAAAGTAGCAGACTGCTTGTGCCAGGCAGAGAGTTGATCATACTCAAGAGGCTTCTTATGTAAAATGTGCATTTTCAGCAATTAAGTTATTCTAAAACTTGGATGACTCCAGCCAGAGCATTCAGCTCCTACTTTAATAAAATACAACCCCTGTCCGTACTCACTCCAAATACGGATGTTGTGCAAGTTAGCAAATAGATAATAAAAACGTGCACGACCCTCTGGACAGGAAATATTTCCATTAATAGAATTTTCTTCACATTATTTACAATGGCTTCTTCTCAACGCAACAGCATCAGCTCTTATTTATAGAGATGTTTTCGCCAGGCAGAATTAGGTCTTAATCGTCCGTGAAAACCCCAGTGTTTTCATGAAAATAGATTCATCTAAGCACCCTTTAATGCAAATCATTTCTGAAGCATCCAGCAAGATGTAAAGCGAGGAAGCTTCTACTGCTCTTCGAAAGCTGAGAAAATGATATTGCAGCAAAAATCAGAATATTATGAAAGCTAACTTTAGGGAAATACAGGCTTCTAGCAGAGGCACAAAAACTATTCCAAAAGGATTAATTTTTAATTTTTCAGAAGTGATATAATTAGATTAGGCAAAACCAACAATTAAAATTTGTTCAGGATTCTAACCCCAAATCCACAGAATTGAATTCAAAGCTTTTCAAGGACAAAAGATCTGATTCTTTTTGTCTGATGACCCAAATCCCACAACACAGCCGGTACAACCGCTTTGCTGGCAGGGGACAACACACAAAAAAACCACCACTTGCCAAGATGTAAGAATTCTGTAAACCAGGAATAAGCATGTCGGTGTTTTCCTCTTCATCTATCTCTGCACTGATTTCCTGATGCTGCTTGAACTTAGCCCAAGCACAAAGTCAGGCTCCATCTGTTCTCCTGGGCAAGGAAGCAAACTGACAATTGCTAAGTGACCCTGAGAGCTCCCGCGGATGCTGAGCTGGCTTGAGTAGCAAAGAAACCTCCCGAAACTCTCGAATACAAATAAACTGCTTGTCCCCAGACTGTCATACCTCAAGTTATCACATTTTCTTAACCAGGTAGAAATCCTCATCTTGCCTACTGGGGAAGAGCCCAGCTTTCCTCATTTCTCTGTCTTGCCCAGTATGTTTGGATGTACAGGACACATTCCAGTAGAGCACTGCCCAACTTGGTAGCAGCTCCTACACTAGATAATCGACTTGTGCAAATAGCTAAACTAACCAGAAGTCACTGAAAAACTTTCTTACCTCCTACTCTACACAGAAAAACATCCCTTGAACCTGCCTCTGCAACATCAAATATCACAGTATGCTCTTACCTCAGCCATATCAGAGCTAAGGAGAAGGTTTTGTGTCAGCCCTGGTTTGTGGGAGATCCCAAGAAAGAGGACATTTGTCTAAATGAGATAAGTGACAGAAGAATAGGACACAAGCCAACAGGTGGGCAACCTGGGGCCAGGGCAGGTGAGGTAAGACCAGCCCCAGGCAAGATCTTGACAGGAGAAAAATGTACTTGTCTTTGGATTCATTGCAACAGTTCCTGTAAAAGCACCAGCGTAACTGTATGCAAAGAAGAGGTCATTCTGCTTCACAAACAAACAAAAAAAAATTATGGGTTGTTAAAAAACTGATTACTTAAAATGCTTTACACAACATTTTCATTATTAACACACGCAATATTTTTTTTTTTTTAAATTTATGCTTCAATTCATAAAAAATATCCCCATATTTCCCAAACTAAGTTATATTGAGCTGAGATGTTGGGCTCTACTGTTCAAATTCCTCAGCCAGCCATCAGGGTTGGTTTGTAGATGAATTCCCACCCTAATCAAATGCTACCAGTTCAGAGCTCTCAGAAATATGAAGCTTTTCGACGTAGCTATTCCCATGATTAAAATTCTCCTCATGGAAATAAGAGGCCGAACAATAGGCTTAGTTGAAGATGCTTACAGGTTCATGCATATGCCATTGGAGCTATCAAAAGGTGCATTAAACACCTTCCAATAGGAACGCACCCATCTGTTTGACGCTGTCTTGCAGACAGTGAGCCTAATTAAGCCTCCAAGGCAGGGTATGGTTCCCCAGTGGGGTCTGAACTTCATTCAAAATTAGAATATTTTCAAAATCCTTGAGCCTTTGATTGATGTCCCAGTTACTTTGCGACCATTCAAGGGATTCCTCTACTTGCCTTGTGTTTAGTCAGATGACTAATTGCCGCACAGGCTGTAACAATTAACACTCTGATGTTCACAGTTAAGATCCTTAGTGCTATTCGTGAAATGCAAGAGCATTTCAGGCTTGAGCACTAAGAGGGAAGGAATAAATAAATAAAAAATAAATGTATATGTATTAGTCTTATCTATTCCTTAATGGAAAATAATTCTGAATTTCTGCATATAAATCCCAAATAAGGAAAAAATCCTAACTACTCGATCATATGCAGATCTTCATATGGGTTTATAGCAAATAAGATGTTTTACTGGGGGATGTCAGTCTAGGCTACTGGGCAACCATGGCAATAGGGCACACCATGAGGAACACCGCAGCATTAAGGGGGTAAACATGAGCAATAGGGGGGTTTATTTAAGCATTGACTGCTCAGAAATTCAAGGAAAAAAAGTGTTGCATTTATGAAGCTCCCACTTTTTGTTTAAAGATCTCTGGTTCAACTGAACAGACATAAAAGTATATCCAATTCTCCTGCATATACCCTCCAAAATTTATTACGTTCTCTTTAATATACTTCACTTAATGAATATCCACTCAACATATATACCCTTCACAATTTAATTCCAGAAAAGTAAACCCTTCTTAGATTAGGTCCAGAATTACTTCTGAAGTACAAACATCATCACAGTCAAGGTGCCAGAAGTCAACACACAGCTGGGATGAATCTCTGAGGTCTGTGGAGCTGTGTGCACCAAAGCCAAACACTGAACTGGTCTCAGTATCTACATGTAATTCACGAATTCAACAAGGTCCACGCTAAGTGGACTTTTTTATGCCATTGAGCTTAGTTTCATGTGTTACAGTTAAATACGTATCGTTTACTTAAACCTGCATGAAGAAAATTAAACTGTCTCTAAAAGAAAAAAATCAAGATGAGCACAAAGGTATTTTTCTTCCTGTTTCTGTGCTAAGGTGTAATGATCTCCGCTGCATGTAACCTTGATAAGTTATAGAAGGTGTTTATTAGAATGACAGGTGTCACAATCAGGTGTGCTGGTCTTAAACCATTTTACAATCAAAATTCATCTTTTTATTTACAACTATTTCACATCAGACAAGTTCTCCAGTAGGATCCACTGAGAAACCGTGGCTGAGACACAAAAGGAAGTTTATCTAAACTTTTTATACCTGAAGTAACATGAACAAATCTTGCCTTCAGAGCTCTGCAGTACCAACATTAAAAAAAAGAAAAAGCCAATATTTCCCCTGTAAAGATTTTGAAATTACTGTGTTTAAATGTCAAACAGCACAACAGTATTTTCATGGATTAGATGTTACCAAATATCAGTTTATCCTCAATAAAGCGTCCGCTTCCCACAACTCTGGAAATATTCAAGGGCGCCAGAAAAGTTTTCAGCTGATCAGAACGTACCTTCATCCTGCTCTGTCCATTAAAATAAAGGTTTTAAAGGGAATGCTCTTGCCCTTTAATCTGATGGAGATTACACAGTAGCGAATGGGACCAGTTTCTTCAGCTCCTGTTCAGTCCCTGCCACCAGGCAGCCCCTTAAGAAGTCTGAAAAGCGGTATTTTATATTTTTTAGTAGTTCCTGTAAACAGCCCATTATCTATCAAACAACGTCTTCCTGCTTCACATGCGGAACAGAGTATTAGAAAATTTGGCTAAAACTAAATTCATGTCACTTAAAATGGCTGGTAAAGCAACTGACCTCCAGAAGATAAATCTCTCATTTCAAATTCCCATCTCCGAAGAGAACAGCAGCTGAAATCACACTCCATTGAAAAATAAAGAAAATGACTGTTTCATAAGACTAAATCATGTTAGAAGAGAAAAAAATATTTCCATTATTAGTTGCCGTATAAATAAGGAATGTACAATTACTTCTTACAGCTCTCTGCATGTTCTGAAATATTATTTTTGTCAGAAGTATAATTGAAATGACTCTCCCTGACACTTGGGGCTTCATTAAATATGAATTCATAGCTTTTACTAAAGGATATCTGAAAATATGTGACGCTTTGCGTGCTATCATTAGGTATCCGGGAACACGTTGTTATTACAGACAAGGATGGCAGTGAGCTACACAGACACGAACAGTGAAGAAATATGTCTTCCTACCCAGCCAGGTAGTTATGGGTAACATGATTATTTCACAAGAATTGACCTAAATGAAAGATAAAGGATTAAAAAGCCATCCCTCTGGATATTGGTACCCTCTAATTTTCCCCCACCCTTTGAAGCTGTTCTGAAATACTGACTTTGTGAGGACATCATCAGGGCTTTTTCAGACTAAACTGATTGGCTTTAAGCCTACATAAATAAAGTAGAGAATAGAGTGCTGGTCATCCTCAAGCAAATATCAATTATTTCTTTGAAAGGCAAGAGCAGGACAACAGTTGTTATACTTATTCGGAGACAGGCACCTAAGCCACACCATTTCACACATAATAAATCAAGAGAGATGATTAACATGCATCACTGACAAGTTTTACGACATTTTTGTAGGGCTCCCAGTGTAAATTGTAGAGCTGGTTTATATACCATGAAGCACACTCTGCCCTGGAAAAGAGGACAAGCAGAGCACAGGGTTGCAGGAGGGAGACCACAGGTGACCATGGTGGGCTGAGCTGGTCAAAAGCGAGCTGAAGGAAGAGGTAGCTTGGGGTGGTCTCTCTTGAGGTGTCCTCTCTGGTGCTTGTGGGACACCAGGGGGTAAGATCAGTGCAGATCACAGAAGCAGAGGGATCAAACCCTGCCATGTCCACACCAGAAACAAGTCACTGGTTGCACCTACCCAGTTGCAACAAAGCTTTCAGAAGACCATGGTGAAGGCTGAGTACTCAAACCAAAGGGGCTGGGTCTCAGGACTCCTGGAGACCTTTCTTTGATTCCCATCACGTTTCTTGGCTCTTTTTCACAAAGGGAGAATCACAATATAAAACAGCTCCAAACATGTCCTAGCCGCAGGGTTTCATTGATTTTTTTTTTACCTCCTACTTATGAAGAAGGGACCAGTCAAATTCTTGGACAGAAAGCTGAGAAAAGCTATGAGGGGAATACTGATTTTCCCTGCTTTCAGACAGACCATTGTTTGACAAAAAGACATGAACTGCTCCAGTAAAGTAGCTTCTCCTGAAGGAGCACACCAGGAGATGAGGCTGCCTGGAATCCATAAGTCCAATAGGGGGTCTCCACATGGACTAAAGACAAAATAGTCCAAGGTGGCCAGCAGACCCTGAGCTCGGCTTGTTTGTGCTGATCAGGTATAAACCAGAGCATCGGTAAAGCTGGAGCTACTAGAGAACCAGAAAGGAAAAACTTCAGCTGAGCAGCAATAAACTGTTGGTTACCAAAAGCTGAACAGTTTTGGGTTAGATCTTTAGCATGAAACCTCAACCCGAAACCCTAGGTGACATAGGGGATGTGACAGCCACAAGTGTGATTGCATATGATGGATCTGGTCCAACGTCAAGCTCTGCATCCGTCATTACATATCCGGCAGCTCCAGGTGGGAGCAGAAGACAAGAAGTAGAGTAATTTCCATTCCCTGGTTCATTGTGGGCCAGTTCAACAGAAGCAGCTCTGTTCCCTAACCTGCTAATTAGCTGAAGGATCAAAGGGGCCATCGAGCACCTTCTTAATTACAGCAGAGTGATTTTTTAAAACAAGTTGGATCCAATTTCAGTAAGAGGGTTTCATTAGATTGAGTAAAGGAAAGTTGGAAGCTCCCCCATTGCTCCAGCTTTGATCAGACAAGGGTCCAAGGAAGAGGAAATAACAGCAGCAGAGCTCAGATTAATTCCTCTTTGAACAGGAGATAACAAGGATGATTTGCTATCAAATGTCAAGGTGAAGGTACAGCAAGAGACCAGCAAAACACTGGCTGGAGTTAATAGCTTCTTTAACATTTCAATGAGAAAGATTTACCTTTTTGCGATAGCAAAAGGCAGCAACAGATAAGTTTGTATTAAAAAAAAAACCCAAACCCCAGCCCTACAATCTGAATCGCATTGGGGATTTTAAACACCCACCATTTAGGAGCATTGGATTCATTTGGTGCAAAATGCATCCATGTTACACACTTTAGATGTGGCGTAGAGATTGAACATCCCCTCAAGTTCTATAACAGAGGCTCAGTCCTGCTCTCAAGGTCATGATTTAATTGTATGAAACTGTATTGGAAATGTACATAAGGATATTTAAAGTAATATAAGAATAGTCCATCTCTATTCGAAAAATTAATCTAGATGACAAAAAAACACAGAAAGAATAGAGAGTAATAACTGTAAGATTATACAAGATGCAAGATTTTAATTATTTATGTTTAAATAAATTGCACTGGCAGAAGTTTTCAAGGGAGTTTAAAGGAAACCAGCTTCAAAGTGGCTTTAAAATTCAGGATCTTTTGAAAGTCTACCCATCATTAATATCAGTAACTCCTGCTGGCCAGAAATAGTCTGGAAATAAATATGCAGCGCATCAAGAAGAACCAAAAGAGAAGTAATCAGATAGATACCTGCTTCCCACACTAGCTTCTAGCCTCCTATTTGACAAAGAGCTCAACTTTAGGGTTAATTACCAGCCAGAAGATAAGAGCACCTTCCCTTGCACAGCACATGCACAGCATGTTTGATGCACAGCACATGTCCCATCCTTGGCAGCCATGAGCAGTGAGTGTAAGGCAGAAAGAAAACAAGTGCAAGCAGTCCCCACCTCCTCTGCCTTCACAGATCTTCTGGAACATTACTAGGTTTGAGACCTTCACACTTTTTTAATTCTCCTACCTTCCCCACAGATGAGAGGGTAGTTTGGTGAACTCTCAGGGGTGAAAAAGAAAACAAAAAAAACCCCACTCGCTTAAGTGGTGGTTGTTTGCTGCGCAGCAGCCACCCCAAGAACAGTGATCCCTCATGGCTGGCTATAGAGTGAACAGAAGGTCCCCAGCCAAGAGTTTGCTGCATTTATCAGATTTCAATATTTTTTTGTTTTGCCCTTCACTATCAACTGTTGACTTGTTTTATCTTTAGACTGTAAAGTGAGGGATATTCTGCAAGGCTGCTCCACAGACTATGTCATCAGAGGTTGAGGCTCGTTTTTTTAAATAAACCAAATCAGTACCCAGTATCCTCATGAACTTGGAGGTCATTGCAATGCATTTGCTACAGCTGCATTTAATAGACCTTTCCACGAGCCCTACTGGCTCTTGTCCCAGGGTCCTTGTCCCTCTTGGAGACAAGCATTCCCCATGTGTTGCCAGAAGGCCTGCAAAGCAGCCCATGGTCAAAAAAACAAAAATTCCACTGGTGGCACCAGCCTCTGAACTACATGTTCATCAGGAATGTTTTCCTATTCATTTCCTTATTCTTCCTGTCACTGAAGGGTTTGAGGAAAACATCACCTGTGCTCCTGATCCTTCAACCAACCACCCCAGTGCCCTGAAAGTCCTCTTTAGGACTTCTATCCACAACCCCATCACTGCCAACCTGCATAACCAGTAGCAGGTAATAATCAGCAGGCTGGACCAAATCAGGAGTTTCCTGGTGATGTCTCTAACCCAGGTCCCAGGGAGGCAGCACTTTCCTGTGGGATGGATCCGGTTGGCACACGGGGCCCTCTGTCCCCTTCAGAAGGGAATTGCTTCCAACAGTGACCCCTTTTTTTTTTTTCTGACATGTGGGGCTGGCTGACCCATCCCAGGCAACCCCCTGGATAAACCTTCATCTACATCCTCACTTGCCTGGCCCTCTAGTTCCAGAGCCCCAGACCTGCTGTGTAAGGGCAAGTGGAAGGTGAAGGAGGCTTAATGAAAGCACTTTGCTCAAAACCTTGATGTCCATAAGTCTGAGCTCACTTGGATGAAGACCCAGCATGGCTGGAAAGGAGAGATATCACTTTGCTCCTTCCTTGCACTACACAAACCTCCTGCCTGTGACCTTCTCCAGGGTCCACCCAAGGAAAGCAGGGACCCCTCTTGTCCCCTTAACATAAAAGACTGATGTAAACAGTGACTCCAAAAATCAGACTTGTCCACTATTAGTAAATTCTGCTCCCTCGATGAAATAACTCCTGGTTTCCTGGCACCTCCTGCAGGACAGAGCGCAAAATACGGGGTTTAGCGTGGAGGGAAACTGGTTCTAGTGGTGCTACCTCTGAAGCAGCACAGATCCACTTCAAAGTCTTCTTGAGCAGGAGCCAAATTTCATTTTTACAAGGAACTGCTAGAGACTTCAAAAGCCCTGCAATCTAGCTACAGTAGTTCAGCTACAGTATTCATTACTGCAATCCCGTGTTTCAGCTTTGCAACTATTTTCTGTAAAACAACGGGGGAGAAAAAGATACTGCTCTGTTCAGAACAGGAATAAGTAAAACAGCACCACACTCTGCTTTCCCAGAGTTTGCAAAAGGCTTTGGAATGCACTAGACGTCTTCCGTGTCGCTGAAGAGCAAACAATTAAAAATGAACTCTCATCCTTTTGTTTTAACGCATTTTAAGGATGGAGCCTGAGCACCCACCACCCTTCCTTTGTATCTGGAAGGCACCATATCAGTGGTGTTTGTTTTAGTGACAGAGCAGGTACAGCCAAGAACAGCAGTCTGTTAAAGGCATGAAGAATTGAGTTAACACTATAGTGTTTTGAGGTTATCTATCAGATATCTATCAGAATTTTATTTCAGTGCTTCATCAGTATCCATGCCTTGTGCCTGGGCACATAAAGTGTGTTTACGAGAAGGAGACGAGTTTCCATCTGTGTCTGTTTTGGCTTGATTTAGAAGAATAGATTTAATAAGCGGTTATCAAACACTTTTTTGATTCTGCTTTTAGTCTAGCATGGACACAGATTTAAGAGTCCTGTTGGTCAACGAGATGCAAGACACAGAATGGGATTTCTTTTTCAAATTGCTTTTCAAATTTCTTGTAAATATCAATAGACAAAATGAGGAGAATTTATGAAAACATAAAATAAATCCACACTTCCTATAAAACTGAATTAGGATGTATTGATCATACAATAAAAGCCTACAGATTGCTTTTAATAAGCTACAAATGTGTCCAAAATGAGGAGCATCCTCTTTAAAGTTGCTGGAGAAGATGCAACACCCTCCCTTTCTGAAGCCTTTGTAACCCTCTTCAAGCCAGTGGAATAATGAAAAATAAAATAAGTAAAATCCAAGTCAGACCTTTAACATACTTTGTTTTCCTAGTGATTAGTGGTATTGGAAGAACTCTCTACCAGTTACAGTTGGCTTTAGGTCATGCCCCAAGCAGAGCTCAAGGATAAATCCATACCACTGATTAAAAGAAAGAGGCATTATCTGGATTTCAGATACTTAAAAGTTGTCCACAAGAAATCCATGGGCTAGAATGTCTTTGTAGAATGCGTTAAAAGTTAATACTGACTTTCAATTGAGCTCAAAAGTCTTACAGTGTTCTCAGACAATTTGAAAAGGAAAAAAAGTTATATTTCTTGGATAACTTTAGTGATTGTGCATTCATCTCAAGCAGCATTTTAGATACGGATACACTCACTCTGCTTTATCTTACAGCCTAAGTGTATCTGCAGCATCTCAGGAAAAAAGTCCACCTTGGATCAGCCTGGTGTTCACGGACTGAATATTCAACACAATTTTTCATGAGACAGTGCAACATACCAAGAAAAAAAAAAATACAGGTGTAGAAACTGTGATAAGACCAGAAAAGCAAGGAAGTCACCTGAGACTGGTAAGTTGTTTGTAGCCCTTCAACCTTGTCTTGGTCAGCACATCATTATAACATCTCTGAACACACTTGATGAAAGCACTAAAAAAGTTTTGCATTAACACCACCACTGTTCACCAACTGCTGGTGGGTACATGTCCCTAAACAGGCAGGTTTGGTTGTAAACATTGGCATTTGTCTGCTAACAAAAACAAAAAAAAATAATAAGCAAGACACGAGAGGACAGATCACAGGAGTACTCTAAGGAGACTGGTAGAAGTCTCTAGAGTTATTCAAAACTGGGCAATCTTAAAGAAGGTGGAAATTTGGCTGGGATGAAACAGCATGTTGGGAGAAGATCTAGTGATACAGAAGCAAGGAAATGATGATTCCAGAAAGAAGAAGAAAAAAAAATTTAAAACCAGACCCAAACATTTGAATACTGAATTCTAAAGCATTTAACGAAGCAAAGTAGAAATAAAAGAAGATATTCTGGCTTTAGGCTAAGCTTACAAATAATGCAATTCACCTTGGACTAAATGAGCTGGTCTGACCAATTAGTCTATTGTCTAATGATGAAGCCCTTAAAGATTATCCCACTCCCATCTAGTTGCTGGTGCTTTATCTGGTTAAACAGACCTTCTGACGTTCCCTATTCCACCAAGCACCGTACAATTTGGTGATTGCACAATTTATATGTATAAAATATTTATTATATGGAAGATTTAAGCATCACTTGTGCTTTGCAATACTGGTATCAATCATGCAGATTGCTAGAATATTCCATCACCAGCTCAGAAAAAAAGGGAGAGCTCAGTATTAGAGCACTGGTACAATTTAATAGAGCTCACTGAAGGCTAGTCCACAGCCTGAAGGGACACAGGAACATGATACACAGCCAGAGCTGTTACTTAACTACTCTTTTATTACTTTTTAATCACTTTTTTTGAATGGGATAAGCAATCAAATATTTTATTTGCAGATGGCTCTAGCTGGATTTCTGGTAGCCCTACTCAGGAGTATAAGGGAGAGTTTAATGGCAGAGAGAATCAATCATCGCCGCTTCCCAACGCTGACATTACACTGAATGGAAGAACTGACAAAATGTAAATCTTCTCTTCTCCAAAAATGTCATCCTTTGCATTTTGTTCCCCCTCAGACTTTTATCAGCATTAAAAAGCTGATTCTGCTTGAGAGGAAGCAAACAGCACAAAGACACCTCCATTCACAGGAGCCTGAAGGGCTGTCAGGGGTGGGAAGTGAAATAATCAGGAAGCGCAGAAAAACCACCATGTGGCAAATTCCTGCTGCACAGTAATAAAAATCCTCTCTAACAGAAGACTGGAACCTCAAAAAGAAAAGTGTCAGGTTGAGAAATGCCTTGACAAAGATAATGCACAAATAAAAGGTAGAACGAGGAGAGGCCTCAGAGGAAAGGAAAATGAAAAAAAAACAATTTATACACAGTAGAGGCTTCGTTAAGCTCTCAAAGCATGAAGGAGGCTAAAGTTTCAAAACAGCTGCTGGAACAATAATACACAACCTGGTAAAAACTGGGCTAAAATTAACCAGCTTCAAGCACCAGATCTGAATTCTCTTTACCTCCTTCCAACCTCCGTTTCACACCTGCAAGCTGCCTCTTCAGAGAAAAACCCAAACACTACAAAAAGAGGAATTCGACTGCTCTCATTTTTCTACTGTTTCCCCTCTAAGAGCAGTAAGTTTGTTGTTTTTTTTTCCCCACTTGAAATTTGGTTATACTGAGTATGTGACAGGGCAGATACCACAATGTTTGAAAGCAGCTCTGAAAAAGTGATTTAGGGCTTGATCCCATATACTGTTTAGGTTCAGGAAGAGATACCTATGAATAATATTGCTCACTTGACACACCTTCTAAGGATGACCAGCATTTGTCAACTCAGCCAAGTACTTCAGAGGGAACAATAAGCTGCCTTGGACTGAAATGCTCAAGGTTTGTAGAGAGCATCAGCTCAGGGTGGACTAATACACAAAGCCAGGCATGGGCTTGCCCAGCTGCCTGCTCTTGCCACTGCAAATGTGTCCTCAGAGCTTGGAATAGGCTGGAATTACGGATTTTACTAAGCTCATTTAGCTATTGCAGTTTGCAACTTGCTCCCAGCCCAACCCAGAGCGCCAGCATGGGAAGCCATAACATTTTTCCACAGCACAGAGCAAATCATTCACAACACTCCCCACAGAGAAGCCATATGCTCCTCAGCACTCCATCCAGAGTGGCACATCACCAGCTCTTCCTCTCCACAGCACAGCGGCCACAGCTCATTGAGCTGTGGAAACCACCCTGTCAAGGTCTGAAGCAGATATTTCAAGGTCCCATCATTTCATATCTCACAGCTTCTAAAATACCCAGCAATAACTTGGAGTATCTGGAGCCAAAGAAGGTCTTAACTCCTCACTTCACGAGGCAAACCTGCACCAAGACTCTCTGGAAAAGTTCTCCTCAAAGGGCAGGTTTGCTACCTGAAGGTAAATCTTATTCTCCTTTTGCATCCCAAGTTCATTCACACTGATAGTAAGAACGTCCACAGGCTTTGGAGAACTCTTACACTACATTCTATATCTTTAGAATCTCTCGATAACAATTTGAGCTACACCTAAAACAAGACAGCTCAATTGGGCTCCAAATAGCTCCTTGTTACCCAAGGTGTGGAATTGCAGATCTCTGTTCTATTGCATATTTTACCACATGCTCCCCAGAAGTCAAGGAGTTGCTCTATAGCTTTATGCTGGAGAGAAAAAAAAAAGGTTTATTTATCTTGATTAATAAAGACTTGCTCAGGTAATGGCATTTCTGGCATTTGCAAATTTGAAAACACTGTAAATCCCCAAAGCTTCCCTGCTCTAAGTCTCTTATATCTCAGACAGATTTGAAGTCTCTTTAAATCTCACAGCGAGCGATTCGCCGTAAATCCCAGCACAGCCAGGGCGCGGTGAACACGTTTTCGGCTGATAAGAACACCTTGTGAAGGCACTGCTATCGCAACAGGTCCAGCACGCCCACTCTGCTCACGGCTGACACTGGGTAGAGCAAAATGCTCCTAAAGCATTTTAGAAAGAAAAACCTTTATTTTCTGAAAGTATAATTTTTTGTGCCCCACTAAACTTCTAAAGGTTTTCAGTGGTGCTGATTTATTAGAGTTGCTTTGGGAGACAGCACTCGAAAGCACCTTTTGCTGTAAAATTCTGATAACAGAGAACAACTTTTACATCTTTCCACTATAACAGATTTTTTTTTCATTGGGAGGAAAGTGTTTTGGAATTTTCAGTGTAATATGGAATAACCCCCCTGAGAGCACACCTGGCCTTGGTTTGGGGCCCACAAATAATGAAGCACTCCTGGGTGGACAAGTTACCCTTTCAGCAGCAGATATTTCTCCATTTAAATTAAGAATGAATGAAGAAATCCGTTCACCAGCAATTTGCTGTGTAAATCCCAGCATGATGGGGGTTGGAAGAGACCTCTGGAGCTCATCTGGTACCACTCTCCTGCTCCAGCAGGGTCGCCAGAGCAGGAGGACCACCATGACTTTGTCCAGGGGGGTTGGAATCTCTCCAGAGACGAAGATTCCACAACCTCTCTGTGCAAACCAACCCAAAATTTTATATGAAACCAAGAGGTGCAACAGATGAGAAAAGCAATGATACTGCTAAAACGTGATTTTGTATCCATTGCACATTTTGGTAACGCATAAACGACAAGAGAAAATATTTTCTAGCTTCAAAGCCCCTCCAGCAGCATTAAGCAACTCCTTTGACAAATAAGGGCTCCACTAGGAGTCCATCCATGGGGGAGGGCACATCTGGAGCACCACAGGTTTGCAGCTGGCATATGTGCTGCAGACTCCAGCCTACCTGCATCACCAGAGTGCTTCAGAAAAAAAATCTTAGGTTCCCAGGAAATTAATAAGCATGTTATTTTCCGAGGAGGAAAGTGTTGCCTCTTGAATACCTTCATTTGTAAACAAAAGGGGGCATCTGGAGGTGAAATCTGAGGGTTGTTTTCAGCACTGAATTCATCTAATTTCAGGTACTGATGTCTGTGGGTTTGATTTAGATCCTGGAGTTGTTGAGATTCCTGTAATTTCAATTATAATTTGTTTACTCAGGATAAGAGAGAGACATGGGTAGAACTACCTCCATACTTGGTTTGACCAAAGCTGAGAGCTTGTTACTAAATATTGCGTTTATTGCGAGTTACTACTTTGCTCAAGTGTTTTATTTCAGTTTTAGAATAACTTTCCAGCGCCTGAGATCTCTTTAGTTTTACTTCTTGATTACTCTTTTCGGCTGCCAAGAGATGCTGTAACTCTAATCATGTTGCAGATGAATTTAGTCTCCGTTGGGAACGGCAGCTCGTATACGGGGTCTATTTTTTTAGTTTTACGGAAGGTTTTATGAACCTCTGAAAGAATATATTTAGGAGCAATTTTTTAAAGTTATTTTCCTTAAAGTGATAGAGTCAATTACAGGCAATTGAGTAGAAACATATATATTAAATAGGGATAACAACAGTGAATAAGAAGCGAGAAGATATATTTGGAAATAGCCAGAGAGCCTGTGGCATGGCTGTTTATAACCCTGATTACTGCTTTAATAGCTTCAAGTTCTTCTCCATTATTGTTATTCAACTGAAAGTTGAAGTTGTGCTCAGTTTCAACCCATAAAGCCTAATTCAAGGAGAGTCACGATTCAGCACAGCCAAGCCCCAGTCTGAATGCACCGTGGAGGTGTCATCCTGTTCACAGCCATTGGGCTGGACTCAGACCAAGATTTCTGCTCCTTTTAAGGGGCAGCGGAGCAAGTCATGAAGGAGAGGTTTGAGAGTCAATAGCACTCCGTAGCCCTCCCTGCAGGGAGTTGAGAGCAGTTAGGGCAGACTACAAGAGCTGTATTCAAACGTCAGACACAGGAGCTAATGGTATCAAGACTAGAGTGCCTGCAAGCTGGGAGTCTCCTTTGTGTGTGAAGGCTGAACAAAAGCGATCCATTTCAATTATTCTTTATGTTGTCTCGAGTACAGGGAGGTAGGCTAAGCTTCATTTTAGCACTGGGGTCCCACATTTAGTAGGACTGTGAAGCACTGCTACGTGGGAAGCTATTGGTCTGAATTATCTTCCAATACTTAAAGGTGAACTGTAAGAAAGGTGGAGAGAATTTTTTGAGCAGGGCCTGTTGTGACAGGGCAATGGGTGATGGTTTTAAATGAAAAGAGAGAGATTCTGACTGAAGAGAGGGGAGAAATTTTTGACACTGAGAGTGGTGAGACCCTGGCCCCAGTTTCCCAGAGAGGTGGTCGCTGCCCCATCCCTGGAACCATGTTTGCAGAGGAAAGAAACACAAGATCAGCATCTAACGTCAGCATCATCTTTAGTGAAAGCTAAAAATCAAAATGCCAGTTCCCTTACAACAGCCTATTTAATCCTCCTGCCAAGGAGCTGTTACTCTCAACCTCAATACCAAAACCAGCACCAAGACCACTCAGGGAGAAAACAGCCCTCAACGCAAAGATCAGTGTGCTGTGCAGTAGGTTATCCCAAAGGAAAGCCTGTCACACTTTACACTGCAGTCCTCTTTCTCCAGTTTTCTAGAGTTTTATCAGTGCATGTACGGAGCATAAATTCCAAGTCTGATATTTATCACCAGCTTAGAAGACAAGTTGAGTGGAGGATTCCTGGTTAACACACTCCTCACTAATGACCTAACAGTGCACAAGAGGAATCTTTGTCTTTTTAAAGTTGAAGACACCTGAAGATTGTGTCATTCTGCACAGTTATACCATAGAACATGCACTGCTCTCCTGGACCACAGTTGGATCTGGAGTGTCCAACCCATCCATAAATACCATAGCTACACTGTTAGGTCCAAAAGCCTGCTGTAGTGGCTGTGAACAGCAAGGTGATCCCACAAACACATTTATTCCAGTTTGCCTCACTCAGTTAAACAGTATTTCTAAACTACAGCCACTAGAGGAGTGTTTTTAAACAAATCTACATCAAACCAAGAGTTGCAAAGTCTACCAATCAAGATTTTATCCTCATCCTTTCACCCAGATTCCTCTCATCTGGAGTCACCAGCAGGTAACCCTTATGGAAAAGCCTCCAGTGTTGAAAATTCAATGCACTAAAGCCAGTACATATTTTATCTTCATGAAACTCTGGTATCCTAGAGCTCTGAGCTTTCAAACACCATTTGTTGCACTTTGGTATCTTTAGGCAACAGTAAAGCTACAGCCAATAGAGCCTGTGACAACTTCTCTCATGCTAAATCCACACAAATAAACCTTATTAAGCTTAAAGGTAACTAGTTACTGTCCATTTGACAGATTTATTATCCCCAAACCCAAGGGCGCTGATGCAAAACAAGTACAAAGTGAATGGTTACACCATCCAAACAGCCAGGTCTTCGTTGTATCAGGGAACCAAGAACATAGATAATGTGCTCCATGGGCACGTTTAAAAAGTGTGAAAGCTTAGATTGAAAGAGACTGTTGTCTAAGAGTCAATGAAGACACACATCCTCGTACCACAGTGAAATTTCACTCTTACAGCAAACAGGAAAGCAAAGAAGTGGGGGAAGAAAAAGGGGGTTCCCTCCACTCCTGCTTCTAAGTCGTTAATCAGGTTTCCGTAGATGACGCTACAGGACCCTGATGAAGCTACTATGGCTTCAAAGTTGACCCTGCCTTGGCTGGGTGGTGGACCAAAGACCTCCAGAGGTGTCTTCCAAGCTAAATAGTAGCCCAGTTGTGCTTCCAGCTGAGCCACATGTCAACCCCACCAACCTACCATGAGCTGTCACTAGCCACAGGTCCTTGTCAAAGCATCTCATAGCCTGGGGGTGGAGGTCTGGGGGGAAGATTCCAGGCACCTCTACGGGAATTCTTCACTTAAAAGCACAAATTGGCTTTTCTAGGAACACTGGAGAGTTACAGTTCAAACTTTCAGGTTTCCATCATTTGACAAACACACTACCTCCCCTCCCTACTCAAGTTATCTGACCTTTGAGAGTCAGTGATAAAATACTGTAAAACCACCACCTTGGGGATGAACAACGCTCAGCTACTTTGGAGAGGTGGTCTTTCACCAAAAAATCACACCCTGTTATGCTATGTACACTTTAAAGTGATCCTTACATCTGGCTTCACTCTATTCTACACAACTTCATTTCTTTCCTCAGTGATGTTACCGGCACCTTTGTCTTCTCTTCCACACCCACGCTATTTATGTTCTGTTCCATAACAAGAGATTTTGCTGGTGTTACTCATTTGAGTGTCCTGACAAGACAGGATTTGTTCTTCCATACATATAAGCCGTGTGAAAATATAGCTTTTAAACGGTTTCATTTTCAAGGCTACTTCCATTAAGCGGGAACGTTCATCTCCTCTTATTCCCATCTTCTCCAGTGCATTTCAGGAAACATTACTGTATTAGAGATTTCTAGTGAAAAAAATAATTATTGCTATTCTAAAATAGTTTAGACTGGTGTGTTACTGGCAGTGTTTAAGAAATCATTGCATTGCAGCCTAATGAGAAAAGGAGCCTGTAGCATAAGAGGTACTTTAAAAAGAAGTATCTTTAACTCGTGTGAAGCTTGGCAGTGGAGTAGGAATGCATAGAGCATTTCAGAGGTCACAGTCCAGCCCAGATCCAAATTCTGTATTTCTAGTGGTTGTAACAAGCTGTTACCCCTGCCGTCAGCATGCACCTGCCAGTGTGAAACTGTATAAGCTACAGGAACAACAGATTTAGGAAACATGATGAATTTGTAAAGCAACAATCATTTGTCCACAAGAATTTCCCAAGTCCACCTTACAGCTGAAAAGAAAAAAAATAACGTGGACACTCAATTTTGATACTTTCACTGTGACTTTTTTTAATAAAAAGGATGCACAGTTACTGCAGTGGACACACAAGTGGTGTCCCCTGCATAGGGGTGGAAGGGGCACAGGCAGGACTGGCACCCAGCTCCAGGGTTTGGAAAGCAGCCACCAGTGCTAGGTGTCAGAGTCCATCACAAATAGGTGTCCTCAGGTGCCCTGGAGCAGATGCAGCAGGAGCTACAAGCAGGCAGAAAAGCAAAAAAATAAAAACAATTTGTGAAGCATATGTGAGGGTTGGGGAAGGGACAGCAGGAACAAATACTACTCTCGCCCACACCCCAGAGCCTCACAGCATAAAACCCATCTTAGATTCATCTCACATCACCTAAAACCAGTTCACTTCTGCCCAGCGCACACCAGGGGAAACACCATGTGAAAATGAGATTATTTTTTTTTTAGTAAATGGGAAAGCTCCACAGCAGAGCTTTTAAGGGAGGCTTACATCACCCTTCAGAGCAGAGGAAGCAGTTAAGGATATGATTCTACAGTAGATTCAAACTCTGGATCATTCAAAGACTAGAACAGATATTCCAAAAATAAGGTAAGAGCATGAAACTAAGAGAGATCATATATACCCACCAAATGAATCAATTATACTGCTTGTGAGCTCTTCCTGAAGAGCAGAAAAAACAATTATTTCCTAGTGCATCTTCCTGAAGCGTCTTCACACTGTGTTGCAGACAAGATCTTTATGGGTTTATCCATATTTTCCTCAGCTGTCAAAATGGTCATGAACATATCCATCACTGGATGTGTTCATGACCAGATTGGATGCGGCTTTGAGCATCCTGGTCTAGTGGGAGGTGTCCCTGCCCATGGCAGGGGGCTGGAACTAGATGATCTTTAAGGTCCCTTCCAACCCAAACCAATCTATGATTCTGTGACTACCTTTGGTTCCTTAGTTAGTCCAAGAATGAAGTGTGGGGAAAATACATTCTATTTTAATATATAACTTTCCACAATCTCCAGTGATTTGAACATGATTTAGTGCAGGCGAGGAGAGGGCTGGGGCCGAACAGATGGAGGCCAGGGTCAGTGCAGGAGAGACAGGGGGTCCGCTCCTGTGCAGAACCCTGACAATACCAGGCCGCACAACAGGTAGCACCCAAAAGGCAACAATGCCACGTAATACCAGTCACTCCCAGAACACTCAAATTCGGAGGGGCGGAACTTGTTAAAGAAAAGAGCAGAATAGTTTCCCATAATGACACTGTCCATGAAACAACATCCGAGATGTGCAGGCAAACTCGTAATCCATCTCGCCCCAGCATTAATCACCATCCAGTAGACATGGTAGGACCACAAGGAATACAAGAAGGTAAAGAAGTGCATAAAAGCACAGTATATCAGATACTGCAGAAAGGCATCTTTGTCTTAATTTCCAATTTTTCCTAAAGTTCTTTAAATAAAGAAATCTCAAAGTTTGAGCCCCATGTTGGGCACCAATTTTCCTGTCTTTAAGGCTCTGGGCAAGTCCCACAGAGCAGGATTCCTACCGGCCCTCTCTCCCCCTCTCCCTTACCCTCCCAGGGGAGGATAAAAAGGGGAACGGGGAAGAAAGTGCGTCACACAAAATTGGAAGTTAAGACTATGAACAAAATTTAATACGTAACAGAGATAAACAGGGAAAAGAAATATGAAGGGAAGAGGGATATGCAACTCTATACCAAACCCCCTCTCGGATGGCGACGGATTGTGCAGCGCGCGCGGAGCCAGGCCCGGCTGCGCTGAGGGGCGGTAGCAGCAGCAGCAGAGCCCGAGGGAGGAAGGAGGGAGAGAACCCGAACTTCCTGTCCCTTTTCTAGAGTGTGGCAGGGAGGCGGAGGGAATGCTAGCTGCCCTCTGGCCCCTCGAGGTCCTACAGTTACCACCTGTGTCCCCACACCCTCAATCTGTTAACTGTTAAACCACAACACTTCCAACCCAAGCTACTCTATGATTCTGTGACTACCCTTGGTTCATTAGCTAGTCCAAGAATTAAGCGTTGGGAAAATACACTTCATTTGAATACATAACTTTCCACAATCTCCAGTGATTTGAACATGCTTTAGTTATCAAATAGACACCCTGTCACAGCTCCTCTGTGCCACACAAATATATTTGAGGGCTCGCAGAACCTCAGCCCTGACGTTGTTTCATTTGCTTGGTAAAACCATAACCCCGTTCTTCAAAGTAACTCCAACATCACTCGCTCTTCTCCCAGGTTTTCCATCCACAATGAGCTCCAGTGTAAATGAGGCACCTGGGAAGGGTCAGAACCTGCAAAGACACTGAGAATATTTTTTTCCTCATTCTCCCAATAGTAAAAAGGTGACCAGAAACACCTCTCGCTGAAATTTAAACTGGATTTATTTATACTTTGGGTTCTAGAAAGGCTAATGAACTTTTTTTTTTTTAAAGATCACCTCTAATTATGTACCAGTAATTTGCCATCCAAAAATCAATTGCAGGTGCAGATAAGAGCATTTGGGTGCCAAATGAATTGATAGGCCTCACAAATCAACTTAGATGTCTAATTATTGTACTTGGCACTTACAAATTTTCTGCCTCCTAATTTTGCACACGCAAATACATCAAATATGTGGAGTTTTAGGATTTGTTTCATTTTTAACACAGGCCTTATATGCACAAAAAAAATAAAATCCAGAGTCTCCCTGTGTGGTCACACTTTAAGACTCCGGACTGCAATGGTTGTGGAATAATGTACATATTACATGCTGATGTTTGCACTCTGCCTGCATCCCGAGCTCTCACCATGGACACGTATCCTAAGTTGTTAAAAAAAAACAAACCAATGCTTAATTTAAAATAAAAAAAGCACAAAGCTAAGCTCAGAGATTTGATCAGTATTAATATATTCTTAGCATAATCCCTCTCAAGGATGCCTACACACTCTTGCAGGCCATATATAGGTTTTCAGTGTGACATGCCATGATGACAGGGGTCATAGTTGATTATATGGTTCCCAAACAGCAAGGCTGAGAGTGAGGAAGAGCCTGGAGGAAGAGACAGGCAAGCACAGAGGCTGGTAGCAGCAAAGGCATCGCAATACCCCATTCCTGTCCGTAACAGCCCTAAAATATACACAGGAAGCCACTGATAAGCAGGAACCATCTAACTCATGGGCTCAAACTTGGCCTTTCATGCACTTTCTAGGGCATAAAGTCCTAAATTGACCTTCCATAAGTGGAAGGGACACCCTGATAACATCCCATCATCATGACAGCCCCAATCCCAGCACTCTCCTTCTTAGATAAAGCAGCATCTAGTGGCAAAGAGGACACTGCAAGTCTGAGGGTGATGTTTCAAGCCTTGCTGCTACAGGAAGCTTCTAGACACCTTGATGAGCAGAGCAGTCTGTGCATCTAAGTACATTGGAGACCAGAACTGACCACAAGTGCTTCTCTGCACCCACCACGCCAAGGTCAGAACCGAAGATAGGTCCTATGCAGTACCAGCGGTCTTGATCTTTCAGGGCACTTGGTAGGCCAGATGAGATTTTCCTGAAATTTGCTGGTCCATTTGTAGCACCACATTGCCATCTGCTGTCCCTCGCTTTCCCTGGCAGCCTTACCAAGAACCAGGTGAAATACAGCAGCATAGCTAGTACAGTCTAAACAGAGCTCTTTGAAATGCAAATCGGTCTATGATCAACAACAATTCAAATGCTAAAATCTTTTAAAATAACTATTGAGGAAATGCAAGAGATGAGCTTGTGTGATGGGTTAACCCTGGCTGAATGCCGGGTGCCCACCAAAGCTGCTCTATCATTGCCCTCCTCAGTTGGACACGGGAGAGAAAATACGACAAAAGGCTCAGGTCAAGATAAGGACAAGGAGAGATCAGAGGTCAATTAGTGTCATGGGTGAAACACAACCTGGGGAAATTACTTCATTACCAATCAAATTAGAGTAGGATAAAGTCAGAAATAAAAGCAAGTCCTAAAACACCTTCCCATCATGATAACTAAAGGCTCAACTCTATTCCCCATTTCTCTGCCTCCTCTAGGTTGTTCATACACTCCCACTCCTCTCCCCCACTGTTCTTCCTCTTCTTTCTCAAATATGTTATCCCAGAGGCAGTTCCACCACCACTGATGGGCTCAGCCCTAGCCAGTGGCAGGTCCATCTTGGAGCCAGCTGCATGGGCTCTGTAGGACACAGGGGAAGCTTCTGGCAGCTTCTCACAGAAGCCACCCCATAGAACCCCCAATCCTCAGTACCAAAACCTTGCCACCCAAGCCCAGTACAACTTGCAGGGGTGTAGTGGAAGCGGCACAAACAAAAGCAGTACATGATATCTACACAGCTATTAAATTTTAGTACATCAGGATGATGGTATTCATGGGTGTATCACTTCCAAAACAGCTTTTTATACTCCAGCAGTTCAGTCATTCAAGAATAAATCACATCTCCTCAGCTCATAATGTCTGTTTTATCATCCAAACGTACTGTTGTATTTTTTAACTGGTTCCTGAATTGATACGCCCAGCTATTTGCAGCTGATTTAGCCTTCTGCTTTAATCTTGTACCCAAGTAGGCAAGCATACCTCAGCTACCACCCTTTGCAAATAATCCTTATGGTTTGCCTGTGGTCATGCCCACTTTTTTTTTTTTCTAAAGAACTCGCAGGAGGGTCTCTTAAATACAGACTTAAGGGACGAAGCTAACCAGACTCGTGGGATGGAACTTGGGTCTTAATTACGGTGGAAAACAGAAAAATATTCTTTTTCAAAAAGATACCTGGGCATGAAACGTGAGAATATAAACCTCGCAAAGGGGACTCCTTCCTCAGCAGCCCAGGACAACAAGAGCAGCACAGAAAGAACAAGGCATGAGGCTCTTCCTTCCCAATTCCAACTTGCCTGACTCGTATGCTGACTATGTCTACATTAATTCTTTTTGCAGCTCGCAGCGCAAGCTCAGGAGGAAGCAAACAGATGGACAATGACTTATCATTGGATCAGCAACTTAGAAATTCAGATTTATACAAGAAAAGCAAGTTAGTCATCCAAACAAATACGCGCCCTGGGGAGCAGAAAAATCTGGCTAGCAATAGAACTAGAATAAAACCTTCAGAAAAAAAAAAGCAAGGCTATGAGTATGCAGAAGAAAGAAACTGATAGAAAGTGAATATAAAGAGAAAAGAGCTGAGGCAACACAAAGCAGGTGTACACGGCTCTCTGCTGAATGCTCATTCCTTGTGTGGCTGTGTTTACAACACAAGGAAAGAAAAACTGAGATCTTAAAAGCACTGGAGATAGCAGGTTTTGTGACATGCAGGTCCAGCTGTCTGCCAGCAGCAGCCTCCCTGCACAGGCACCGTACGATGTGTATTCTGCACATCAGCAGCCAGATGTGATGGGATATTCAGGATCTATTAAGGTTCAAGATTTCAAATTAATTTTTTTAAGTGGGAGGAAGGTCATAGAGCAGGATCTCTTAGGCAATTAATAGTTTTTCTGAAGTCATTTCTCTTCAAAATATTCTAGAGGAAGCCACCTTGCCGAGGCTGGATGATCTAATCACCTCATGCCAGGGTTGTGTTGGTATCTTCAGTTTGCATTACAGATTATGTGTAACACATGGCGTCTAGAAATAGCATATGCCCAGCAGGCTATTCTCCTGGACCCTGTTGCTTTCCACCTGTCCACAAATTGTTTGCCAGGTCTACAGATGCAAATTCCGGTAAGTCAGAGGCTCTCGTCTTGTTCAGCAAGAGGACATAGGGGTAAAGAGCTGCGATGCTGTTGGTATTTATCCTTCACAGAAGGCAAGAGGAGAAAAAAAAAACATTAAAAAAAAGAAAAATGAAAAATCAGAGCCGCAGGAGTATTAAGTATTCTGTCCAGGAGCACATCAGACATCTGGATTACACTTGGCTCTGCTGCCATCTCCTCAATAAATTAACGAAGATAAGCTACTTATTACTCTGGCTGCTGTTTCTCACTTCTCCATACAGCAACAGCACCAGAACTGCAAGAAGCTTCATCTCGGAAACAAACCCAAGGAGAGGGCCAACCCAAAACCCACATGGACATCATCTGATTAGAGGAGGACAGGCCTAGAGGTTTTATCTTTAGATATTTGAGCACATCATGGGACACGTTCAAGACGAGGTTGGACAGGGCTTTGTGCAACCTGGTCTAGTAAGAGGTATCCCTGCCTCTGGCAGGGAGGGTGAAACTAGATGAGCTTTAAGGTCTCTTCCAACCCAAACCGTTTTATGATTCTATGATTTCCAGATGGAAGTTGAGATTCTTGTTAAAGCTAATGTCTTTTGATAAGTGTCATTGGTATTCAGGGCCCCAATGAAAATATTTGACAAAATTATATATTTTTAAAATACAACCCACAGCTTCTTTTGACCAGATTGGACTTCAGCTTTTCTCTATCAATAAAAATTCTTGTGTTTTCCTCTTAAACCCTGTAGGATTAGCTCCCTAAGGATTTTAGGTGCTTGAACAACAGAAACCTGAAGAAAAGTAGGTTGCATGGGTAAGGAAGACCCACGCTTTAGTCCTGAACACAGACAAAAATATCATAGAATGGTTTGGGTTGGAAGGGACCTTTCAAGGCATCTAGTCCAACCCTCCTGCAGGGAGCAGGGACATCTGCAACTAGAGCAGGTTTCTCCGAGCGCTGGCCAACCTTCCCTGGAATGGTTCCAGGGATGGGACACCCACAATGCCCCTGACACTTCAGCCTGCCTCCATTAGTATTTCATTTCCTCCTGATGTCATGGAGCTGTGCTCAACTGGGGATTTGAGGAGCAGAGATATCACAAAATAGCCAAACAATAACAGCGCCAAAACATTAGAAATATCTCAGTTCAGAAATCACTTCCAGACCTAGCATCATGACTCGATATCAAATTTTTTTGCCTTCAAGAACAAGTTTTATTCCAGTTATTTCAATTTAACTCCAAATAAACAGATTTTAAATATGTGAATAGTTTGAGAAGAAATATTTGAAGTCTTCTGATCACCAAGATTCCACAAAACCCCAACCTTTTCCATATAGAGAGGCTCTAGCACTGGGTGACACACACACACCCCCCCCTTAGCTCACCAAAAGTGGTCAGTTAAAGACCAGAGTGCTCTAAAGGTACAGCTTGTTTATCATCCATGTGAGACATCACCTGTCCACCTTCCAGTTGTATTTAGCACTGCAGAGAGTTAGGAATCTCCCGTTCCAGCTGTGTCAGCCACAGCAAAACTGTTGGGGAATTAATAGTTGCTCACTCTTTCCCTCCAGTCATCATTACAAGCAGAAGTTAAGTAACATGTGCATCAACTCCCTTGTCCCCATTTATTATCCAGGAGAAGCAGAACTAATTAAATATCAGCCGCAAACGGCCAATTCTTTCAGCGTGAGGGAGATTGTGAAAAAAATCCCATTCTCCCATTAACTTCCCATGCAGTACCAGAAGAGCTGAGTTAGAAACCCACCAGCCCGAAGACATTTTCTCCTTCAATTTACATTTTAATGGCAGAGCAGAGGACTTATTGCTAAGTGCCAGGAGCTGATAGAGCTGTGCACATTCTGAGGGTCTAATAAATGCACTGACCCATATTTTTTCACATTTTATGGGACAGTGGGAAAAAGTGCTGAAAGAGCTCGTTTGCAGTGGTGTTAATTACACTTTCTATGGGAAAGGGGAGGAACATGCCATAGAGCTGCTTGCAGCTGCATTTGTGGGACAGCTTAATCGGTTTCAAGCAGGTAGTTGCATGCTGGAAGAATCCTGAGTCCTCATGACAGCTGCACCACTGGGCTCTGTGGTGGTCGTGGTCAGGTCTTGACCCTTCTGGGCCATCCAGACCGCTTACAAAAACTATAAATGCAGCAGAGCTTTACTGGGCAGGGGGGGAAGGCATTTGAAATGAGCTCTCTCATGTAATTAGGTCCTCCCAGGTATCTATAACAAACTACTGAGTTCAGAGCTAGTTCTCATCTGCGGCATTCCTTCTCTCTGATCTCACCCTGGCACTGATAGCAGCTGTTGGATGGGTGGTTCCTTCTCTTATCACAGTAGGAAAAGAGGCAGAGCTAAAGGGAGTCCTGTGCTGCCATCTTGCTCGCCAGCTTTCAAAAGCAGAGCAGCTAGGCCCTCTGAGGAATGTTCACTTACACACAGACACCAGAGCCCTTCAACCACATCTTGTAGCAGAGGAGAGAGGCTGAAGATGACATTGGTACACATGTGAAATACGTAAGAAAACAAGCTGTGGAACAGACTACGTAACTGATTTGAAGATAAAGCTTCAGTGAAGGTGAAAAGAGTTGGTTGAAGAAGCAGCAGGTTTGTCCTCTCTTCCAGCATTTGTGGCTCTACCAGAGCTCACCAACTAACTTGGCCCTGCAGAAACCTTCCCAAACCATAGGAACAAATCCCTCAGATATTCTGCACATACTCCTGTGTCCATGGTGATTTATCAAGGTACCCCCTGAGCAATGCTGGGACTGGGACACGAGGTTTCTGAGCAGTTTACTTCACCACTCATTAAAGTTCAGTCCAGGTCCCTACTAAAGTTCAATCTAGGTCCCTATTCAATCGAGAGCCACCCTAGATGTCCACATACTCCAAATACTGAACACTGCTGCACCAGACGCAGATGAATCCCTGGTTGTTCTATTCTGGGATCTGTAGAGAGGGAAAACCACTACCACCCTTGGATGTTGTAACTGACCCCAGAAGAAACACTTGGGACAATCCTTATAAACTAAGTTTTATCAATGTTGATTTTCACAAGCTGTGATTTACACACTATGGAGATACTAAGATGATTTGTCAGGTCTAACAAGATTTTTTTATTTGGTTTAGATACGAAAAAGCTTCCTAAGGAATCAGAAACTTGTTAAGTTTGTTTCTTCTCATTCTCAAGACCTCCTGCAATTCCAGCCATATTTCCCACAGCTCCCAGCTGCTGCACTCACTAAAGAGAAATTAATCTGAATGGCCTGGTAACAGTTTTATCCAGCAAGAGATGTCCTTTAGGGTCATAACTGCTTTGAATCTAAATTGTTCCACTTTGTGTTTATAAAGCTATCCTCCATAACCCAAATCTTATACCTTTAAAGCCAATTTACTGGCCTGTTATGCAACTGAATACCAAAAGAAAAAGGGCAAGAGTCAAAGTGAAAAAAAAACAATTTTAGCTCAGAAAATTATTGTATTACCCTGACATTTTATCGACTCTTTAAAATGAAAGAAACACTGAGACCTATATCTTTATTGACTAAGGTGGTGCCCTTTCAATACCAAACTGATGAGCAGTCATATTAAGCCAGCCACATATTTATGAATACCCTACAGTTTAATAAATCGTTACGGAGCCATGGAAGTTTACATAGATAACTAGAAATGTCAGAATAATATTACACAAACCCCCATAAAATAGAGTATTACTAATTTGAATCACAATTCAACTGAAATAAAACCCAGTGCTTGTTTTATGGCTTTGCCCTCCCAGCACACTTGAGTTTTCCAGCCCTTTCTCACTACTTGGTGACTCAGCACAGCAAGAGGCTCCTCAGATGTAATTTCTACTTACTGATAATTGATTTCTCATTAGACAGCAATAGGTTTAAGATGTAAAGAAAGTGCAGGGATAAAAGGCGGACAAGAGGCAACTATAAAGATGGTTTAATAATAAAGCAAGAATAGATGTTTTGTTTGCCAGGGAGAAAAGGTGCAACAGCAATTTTCCCCACTGCGTCACAGCTCCCTCTAAGACAGAAGCAATTCAGTGTTATCCCATCCAGAAGAGACATATTTACCTTGATCTCCTAGCAGAAGAGAAAAAGAGCAGCTCTGCCTGGTTATCTCTTTTCTGACATCTACATGGCTTCTTGAGAGAGACAGAGCTGGGCAAAATCAGACCACACACACTAGCCCCTCCACAAAAAAAAGAAAAAGAAAAAAAATCTGCATTTCAGATGATCCATCTCCCGATCAAACACTTCAACTGAAAGCTCCTTGGATCAGGAGTGGAAGCCTTAAACATTTATATTATCTTGGAGGGGCTGCCAAAAAACCTTAATCATCCAGCATTTCTGATGGATACTGCATGAAACAGAAGCGAAACTGAAAATAAGTTTTCAAGATATACCCTACCCCTCCCCTGCCTGGCTGCCCTATTTTAATCTCCAGTAAGGAACACTGATCTTTTGGATGAAAATCTAAGTTTTTTCCTCTAAGGAACCCAAGCTTTCAGCAGCACTAGTGGGGAAGGTAAAAGTTTGTTCCACTAGAAGCAGTAGCCAAGGGCTTGCTGGGCTGCTCTCACACACAGGCACAGAACTCTGTATTAAACTATGCAGAACAAAAAAAAAAAATAATAAAAAAAATAGAGCTTTTCTCTGAAATTGTGCTTCAACAAGGAAAACATTTCTCTAAGAAACACATCTCTGGAAGTTGATCTGTTATCAGAACATGGCAATTAGGGCCAAAAGCCTTCTCTGAAAAAAACCTACCCAGCAAAAGGGACAGGAAGAGGTAGCAAAACAGAATTACAGCAGATTGCCAAAATATTTTGGTCACACTGTAATAAGGAGTTAGGCACACTCAGTTGTTAAGTACACAGCTCCAGCTGGGGAAGACATAGCAAGCAGCACACACAAAACCTGGTGTGTGATTTCTCCACATGATACTACACACTTCCCTGGAAATACTCCTAACTCAACTTTGTTCCTATGGATTATTTCCAGCAACACCAAGGACACCAAAATAACCAAGTCTGGCCACAAACAACCTGGATTTAATGCTCAGCTCCAAATTTCCATTTGCTGAGCAGAACTCACCAGAGCCCTCCTCACTACTGTGCATCTCTCCAACTTTCTTTTCCTAACAAACTTCCTCACACTGCTTTACTAGGACACAGCTGCGATCTGAAGGTGTTTACTAAAAAGAAAACCCAGCCCAGTTTGCCATGCTCCCTTAAACGCACCGCGCTGCGACTCATAACCAGAGCCATCAGCATCAGCCCATTGATTTCAAGTAGAACCAAACCATAGGTTCCCCAAAAAACTCATTGCTCCTGTGATCTGCTCTCTTCCAGAACATGTAGCTCCAGACTCCAGAGGGATATAAGTCTCTGTAACCTCACTGAATCCAATCAAATGCATCAGGAGGAACAGAGACCACCACCTTGGTCACATCCAGAAAACACAAAGCAATTAGGACAGAGCTGGTGTATTTCAAAAAGCATTACATACATTTTTAAAATAAGACATTCCAACCTCTTTTCCTGCTCCCTGCCTCTCCCACTACCTTTGCACCTTTTGATCAGACTTGCTTTTTTTTTTTTACTGTTTACATGAAAGATATATTTATGTATAAATATAAATATATCATCAGCCATGGGGGTTCCAGAAGTCAAGTGTGTCTACAGAAGATTCAGTCATGGTTTAAATACTCTGAAAAATCACTAAAACCAACACCTTCCTCCCCTGCATGACCCCATTGTAAGACACAGACATATCCAATCATCCCTCTGCACTGCCCAAAGGTGCACACTCAGATGCAAATATTTAAGCCTTAAGTGAACCAAAACCTCTCCTTTTTAAGGAAAATATAAAACTATAATTCTATAATTCATTTCAAATCTGTTGACTATAACAAAAGATTTCTAGCAAAACAAGATTTAAATGCTACAGAACCAGTTGCATGGGTTTTTTTGACCAAATACCAGAAAACTTATCAATCAAAATAATGAGTTTAATCTCTCAGACAGAATGCATTTTTTTTTGGCCCTGATATCATAATCTGATACCAGGCTTTTAGTCCAGAACCTCATTCACTTCCCAGTGCCACAAGTGCAAAGACTTGCTTCATGAAAAAAAGTTCAAGGATTCCATTCTGGGATGGCTTATTAATTTATTTATTTTTCATTTGAGTTAAAGCCTGGATAGTCTCAAACTTAAAGCAGATTGATTTGAAGGTTGCAAAGCAAATTTCAAAGTGAGAAAGTTTAGGAACAAAGTCTAAAGCAAAACCGGTGCATTTTCTATCCAACTTCAATTTTATGTTATTAAAATAAGGGATTTAGGGGTTTATCCCAAATGTGGCGACCCATCAAAAGAACAAAGTACAAAAGTTCCAGCTACAGCAAGTAGAACTTCACCCAGAAAGCTTTTTTATCAAGACAAAAAATAAATCTCTGCTTGAAATATAATTCATTTACAAAACAATTAAGTCACTGCATAGTGCAGTACTTTGCAATTCTGAAACAGTTTCAAGTAATATTTCTGAAACACCAGCCTTAGAGGGACAGCTTCACAGACAGGGCACATAAAATGGTGACAGGGCTCTTACTGTGAATAAATAACGGTGGTTATATCTAGAAAACACCACCAGCCTACACACTATTTGATAAATAACCCCCATTAAGAAGCTCCAGCATTTTACAAGCATACTGGGTAACTACCAGTGATAACACTGTAATCTATTTTAATTCACACTGAAAAGTGAGTTTTCTCCTTTACAAGGGAGAAAGTCTTTTTGCAGCCAAGTAGTTGCAAGCAAAGTTACAAGTCTCTGAGAAAGCAAGATGCAGTTCAGCTAAAATATCTGAATTTAGATCATTATACTGCATTTTCAAGCCTATTAAGAATTCCTGTCTTCAAGCCAACAGGCCTTCACTGAAACACATCCATTTTCACTCAAACCAGTTTATAATAGCAAGTGCTTACCTGGTTTCTTCTACCTGGGACACAGCACAGTGATGTAGGATAGTAGAAAGGCCTCACCAAGGACGGCTGAACCTTCTACCAGCAAAAACCCCTAGAACCTGGGCTCTACTCACCTTATGTAGCCACAGCAGCCTCAGGTTTTGCAGGTGGGCTTCATCCTGGGGCAAACTCAGCTCAGCTGCTGAGCAAGACGAGATGCCTGAAAGCAGGTGGTGGCCCTCAGGAGCAGAAGGCAGCTGGAAAGTCACAAAACAACAGTAAGAAGCACAGGGACACCCAAGCTGCTTGGTGTAGGACAATGCCTCTGATGTTCCCCTGAGCAAAAGTCACAGCTCTGCCAACAGAATTAAAAAAAATAAGTGCTAATATTGTGGCATTTCTATGACATCTGAGGCAGGGATGGAAAGGCATGAAAAATGCCAGAAGAGAGATGGTGTCCTCTGGAAATCAGAACAGCTTTATCATCTCATTAGAGCTGACTGTGGTCAGATTTGTGCCAGGCAAGAGCAAGGTCAACGCAGCCCTGACACCACTCCAGGTACTTTCTTGAGATGAAAGTGATGGCCTAAAGGAAAGCTGTATCAGGTTAGGGCTTTATCAAAGCATCTTTCCACCAGCATACCCTGTTTTCTGAGAACTAGGAAGAGCACTTGCAGCAAGAGACTGTTCAGGATCCATCCATCCAATGTCCCTCACTATCCAAGTTGTGCTCAGGATCAATCTATTTGATGTCCCTCACCTCTCTCTGGTTTCGTGCAGAGGATTTAGTTGCCTGACTTGGGGCTCCAGGAAGTTTTTGCTAGTAAGACACCCAAATCCTTCTGTAGATTTGGCCCTCAACATCCTAATTAAAGAAGCAGCTGCTTTTTATGGCCTTATGTCAGCTTGGAATATTTTTCCTTAGTTCTTTAAAACAGTTGCTCTTCTGGTTAGTACACTGAGCATTTATTTTCTCTTATATCAGTATCAAACTGCTTCATTGCAGCACAGACAGGAGACACTTCGTTTGACAGGATAAATCCGAGCTAAGAAGAAGTGAAATGGAACAAATATTTTGGCATTTTTTCGCAGGGCTAAATAATGAGATCAAGCATATCCTCAATCAATCCATTCACTGGTGTTCATGAAAAATGAGGAGAGCCATCTAAAAATTAGGGCTTTTTTTAAAATACATCAAAACTTCCCAGAGAACGGTTTGCTCCAGTTATAAGTTGTTGCGGCAGAACACAAAAGCACCAAAGCACACCACAGCAGCAAAAGGAAAAAAAAAAAAATACCTTTTACAATGGAAAATGGCTTGGATTCAAGTTTTTTAGCTAAATGGTCCCAGGGATGCTACCTGTGAGCAGGCAAGAAAGGGTAGAGCTCAGGCTGCAGCTGGCAAGAGCCAAGACCATGTCGCACCCAGCTGGGCAGCAGCTCTGCCCATCTCCTTCACTTCAGCCCTCCTGCAGATCTGCTGTGTTTAAAGCTCTGAAACCCTTTGAGCAGGGAGGTTTCCTATGGTTTTTATAATACAGAAAGTGCCTATTGAGGCACCAGCCCCATGAGGCTCTGCTGCTAACAGGAGGAGGAGTGTACGTTTGCTTGTGCTGAAAATTTCAACTCATTTGGGGTGATTTTTGAGCCCAGCTGTGGCCTGATCTGATTAAAAGTGCTTGGTTAACAAACAACACATGGTTTGGCCAAGATATTGAAGGAGAAAAGATAATAATGTAGAAAACCAGTATTTTCCAGGCATTATTGTTAATTCAATTTGATGTTAGATAAAGATAACTCCCTCTTCTACAAACATCCATATTTATCCAAACAACCTCTCACTGGGCTTCACACACTTGACTTTGCAAGATACTTGTTTAGTGTACTTTAACTACATTTTTGTTTAAATCTGCTTTCAAAATAGACATCAACATTTTAAATTAAACTAAAAGCACCACTGGCACAGGTATCGACCCTAAGAAACTTGGGAATATGAAGGAGTTGTGTGTTATTTCAGTAGCTTGTACACATGCTTCTTGCCCTCCCAGTCAGGGTTTCAGACAGAAATCCCTTTTACTAGTATTTTATTAATGAGCAGATATGTCCTTAGCATAGCAACCAGCACAAATGGCCATCCCAGCCCTCCCACATCCATTAAAGCATTTAGAAATCCATGGGATTGTGCCATTCCTTACCTTTGCACAGTCTGAATCGTCTCCAGCCACTCCTTTTAACCTGCTCTCAGAGCAGGATTTAAGCAGCTCAAAGTCTCCTCATCTGGCTGCCCCCTTCATGGGTATATTTTACACAGAGATTTTTTGGAAGGAAGTAAAAAAAGTGGTTTTCGGTTTGGACAATGTTTCCAGCTCCTTCTTTCTCTAGAGCATCAGGCAATTAATTTGTTGAAAGGATTAGATCTGAGCAGATTCTTGAGAGATGCCGAATTCTTACATTGCTTTCTCAAGAGTATTTGTAGAGCTTATTTATGCAAAAAGTGTAAGAAACTTCATTGGGAGAAGAGAAACTTGCTAGTCAGACATCCACATACCACCATCTGTCACAGTGGCCGTAGGGGAAGCAGCAGGAAGGCCCAACAAAACAATTGAGGCTGTTGTGGCAGCAAGAATCCAAAATTACAATTATAACTTCTTGGTTTTCCTCAATATTTAACAATTCCCCAAGGATTCATAAATGGAAACCTGTGTCTCATATCCTTAGCACTCTGAATTCAACCTACATAGGAACTAACTCTGATTAAGCACCAACATTTTGACAAAGCCAGGACGTGTCACATTTGAATTGCTGATGTTGGAAGAAGGCTGCAAAGCTGATGAGTTGAGGGACCCTTTACATTTAGCACATGGATAGGATCGGCCTTTTGAAATTGCCTTGGGTTTATCTTCAAATTTAACAGCAGTTCTCCGCTCTTAATTTTCTCACTGGATTAAAAAACCCCAAAAGTCTCAGGAACTTTTCATCTTGATGCCATGTAGAAAAGACGACATTAGGGACATGATTTATGATGGTATTTAAAAATGGTACGGAAAGCACCATGTCAATTTAAGCAAGGAAACCGAAACCAATGGGAATAGGAGCCTAATTTACCCTGCCCATGGTGGGGTCAGACCCAGTGTTCATCAAATCATCGGGAAGACATCCCAGGCTGACAGCTGCCTGTGAAGACAAGCAAATACCAGTGCCAATGAGGGCTAACTATGGGACTCAAGTAATAAAAAAAAAAAAAAAGAGTGATTGGAACAGTCTTGGGTGTTTTGACCAGTAAAGTCACTACGATGAGAGAAGGTGCATTCCTAAGGAAATACACCCAATCTGACAGCCACGGATTATTTAATGCCGTACTTTTATTTCACAAGATTTTGTTCCATTTTGGTAAACCAGCTTTTGAAAAAACACAGCCACATCTCTTTTTCCTCCTCCCCACAGCCGAGGGCTGACCCCGCAGCACCACCCAAATCAGCAGCTCAGAAACAGGGGGGTGGGGGATCTGAGTAGCCTAATAAGGTGCATCTCAGTTACTTTTGAAAGTCTGAGATATAATTTTGCCTAAGAACAATAGTTAGGGGTTGTTGGGGTTTTTTCCACACCCATCACATAGCTCTAACACTCTTTTAGACAAACCTTTACATAATTTATGACCAAGTCTAAAGGACTAGATAATACTGATTCAACTATTAAGTAACTGTAAATCTCTTCATGTGATTTTAAGAAACCTACTGCTCATGTTCACATCTCAGTGAGATCTAGGAAATCAAACTCTGCAATCTTTACCAAAACCAATGGTTATCAGATTTCCAGAGGAGTTTTGATCATGCAAGGACTGCAGGAACTGGTCCAATTAATATTGCAGTCGGACAATGAGTTTTGTTACAGAATTTGAATACTCTAATTACAAACCTGAAGTCTGCAATGTGAAATCCTCTCCCCATGCCGGTCCTGCTGGTGTTTGGACAGTGGTTTCTCTTTGCCATCTCCCACCTGCTGCTTCTTGGGGCTGCTAGTTACAACTAATCCATACATTGCAAACAAATTTTTTTGTTAAAAGATGGCAAAACCTAACAACTAAACCAATCTGTGTATTACAAATATAAATATTTTTGTTACAAAATCACAAAACCTAACAAACTAAACCAGTACTCTCATTTCTCCTCTCACAGGCAAAGATGTGTTTCTCAGTAACATCTTTGCCCTTTTAGATCTATAGAAAGATTTCAAAAACATCTGGATACAGCAGAAACCCCGTAAAGACACTGTCGTCCTCAGCACTGACATAGACCCCGTTCCAGTCCCTTGCAACCTCCAGCCACACCTGGTCGCCTGCACCCAGCTTCAGGATGGTCAGGAAGGACGCCTGGTCAATCTCCTGGCCGTAGAGCGTCTCCCGGGCTTTGGTCACCTTCCTGCCGCGGGCGATGAGGCTGACGCGGGCCGGACGGCCTCTCACCGTCAGGTGGTAGGCAAAGACATACGTCCCAGGCACGCTGCAGTTGAATTTCCCAGTGGAAGGGTTGTAATCTTCTTGGTCATTGTACAAGATCTTGTCAAATCTAATGGGGACGTTGGGAGGAGGGAAGGGTTTGGACAAGCCGGCGCTGAACGCTGATCTCAAGAGCTTTGCGGTGTCCCCTCGGGAGCCCTTTGGTCCACGGGAGCCTTTCTTTCCTGGGGCCCCTCGGCTGCCCTTGCTGCCAGCAACCCCCTTGGGCCCAGAAGGTCCCATCACACCAGCAGGTCCCAGGTCTCCTTTTTCACCCTTACTTCCTTGCTCACCCTTTTCTCCCTGGTTTCCATCTACCCCCTGCATACCCTGAGCCCCCATCTCCCCTTTGCTCCCTTTTTCTCCCTTTGTCCCCCCTTCCCCTCTTTCTCCCTTTGCTCCTCTCCCTCCCGGTTCCCCACAATACCCCTTCTCCCCTGTGTCTCCCTTTTCTCCTTTGCCACCCAGTTCTCCATCCACTCCTGGGTCTCCAGCATCCCCCTTGTCTCCTTTGGTTCCGTTCTCACAAATGTCCCCTTTGGACCCCTTTTGGCCCTTCAGTCCAGGGAAGCCGTAGCTGCCCTTACTGCCTTTTGCTCCAGCTTCACCTAGGAAACGGGAAAAGTGGGGGGAAAACAAGATTAAAACATTAGTTTGGATAGCAGGACTAGAGAAGGGATTGTGTCCCCCCCATACTCAGTACTAGTGATACCACCCCTCGAATCCTAGGTTCAGTTTTGGGACCCTCACTCGAAGAAGGACACTGAGGGGATGGAGCATGGCCAGAGAAGGGCAATGAAGCTGGGGGAGGGTCTAGAGCACAAGTCTGGTGATGAGCAGCTGAGGGACCTGGACTTGTTCAGCCTGGAAAAACAGAAGCTCAGGGGGGATCTTTTTGCTCTTGACAACTCCTTGAAAGGAGGTTGGAGCTGGGGGGGAAGGTTGGACTCTTCTCCCAAGGAATAAGTGACAGGACAAGGGGAATCAGCCTCAAGTTGCACCAGGGAGGTTTAGGTTGGAGCTAGTGAACAATTCCTTCCTGTCCAAGGCTGTCCAGGCCAGGACTAGGTTGCCCAGGGCATGGGTGGAGTCCTCATCCCTGGAGAGGTTTCAAAGCTGTGGAGATGAGGTGCTGAGGGACAGGGTTTAGTGGTGCCCTGGCAGTGCTGGGTTATCAGTTGGATGCAATGATCTTAAGGTCTCTTCCAACCAAAACAACTCTGTGCTTCTATGGAGGGGCATCACCAACAGCAAAGGGAAAGGTCAGTGTGACGCTCCGGGGTTTCCCAGCCTGTGTTACATACCTTGCAGCCCAGGTTTGCCTGGATAACCGGGGTTTCCACTTACTCCTCGCTCACCTTGCTCCCCTTTGGCTCCTAGGACATTTCACATTAATACACGGGTGGTGGTGGTGGTGTATGCAGCTCAACAATCATTACACAGAAGATGACTGGTACCACTCTGCAGTTCATTAATAAACCACATACAAGCAACACGTGTTTTCAAGAAATGCCTCCAGAAACCTCATCTGAATCTCACAGCACCAGAAACCATCACACAGCATCTCACTGGAATGTTAGATTTCTGACTCTAATCAGTGCCTTGTCAGGAGGCGGTTGATGTTGTTTAATGGCAAGATGGAGAAGATGACAGCTCTGTGTTTCTCACCCCAGCACAGCCACAACTCTCGTTCAAGAAGTGAGTCAAAGCCTAAGAGACTGCACTGACGGACACAGGCAGCAGCAGCTGCTGGAACCCCAGTTTTCAGCTTTGCTGTGTGTTTCTCTGTGATCAAAGGCAGCCACAGATCCTACCGGTGACCTGTGGCAGCAGGACAGAGCTGCTCTGAGCCTGAAACAAAGGGCAGGGTTTCCTTACAGTGACTCCTGATGGATAATAATTGTTCTCCATCTAGGGCAAATAATTTTGACTGAAATACTTAGCTGAAATGATACTTCCACACCTGCATGTGGCTTCCATGGTGGTTTTATCCTGTGTCCCTAATCCAAAGCAAACCGAACTGGGTTTTTATACTCCCATTCAGAATGGGCAGTTTCAAGTTAGGTCTTTATGAGCAGCTGTTCCTACACCTACCACCAGCTGAGTTACTGTCCCTGCTTTAACACCAGCTAAATCCCTCAGGGTGTCAGTCCACATCATCATACTCCAATTCCTCTGCAAAAGAATTTTTCCTATAATTTTCTTGTATTTGATGAGGACGATAGCATCTTTTTCTGAAATAAGCAGTCAGTCTGCTTTACCTCTTTCTCCTTTAGAACCTTTTGGACCTTGAGGACCTGGGGTTCCTGGCAGACCTTGTAGACCAGCATCTCCCTTCTCCCCCTTAGGACCTGTAACATAATCACATCAAAAGAATCAGCTTAGTAGCTCAAAGGTTTAACTTGCAGACACCGAAACCCTGCAGTGGGATGAAAGGTGAGGAGGGGTGGCAGAGGTAACACCACGCTGTTCATGCTGGAAATAGTGGGGTCAGGCACACAGCTCCCCAGGCCTTTGCCTTTCAGCTCCGGCAATCCCTAAATCTTAGTTTGGCGTTTCACTCTTGGCTGCAGTTAAAGACTTTTTAAAGCTAACTTGCAGCTGCCTCAGAGCCACAGGAGCTCAGGCATTCATAAAAGATCAGAAGTAATCAGTCTTTAATATTTGAGCACATCTAAGGAGCTCCCATAGGTTTGTAATTGCCCCTCTCCTTAAGCAGAATTAAGTCTGCAACTATAAAAGTGGAATCTGGTGGAGACAGCTCCACATTGCAAAAGGGATGGGTTGAAAGGCAAGCGAGCTGGCTTCAGTCTTTTCTTTACTTTTTCTGATCCACTTGGGAATCTAGAGACTCCCAGTGCACGTCTGGGAGCAGACTCTGGCAGCTTGGATCATCACAACACAACCCCATCTGACACAGGGACTTTTCCATCAACACAGGAGATGTCCCAGTGCAAACTCCCTCTGCAGCCACTAATTTACATTAGCCAATCCCTCTTGAGCTCTGGGAAGTGCAAATCCCTCGAGTACATTGTATTAAGAGAATGATTTCACCACCTTTCCTCAGATGAATAGTTTCTGTCTCCAATATTAGTGCTATTAAAGTGAACACTTGCAGACTAATGCACTATTCATTACAGCACCATTAGAATCAGGTGCTCTATAGGTATGCATTTTAGCATAGAAAGAAGAGACAAAGTATGTATTATAAAATAGTTAGGTGCCTCCTGTGAGAGCAAGTGTTTATTTTAAAATTTAAGATTTGAACCCCAAATTATTTTTTGCATTCAACTTCCTCTTTTCCAAGGTGGGGCGGGGGGGGGGAACACAACAAGAAAAAGAGGCTTTTAACATAAACCTTCAAACCTTCAGCAAAGATACGAAACCGCTTGCAAGGGGTTTTGAGGGTCATAAAACTATGGTTGAAATGAATGCAAAAGTAAATCTGTGACTCCCAGGAGATGAAACATAGGACAGAGAACCATAGAACGTGGCCATGTGGGACACCAGTGTGGTCCCCAGAGTGTGTGCCATGGGAAGGACCTCCTTTTTGGGGCTTTCCTACTGATATTGGTGTTTAAAACTTCTGCGCTGTGGCTAGCAAGCACTTTTTTGCTTGCTTTACACAAGGTAATCATCACATCCAGCACTTGCTGCACGAGTCTTGAAGAAAAAGCAGGAGACTACTGGGTAGGGTTTATGTGCTTTTGCTGAGAGGAGGTATTTTAGGCAGGACAGGCTTCACCATACCTGGGGGTCCCGGCTCCCCTGGCTGCCCCCGGGGCCCCGTGGCTGACGGGCAGCAGTCACAGCAGTTGAAGAAGTAATCGGCTGTGTCAAGAGTGTAGTTATCCAAGGGGAAGAGCGTGGTGGCCCCTCGGGCCGCGGAGCTCGAGCTGGGTAACTCAGCTCTGCCCGGTGCTGCCGGCAATGGGCTTTTCCCAGCGAGAGGAGTAAGGGGTGTGTGAGAGGCACCGCTGCCCACCAGCTGTAAGGGCTTCATCTTCGTGTACTTCACATCTGGGGTCACCTTCACTCCCGCGTGCACGGCGGCAACAGCCAGCACCACAAGCGCCAAGACAGGCCTCAGGGAGCTCCACATGTTGACAGCTGTAGGAAAAGAGGAATGCAATAATAAATGGCCACAAAACATCTTTTGCATTGGCATGGTCCCCACACAGCCAGAAGACCTGTGTGAGAAGCATCAGGCACATGTGGGCATCTGCCTGGAGGATTATGTTGCAAAGTCCCACTTCTGATTGAGAAAAAGCAAAGTCAGCAAAACCTCCTGCCCGCACACTGCTATTGACCATCACCCTGTGGAGCACTGGCTGTCCAGCTGCTCCTGGAAGCTGAGGTTGGAAGTGCTCCCAGGGGTATTGATGGAAGTTCAAGGGATTGACTGAGAGTTCCGCGATCACTGGGACACTGGATGGGTCTGTTCCGAGTGTGAGATTACGAATAAAATCAGTAATGATCTCAGAGTCCAACACAACTGCACTTCATAAATCACTTTCCTCTAAAAGACTAAATGGAAACAAAATGAAACATCAAATATTCCAAAACTTATTCTGTTGATTTTTTGCTTTGTTATTGACTCATTTTCTGGACTTGCATATTCTTTTTGTGTCAACTTTCAGGTCCATTCTTTTTTATTTGTCAAGTGTTGATTTACCTGAACGAGGAAGAAAGAACAAAGCAGCACACATTTTTTTCTTACAGAAGACATCTCAGATGACTTGTCATAAAAAGCATCTTTGTTTCTTTTTTAAACCAGCATACCGACCCGTAACTCCAAATAGAACAGAGTCTCTTTCTTGCTGAAGCTGTAACCTAATCTCCTTTAGCAGTTCGTTACATGAAAAAGTCACCAGGAGAAACGCCGGTTCTCAGTAGCATCCAGAGGGCAAAAGGAGGTCCCAGTGAAAGTTCGGTATTTGGGAGCAGGATGATAATCTTTCCATCTTTAAGAACTCAATTTTAGAGCGAAAGGGTCATGATTTTTTTCCATTTTCACACAAAGCCAAATCATTGAATGGAAAATTGACTATCCACACAAAATCCCCAGTGATCACCATTGCTGCCGGTCAATCCATTCTTCACCCCATCGGCTCCAGTAGAGGATAAACCATCCCTTCTCCATGCATATATCACATTACGACAGGATACTGGGTGCTAATTTTTGTCATATTTACTCCCAACCAGGCCCTGCCAACCTTACCATGAAGTGTTTATCTCTGAGGTGGCTTCACTCAGCAGAGGCAGGGAGAGAGGAGCCAGACCTTGGAGGCAGCAGCAGGGAAGCAGCTGTAGTTGCAGAGAAGCAGGGTCATCTGATGTCTAGGAAGAGAAAAAAAAAAGCACCAAATCCTCCTTTTGAAGAATATACTCTCGTGGGAGTGTTTTGCCACTGTTGGAGATAACTAAATAAACCCGTCACTTCCACATGGCAGCAGAAAAACTGCAGCTTTAGAGATCTAGGAACTTCCTGGGGAAATGGTAAATCAGTTTTCAAATCAAAACTATTTCTGTTTTACTGTCACAAACCACTTCTGCAAACAGCTCTAAAACCAGACACTCCCCAGTTACATAGCCAGATTAATGAATTGCTGTTAAATACTGGAAAAATATAATAAATAAAAAATATATACTTTACCAGGCTGTTGAGAACATATGTTGCTCAGAGCAAGGAATCACTAAACATAATTTCATAATATTGGGCAAGACTGTTCCTAAAATTATTTTTTCTAAATAGATAAATGCATTTTAATAAAACTGAAATTTTTGACTTCTTCATTGCATTCACTCACCACCACTGATTCTAAGATCATCTATTTGAACCCCCCCACTAGGAAAGATTCTGATTCACAGTGGACCCAAAATATGAAGAATTAAACTTTGCTGCAGGGACATCTCATTCAGCACATCTATATTTAATTGGATCTAAATATCTACTCATTGTTAGCATGTGTCCCATAATAATATTGTAATAATACACTTGTTCTTTTGTTTGGTATTTAACCCCAATCTCCCAGCTTTAAATATCAGGGAGATGATTCCACTTTCTTACTTGGTAATCTCTCCATGATGATAATCTTTCCATCTTTAAGAACTCAATTTTAGAGCGAAAGGGTCATGATTTTTTTCCATTTTCACACAAAGCCAAATCATTGAATGGAAAATTGACTATCCACATGAAATCCCCAGTGATCACCATTGCTGCCGTTCAATCCATTCTCCATTATTTCAAGCTCTTATACAGGCGAGGAAAATTCCTCCTGCAGCTACACATTTATCACCGACAGTGACTTTTCCCGAGAAGTTACATTGCCATTATATTTTAAATTCTAGGACTTCATTGCAAATTTCCCAGCTGAAGACTAAAGGACCAGCATGTGCTGTCTCCTACCTTATAAATGGCCCTGCTCCCAGGACGACCCCCCCTCCATGGCACTTGGAAAAAGAATCTTATTTTCAGAGGGAATCCGTTTTATCCGTGTAAGAGCTGCTCATGTGGCCAATGAGAGCCTGCAGGTCTGCGAGGAGAAGGGGGGATTGGCAAAGTCCCCTGAGAAGAGCAAGGTGACATTGAAATCCGAGGAAATTCAAAAGCTTTCCCCAGGTTGGGACGTGACTCTTCATGTAGGACTTTTCTGGCTCTTCCTCCAGTTCTGGTGGCTTTAGGGACATTCTTCTTTCAACTCCCAGCATCACGTCTTAGTACCATTGGACACAGCGGGAATTTGTCCACTTGCTTCAGCCAGGTCCAGGTTTCTCGCTCAGTATTTCAGGAGTGGGGTTTGGCATCGCACTCCCCACACTGTACTGGGAATTTAGAAGGGATAAAAGAGACATTATAGAAATAGCTGTATGGGATTAGGGCTTACATGTGCCTGCATAGAAACACACTGAAAGGGGAATTCAGCCTCAAAACCAGGCTGGCCCAGTTAAATGCAGAGATGGAGCAAGCAAACACTTCCATCTGCCTCCACCTCCAGTGCAGAGCAGGGCAGCAGAACAAAACCTGCTGGGAAAAGGGACAAATCCACCCCAGGAGGGTGGCTACAACATTGTTCCTATTGAAACTGATAATCCCACTGGATTTTATCAGCTAATTGATTTTCCTCGCTCTTTCCCAGCAATCACAGCACTCCTTCCCTTCCCCTGGTGACTTTAAAATGGGCCAATGTTTATTCTTCGATTTCCCAACCTGCTTCAGAGTGCAGTAGGAAAGGCAGGAATGTGAGGCTGCCTCTCATTGCCTTGTCTCAGTGAAATATGAGCGAGGAAACCCTCTCGTTTAATCCATCTGAATTTACTACAGACCAGTTCGCTCAAAGCTCAGCTGCTGGACAAGAAAGGCTGCTTGTTTCAGACAAGCTGGAGAAACAACCAATTCTCCTTTAATGTAAGTGGAGAAAAGTTGTAATCCCCTGGGATTTATTTGCGACTATTCTTTCCTGCACTGCTTTACAGCAATAAAAAGTTGATTAAGGAGAGTCTACTGCTAAGGATACCAGGCTAGAATGATTCTCTAGCTTTTCACGCGATTCCAAAGAAATCAATTTGGAGTTTTGCAGGGAGATGCTGTAGCCCCTGGTAGGACACAGGCTTGTCACAGCTCCTGCAATGGAACCTGCACCGGCACTCACTCGTACTGCCGGAAACAGAGCTGGATCCTGAATTCAAACAGCGCTTTCTTCAAAGTTAATAACCCTTTTCAATATTGTCACTGGACTCGATGTTTTAAACTGAAATTAAAACACTTGTGTCTTCAGCAGTTACATTTCTCACAAGTTCTTGGACACATAAATTGATAAACAGATAAAAGGCAAATAAATCAATTATAATAAAATCCTGATTACCATCTTAACTCAGGACTTTTCCTGAACAACAGAAGTTATTCAACAGGGGAAGATTAACCATTTTTAACCAAGACTACTGCATTTTTACAGCGTTGCCTCCACGTTCACCAAAGCTACTCTTTCACAGACTTCAATTTAATGTCGTATTTTTTCCACACTAAATAAAACTAAAACAAGAAATAAAGCTTGAATCCTGGGTCAGTGTATTTTTCTGACTAGTTGGGATAGTAAGCAGCCTGGAATAGTATTATTAGATTATGTGACAACTGCAGCTTTCTAAATTATACAGTGCTGATGGAATTACTGAAGCAGTTTGGAAACCTCATGGGTTGAGAGTGTAAATTAAGATTTAGCACTGGATTAATCACACTTTATTCAGGGGATCTGGATCTACATTTTATGGGTATAAATGATGCACGTGGGCCACTAAAACTCCTTCAAAGTGCATTTCAAACACATTCTTAGCCTTGTGGATTTGCAGATGGAACCTTTGACCGAGGTTTGCAAAGCTAAATAAAAGAAAAAGCTGTGCCCATTCTACTGATTTCTATCAGGACGTCCACCAGCCATGGGTAGGAAGGGCTGGGATCTTCTCCTAACTGCTGGGTCACTAGAAGCCCTTCCTGGAGCTTGACAAAAGCAAACCCATGAAAGCCAGTGCATCCTGGAGGAAGCTTGAGCCAGTATAAAGCAATTCATAGGATTGTAGGATCATTTTGTTTGGAAGAGACCTTTAAGATCATCAAGTGCAACCATTCCTCCAGCACTGCCAGGGCACCACTAACCCATGTCCCTCAGCACCACATCTCCACAGCTTTGAAACCCCTCCAGGGATGGGGACTTCACCCCTGCCCTGGGCAGCCTGGGCCAGGCCTGGACAACCCTTGTGGGGAAGAAATTGTTCCTCAGCTCCAACCTAAATGTCCCCTGGTGCAACTTGAGGCTGGTTCCTCTTGTCCTGTCACTTGTTCCTTGTGAAAAGAGCTTGACTGCCCCTGGCTCCAACCTCCTTTAATCATTATCACAAAACTAAGCTAAACAGAAAATAGACCAAAAAGAAAACTTGTTAATTAAGGAAGAGACTATTTCCATATAAGATGGTACAATAGATATATTCATCAAGTCGATACATTTTTTTTCCCTCTCTTATGTTGTAGCCTCCTAAATGTCACTTAAACACAGCACCAAATGGTTAGAAATAAAATAAATCTTTAAATTTTACCTTTACAGTTGCTCTGCTTCCAGCATAAAATTTTCCAGGGCTTTCATTCATGATGGGAACTTGAAATCCTGCGTGGTGTAAAAACTAAACAAGGCATTTATGTAGAAAAAGGTGCTACTCCTATTGTAGGATTTTAAAATGCTTGACTTCAGAAAAAAAACCACTGCCATGGGGATTTTCATTGGATGCAAAGGAATAAAATCATCTCCCTGTAAAATCAGAATGGTTCTATTTAGTGTTATTAAGACTCAGCTATCGAGGGGGACATAAGATCAGAAAAAAATCAGCATCAGTATCCCACAAACCCTATGCCAGGTGCTGTCTGAAGCTCCCAAAAATGTGCAGGATGGCAGCGCAGTTAACACCTAAATACAGATTTTTATTGCACTTGAAAGTCTAATGGTGAGAAGGATCCAAAATCTGCCATTTCACATAATTAAGCATTCAGGGAGTTATACAAGAATTTCATGATACCTCTTACATTCTATGGAGCCAAACACTAACAGTCCCTAAATGCATATTTAAAATACCAGTAATATCTACTTATGTCTGTGAGAGACTGGAATTCCAGCACACGAGTTGTTGTAGCTCATCGGGCCGAACTCTTACGTTGGCGATGATTTTTGAAGCCCTTTTTGGAGCAGAAAAAGGATTTGCAAACAAATGTGCTCCTCCATGTCCCGTATCACAGGAGCACAGCACAGCCCTGCTCCAAGTTCTGCTCCAGGGCACGGATCTCCTTTGTTGGGACCTACTGGTCTTGACTAAGAAACCCGTCTATTGTGCTCGTCTGGAAACTCTAAACGGCCAAAGGTAAAAAGTGATAAAATTACCTGGCTCCCCTTTCTCACCCTGGTCTCCCTTTGTGTGTGGGGCTCAGGGGTGTCACAGAAACTCCATTTTTCTGGTGTCCTGATGTTTTTCTTCAGCATGGTTACGGAAAAACAAACAAAATAGCCCTGCATTTATTAAGAGCAAGTGGTGGGATTGTTTCCTTCCTTGCCTCCAGAACCATCTTTCAGGGAAGACATTTGCTTTGGGGGAGTCTGAAATGCCAGGCTGGTTGGGGACAGTGGCTTGTCCCTTTTGGGTGAGGAGGTCAAGCCACCCAGGAGCTCCTGGAGTGCCACCTTCTGGGACAGAGGGACTCTAGCTCCATTCACCTGCCGCTTTCCCTTCTGAAAGACAAAATTTAAGTAAAATCAGGAGTTCATACCTACACTTCCTCTTTTTTAAGAGAGAGATGTGGTATCAAGAAGCAAGTCAGGCACCAGTACTGCAACCCTGCTAGTTTTGCCCTGAGGATATTTAGTACTCTTAAAGCTTAATCCCTTAAACTGCTGCAATGGCAGAAAATCGCAGCTTTCGTTTTTTAAAAGTCAGTTCTGAGCCTTGCATCAAAAAGGCTCAGGCCTTAGGAGGTAAACGCCAATAATCCCAAATGTAATTATATTTAAACTTCCCCAGTCTTCTCATTTGAGAAGAAATGACTCAGCTTGTAAGATTTAAGGAACATCACATTGGTAACTACAACTATTTTTTTTTTTTATTTTTTTTTACACAAGCAGTGTTTCTGATTCCTAGGTTGGATTGTGCCCTTCCCAGCAACTAAAATATGGGAATTCTGGGCTCAGCGATAACCACAGCCCTTCCTTAGTCCTCAGCTACACAACCAGGCTTTTAATTATCACCAATTTTAAACAAAATCTGTGTTGAAGCTGCAGCTGTCCAAGAGATGGCAATGTCTGACTGCCAGATGCAGCCTGGCCAAGGCAAAGAGCTTTGCCTTAGTGAAAGCTTTTATCCAAAATTTATTAAGCCCTACCAACCACTGCACTCGTTACCCCTTTTAAAATTGTGCAATCATATCAGCCTGAAACTACCCAAGTTAATAAGCATCTCAGGAGACAAAGGGCTTAGAGATCTCCACGGCAGCAAATTTTATTCAGCGGGAATCTTGCCCTGCTCTGCTGCGGCACGGCGTCGACACGCTGTGACTCAGGCTCCTCTGCGGGGTATTGGACATCAGGAGGTGTCACAACACCCCTTGGAAATAAGGAAATGGAAATAGGTGCTTTCCTTTAACCCAAATTCTTCTCTGGCAAATATATGTAGCAAGGTTACCGTACAGGGCGCGGTGGTTTAAAGAGTCGCCTGCTGCAACGTTAATATCACGACAGGAAGCAAAAAATCTGGGAACAAAATTGCTTGCCTGGGTGTTTGACTCAAAATTGTTGTGCGTTTATAATATCGATAAGCTTTAAAAGCAGTAGAGAGGGAAAGAACTGTTTTTCAATATACAAACAAGATGCTAAAGTTGGAGGGAAGATTCCCACTGATTTCTTTGGCACAGACGCCTAATGCTCATGCAAGGTGAAAATTAACTATCCTAGAAAGAAAACTCATTCAAACACAGCACGAGAAGAACACCATGGTTTGGGGCCTGTTTCACACCTCAGCACACTCAGAGGTGAGTTTGCATCAGGTTTGCAGCTCTCAGAAAGTGCCACCACCTGTGGGCTCCTGTGCAGCAGCAGCAGTTGCTGATGTGGGGCTGGAAGAGCATCTCCTGGCTCTCCCACAGCTCTGTAACGGAACTTTCCTAAGCAGGAGTATCTCATCTTCTGTAGGGTTACACTTCTGACCAACAAAGCACCATCCATCTTTTTCTCACACACATTTATCCTCATTTCCCCCAAAGATCCTCTGAGAGGAGCCACCGTGGAGAGCTCCCCATCTCCTCTGCACCTCACCCAACAGCAGCAGAGGCAGTAAAAATACCTCCAAAAAGAATAATACAGGGCAGTGTATAATAATTATAATGAATTATAATTATAAGTAAACTATAAAATACATTCTCATTTCTAGATCTTTTGATTAGGGCAGTGTTTTGCCAATTACACAGCCCAACCAAAAGGACACAGCCATCAGCAGAAAAAATACACAGAAACTCATGCAGGTTTTATTTTCTATTTCTATGGACCCCCAAAATTATATAATATGGCCAACCACGGGGGGAACAAAGGAAGCAATAAACCCACTCACTGCAGGTGACACAATAGAAGAAAAGGCAAACTGAGCCAAAAATATGACAACATAAGGAGACATCAACCACACCCCATATCCCAACATAGCCAGGCACAAACCAATCCGACAAATGCCAGAAAGATACATTACCCAATCCATTACCCTCATTATCCTTGACTCTTTCATTGACACCACGAAACTCCTCACAAACCCCTCCAGCAGCAGCTCGCAGCAGCAGCAGCTCCTTAATAAGGAGCTCTATTGGCCTTTTATCTCCACCCTCTAATCACCACCTCAATGGCAGCTGTTTCACATTTCTGCTTTAGTTCTCAGCATTTCAGGGTGTGCTTGGCCTGGCCTCTCCTCCTGGATGGTCCTCTCCCAACAGAGGGGGCCCATCCCTCCTGTCAAGGTCTGGTAGGGCACATGTCCCCACCACTCAATGCCTACTGGGTTGTGGCCAGCAGCGGAGCTAAAAGATCTTCTTGGTGGCAAACACAGAGGCCAACCCAGTCTTGCCCTCGATTACAGTAGGAGGCACCTGGGCAGCCTTAGCCCTTTGACCTGGTTGTGAAATTCATCCAGGTGTCAAGTTCGCTTCAGGGCTCGGGGTTCAGACCCCAGCACTTCAGGCAGGAGCAGATTAACTTCCTTTCCATCTCTCACAGCAAGCTTTGAAAAGGGAGAAAGAGCAAAACATGTCTCAGTGGGAAGGATTTCTGCAGCAGTAGCTGCTGTTTGGCAAGGAGGTGACAGAGCCTGGTTTGGACTCCAGATGTAGTAACAAGGTTTGCCATATGCCAGCCCTTGTGAGGAAAGGCAGCATACTTTTACAAGCAGAGCTGAACGACAAAGAAGGGAGTTGTCACGTTGGCAGGTGTAGCTGCGACGAAACAGGGATGTCGGGGCAGAAGGTGGGATGGAGAAGGATGATAACACAAGAGGTTTCGGAAGACACAGAGAACAGCTGCTTCAGTCAGAGGCTCAGCACAAGAGGGCACTCCAAGCACTCCCAACAGCCCTGCTGGATGGCTGTACAGCCTGTACCATCCAAAGAAAAAGCACAAACACCCCAGCCCTAAGCCTTCATCACCCTCACAGATGCCAGATAGCCCGCTCTGCATGCTGAGCATCCTGCTCCATCCAGGAGAAACACAACAGGAGACAACAAATATTTTTCCAGGATAACTTATCAAGAGAATCATAGAATGATAGAATTGTAGAATCATAGAATCATAGAGTCACGGCATGGTTTGAGTGCGAAGGGACCTTTCAAGGTCTTTGAGTCCAACCCCCCTGCAGGGAGCAGGGACATCTGCAAATAGAGCAGGTTGCTCAGAGCCCCGGCCAACCTTCCCTGGGATGATTCCGGGAATGGGGCATTGACCACTCCTCTGGGCAACCTGGGCCAGGCTCTCACCACCCTAAGCCTAAAAAAATTCTCACTTCTCTCTAGTCTAAATGTCCCTCTTTTCGTTTAAACCCATCACCCCTTGTCCTGTCCCAACAAGCTCTGCTCAAAAGTCTGTCCCCATCTTTCTGACAGGCCCCTTAAAGCACTGAAAGGCCACCAGAAGGTCTACCTGGAGCCTTCTCCATTCTGCACAAGCCCAACTCTCCCAGCCTGGCCTCCCAGCAGAGACTTCCGGCCCTTCCAGCGTTGCTGGGGCTCCTCTGGCCCCACTCCAACAGGTCCTTGTCTCTCCTGTGCTGAGGACTCTGGAGCTGGACCCAGCACAGCAGGGGGGGAGGGTCTCCCCAGAGCAGAGGGGCAGAATCCTCTAAACCAAAACGGAATTTTTGAACACTGAGTAGATGTAACTAATAGATAAAACATAAAAAATCAGGCATCTGTGAGACCTACACTTTTCAAACTCATTTCCATTGAGAGCAGTGATAAAGGCTGAATCTGAATGGTCAAAGAATAGAGGGGAAAACAACAAAAACCCCACCTATTGGTAAAAACTGCTCATTTTAAGAAAATTTCTCACAGCAAACTGGTATCAGAATGAGTAGGATTAATCAGAAGGTTGGCTGTGCTCATGCAGCATTGTGAAAGGGCAAGAAACAGAGATGAATCAGATAGTGGATGGAATTGCGTGTTTTTAAGTTGGAGGCGAAAGTCTTCTCCAGCAACCGGCCGCATCCCAGAGCGGCTGCAAAACTGGCTGCCACCGCTGTTTCTACAGGCAATTCCTTCCAGACCACCACAAAACACGGCTGCCTTCTCTAGAGGGAAACTTCAAACTCCCAAAGCAACCTCCTTTTTCTGCAAAGCACTTAGGAAGCGGTCATAGGAGCAGACCTTGGCTGTAAGTTGCTACCTACGTACTGGATGGAAGGTCAGTAAGCGTGGAAGTCACCCAGCGGATGCGGGAGGAGGAATGGCTTCTGTCTTGAAGGTATGAAGATCCCTGGCTGAAGCTTACGGCAGCTTTGCTTGTCAGAAAACAAGATCTCATAGATAAGCCGCCCTGATAAGAAGAAAGAACTCTGTACTAACCAGACCTCCTTGTGAATAGGTGCGCCAACAAAACTATACATTTTCCAGTAACACAGAAAAAGGTATTTCTATTCAATAGGCACAACTATTCATACCTGATATCTGCTGGAGGATGTGAGCATGGCCATGTTTGGGTCTTCTATAGGTTGATAACAAGATGACAATTATAACGTGAACCATCAAAGTGGCTGTAGCAATTTAATACTGGGCAGGAGGAGGGAGGGATGTGAAGATGTGACTCACATGGGATAGAAATCCTGCCCAGCCCTTGTAACCAAAGTTGATTAATCGTTTACCTTCTAATTACATGTTGTACCTCATCTCAGAATGCCATCCAGTCCCTTCTCTACCTAAAGCAGAGAGTTATCCCAGTTGGAATTTACCAGAAACACCAGTTAATATCAGTAAAACCAGTTAATATTTGTAGTTATAAGCAGCGATAGGCTGCTTAAAAATCATCATAAATTCGCTGCGTGCTACATACAAGCAGTTTCCTGTGCAATTTAATTTCTCATATCAGAGTATGGATCTTACCTGGCACAAAATTCCAAAAGAAATTGCCCCATAAGGCAAGATCAGACCCAGCCACTGCTGCCATCACCACCTCAACCCCAGCCAGTGACCAACTGGTGTCGCGAGCAGCCTCTCCTGCCTTACAGGCACCTCTGCACTACCTCTAATTCCCAAAACAGAAGCTATAGACCAGTGTGGTGTTCACCTAAAGCAAGTGGAGAGATAATCACCCACAGGCAGTTGTCACCCCACATACACTGTGGCGTTGCTTTATCCAGTCTCCCCTCTAATTAGATAAAGGGTTATTCTCTAATTTATCTGGTTGACTTTACCACAGTTTTGTCTGTGACTTTCAACAGGACCACAAGAGCAATGCTAAATTAGGACAATCAAAGGTTTAGCAAGAGCATCCCATCCCCTCTGCTCGGCATCTTAGCCTGGGGAGGTTTTACAGGAATATTGGGCATACTCAGACAAATCAAGCCTTATGCCTGCTCTGGGAGTTTCCCTTCCACTAATCAAGACAGGCTGACCAACTAGACAAGAGCTGAAAAAATACATCCAGATATCTCACTGTTGCAAAAAGAAAAGAGTTTGGGACTGGTTTTGGTTTTTTTGCTAGGTTTGCAGGAACATCCTTAGCTCTGCTCAGGTAAGCCGGCCTGCAGAGGACCCTGATGTTATTTTCCTAATGAACTTAAAGTTAAAATACACTTATCCAAAATAAGACTACAGGAAAGAGAGTGAAATTTCAGACTTTGCCTGCAAGACAGATCTACCATCTGCAGAAGACAGGTGCAGACTAGGCAGTGGAGTTAATAAAAGCATCATCGTGGCACTTTGATATGACCTTGTAAATATTTGACATGCAAAGCTTGCAAATTCCCAGTGCACCCATTGGCCATGACACAAACGCAGAGAGCTAACAAATTAAGGTCTTTAGTTTTAGAACATTCATCCCTTTCTGTCCTCAAAGAGTCACCTTAATCCCTAAGAAGCAGCCTCCCCATCTGCTGGTTTACCTTCCAGGATGGATGAAGCTGATCCTGAGTGAGGGTCAAGCAGGTCTGGAGCAGGAGCCTGGCAATCCGAAGGAAGGTGATGGCCAGGCCTAGCTCATCAGTGTTCTTCATCTTTTATTATATAGGCCTGGTTTTAAGGCATTTGGAGGGGGTTGGGCTCCTTTGCTCATGGTCTTCACAGCCCTGGGTTCATCCTGCAGCAGAGGCTGTGTTGGTAAATGTGCAGGATGAGTGCTGGGAGATACATGTCTCAGCCTGGCCGAACAAATTCACCCAGTTCCCAAAAGGGCTCCTGTACAGAGGTGCAAACAGTTGGGAAAGGAAGTGCCCAACCACTGCACACTGCTGCCAAGGGGTTTAGATGCTTTTCAACATGTATTTATTTGGTGATGTGAAGTCTTTCCCTTTCAAACTCTGCTGCTCCAGCTAGTCTAATAGAAAAGTTAACTTTTCATTGCTTTCTTTGCTCACTTTCTGTTTTTTTTCCAGTTCAGCAGGCTTCTCCTGGTCAGTGAGTAGAGGAGCCCCACAGGAGCAGGCAATTTCACAGAGAAACAGCAGGAGAAGGGAATGAGCCTTCCCTCTTTCCATGGCACCGCACGATAAATCAAACCACAGCCTCCTTTAGATTAAAATCTGTCCTACTTCTCCCACAAGAGTTATTCATCCTGAATTCAACCAGGAGGCAGCTCTGGCCATCCTCCTTGGTGTGGTTTCTCCCTCTGGAAACATCAGCCCCCGCCCCTGCAGCCCTGTCTTAAGTTAAACAACACTTAATTATCAGGAAATCTGTAATTCATTGTAAGGCAAATACCTCTCCATTTGGTAAGATAAAGTGTCAAAAGACAAGTGTGAAGCATACACACACACACACACACACACACACACACACACACACACACGGAGCCTTTATCTTACATAAATTGGCAAGTGCACCATCTGCAACCATGAGTGGGACTGGGACCCAGTGAAGCAAGATAGGAACAGATCATCAGGGTGACAATGACACTGTGGGAAAGTTATTGTAAACTCCTCTTTGAAAAATACCCAAACGGCAGCTAAAGCTGTGGAGCAAGTGCTTTTGCAAGTATTTTTATGGGATGAGTTGTCAGTGATACTCACCTGCTGCTGTACCACTGGCAAAAACTGGTCATTTCAAGCACCTTCCACTCGGCACCAGGTATTTCAGCCAGCTGAGCTGCATGCACAGCCACAATGCGGGTCCATAGTTCTTCACCACCGGTGGGAGCTCTGCTGCAATCTAGAAAGGGGCACAACTATTTGTAAGCTTAAAACAGAGCCTCTAAGTAAGTGATTTTTAAGATCAAAGGCTAAAGCATCAGTTCTGCAGTCAACAGCCATAAAAGTAACAGCAGAAGAAAGAGGCTCTGTTCTTGCTGCACGAGCTGGGAGTGAAAGCATCCCATCCTGATTGCCCCTGTGCAGCTTTGTTTGGGTACGAGCCTTTTAAAGGTATTAATTGAGGAAAGAGCATTTTTAAAGCATCATGAAAATGTGTTCAAATATTAAAAGGACAACTTTCATAACGGCAGTTTCAGCCAGGCCTTGATACCATTTGCATTCCTTTGTGGTTTGCCTTTCTTCTGTGGTTCAGAAGACACCAGCAGGTGCCAGAACAGCGATGGGGTGGCCCCACAGGGCTGGAGGTGACCCCAGCTCCCTCAGCCACACGCTCACTCCCTCTCTGCAGAGAGGTCCCCACCAACCCAGTGGCTTCAGGCTGAGACAGGGAACGGGCAAACCTCAGCTCATCTGCAAAGGCTCATCTTTAACAGGCAGCTTGTTGTACAGAAAAGCAGGCAAATTACCCCCACCAGCTCTTCTCACAGTTCTCACCTAGTTGTAAAAAGCAGCTCTACTCAGAAATGTAAGAACAACCACACCACGTCCAGCTCCAGCCTCTGGTCTCTCTGCAGTACCTGCTGTATTTAGAGGTGGGGGATATGAGGTGGGATGCATGTGGCTTCTCCTGGAGTGAATCTAGAGAGGAGCAGAGAAGACGAGGAAGGGTCTAGAGCACAAGTCTGGTGAGGAGCGGCTGAGGGACCTGGGCTTGTTCAGCCTGGAGAAAAGGAGGCTCAGGGGAGCCCTTCTTACACTCCACAACTCCCTGACAACTCCTCACTCTGTTACTTTTATTTCTCACTTACATTGCAAATTTCAGTTCTTACGTAGCTCTTTGGTAGTGAGTAGAACAAGAAATCATGTTTTATTGAGGGCAGAATAAACTAAGGAAACCTAAACCTGATGGTGAGCAACATCATACAGTATTTCACAGGATTTCCGATAAAGTCTTGTCAGTACTTGTCCATCCATATCTCTCTTTTCTGGAAACACCTCATCTGATACATTATCACCACTTCCCTCTTTCCACGCCCGCAACACTGGTTTCTCACAGCTGTGCTTGCAATGTTCAGGTCTTTCTCGCTCAGCCTCTTGGAGCTGGGGAGCTCCCAGGCACCTGCCAGCACCACTCTGCCCACCCAGCCTCCCCCAGCTATGTTATATACTGCATTACAAGCTTACATATTACAACGTATATGTATAATACAAAGCATTATATGGAAATATAGAATCATAGAATGGTTTGAGTTGGAAGGGACGTTAAAGATCATCTAGTTCCAACCTCCCTGCCATGGGCAGGGAAACCTCCCACTAGACCAAGTTGCTCAAAGCCCCATCCAATCTGGTCTTGAACACTTCCATGGATGGAGCATCCATAGCTTCCCTGGGCAACCTGGGCCTGTGTCTCACCACCCTCAGAGTGAGGGATTTCTTCCTAATTTCTAACCTAAATCTCCCTTCTTCCAGTTAGAAGCCATTACCCCTCATTCTGTCCCTACAAGCCCTTGTGAAAAGCCCCTCCCCAGCTTTCTGACAGGCCTCCTTCAGATACTGGAAGACCAGAGCCTTCTCTTCTCCAAGCTAAACAAGCCCAACTCTCCCAGCCTGGCCTGCCAGCAGAAGGTTCCACCCCTCCCAGCATTGCTAGGGCTCCTCCGGCCCTGCTCCAACAGGTCCTTGTCTCTCCTGTATTGAGGACTCCGGAGCTGGACCCAGCACAGCACAGGGGGAGGGTCTCCCCAGAGCACTGGGAGCAGAGGGGCAGAATCCTCTCCCTGGATCTGCTGCCCACGCTGCTGGGGATGCAGCTCAGGATGCAGCTGGTGCTTTCGGAGCTGTACTTGCACATTGTAGGCTCGTGTTGAGCTTTTCACCAACCAGCACCCTCAAGTCTCTCTCCATCCACACTACTCTCAGCGTGTACTTATGCTTGGGATTTCCCCGATGCAGGTGCAGGACCTGTGACAGTGACCAGAAGGCAGCCCGTGTCGGGTGTCCGGCCGGAGGGTTGGCACAGCCCCGGTGCCCGGTTCCCGCAGCGGGGAGCCCCCGAGCGTTATGCAAGAGCATCAAATCCGGTTTAACGCATCTTGCCGCCGAGAGACGCAGCATCGCAGGGAAACCTTCAACATCCGCGATGCCAGCTCCTCTAATCCCACGGGTTTCCCCGAGCCTGGCTCCGTCTCTCCCTCTCCTGCCCCCCCGCCTCAAGCCCTAGGGGCGCGCAGCGGCTGCGGCACCGGAGCAGGGCGGAGCGGGGCGGAGCGGAGCGGGGAGGAGCGGCGGGTCCGGTCCCCAGCGCGGCCGCGGAGCGGCGCGGAGAGGAGCGGTGCGGTGGGTATTTAAGCGCCGAGGCAGGTGGTGGGTTGGGTGAGCAGGAGGGGCGCGGAGCGGTGCGCGGCATCCCGCGGAGCGCGGCGGAGGTGAGGGCGGTGCGGGGCTTGGCTGGGGGATGCGGGTTCCCGGTTTTGCCGTACTGGGACGACGAGGGGGTGGTGCCCGTGGTCAGCCCCTGCTCTGCTCGCCCAAGGGCATCATCGTCCTAGCGCTTCCCCAGCTGGAGGGGCCGGTGACCTTGGCCGAGCGGAGTCGCGGAGCCTGCGCTGCCGGCGGGGAGCGGCTCGGGGAGAAGCGCTGAGTGGGGTAAAGGCCTCCGAGGAATGAAGGTTCCAGGATTTGCTTTCCGAGGCTTCCTCCGGGGAGCTGGTGGCTTTGCAGAAGGACCCGCAGCCTTCAGCAAGGTCTCCACTGGACTTGTTGCTGTAGATCTGCAGTCAGGGATCTCCTGGTGTGGTTGCTGGTGCAGGTGTTGGGAAGATGGTTTGACTTGCATGGGGGTTCACTGCAAACAAGTCAAACACCCCGAAGTAAACAGGGTGAAATAGGTGGGAATGGTGGAAGAGGGATGTTGAAGGTGCTACTCGTGCCATGGTGATGGCGATACTCCAATGCAGAATTTTGCTCTTTGGTTTTCTTCAAGTTGCTGGTTGCTTCCAGAAATCATTTGGTGTGCAGTAGGTGCAAGAGTACCTCCCACTGTATAAGTGGAGTTGGGATAGTATAGAGGAGAATCCCTCTAATAAATGCTGCTATTCCTGTAATAAGTAGGTGCAAGAGTACCTCCTTGTAGTATAAGTGGAGCTGGGATAGCATAGAATTGAATCCCTGTAATAAATGCTACCGGTACTTTTTGGACTGTGTACTTTAAAATGCTTTAGGAACTGGGATGCTTCTTTGTATTTTTTCTCATGAGTATGGCCCAAATAACTATGTCTTGAGAGTGATTCTCCATGTCCTTGGAGCAATTTCTAGCTGATACGGTTTTGGCAGAGAAATGCAAGGAAGCCGTGTGCAGGGCGTGTACGTTGTTCGTCTGGCAGTAATGGGAGACATGGTCAAAGGGTGCCTGGAGAGCAGCTCAGGGTCACAGGAATGCTTGTTCCATCACCCCCATGCCCAAAAAGCATCCAGGGCATGTGGTGTGAACAGCACCAAGACTCAAGTGCTCCAGCTGGCTGATGGGGTGTGAAAAGCAGCCATTGGTGCTCTCTTCTGCCAATCCAGTTTTTAATAAGCTTTTAATTTATGCAGTAGTTGAGTACCTCAAGCCTGGCCACACTCCTGATGTAGAGCTGAGAGAGTATTCCTCAAATGAGCACCTTGAGAGGAGCCCACGCTGTTGTGTCCCTGTGGAGCGGAACCTACCTTGGCCAACTTAGCAGGTGCTCCCACTGCCTCATGTTCATACGTATAGGCATGTGCAAAGCATCTGAGATAAGGTATCAGCAGTTCACTTTGGAGACCTCCCCCTTTCTCTTGACCCGTGCCATTTGCTCCAGTTAAACAGGCCATAACCCAGTCTCCACCGCTTGCCAGGAGAAATCGGCACAGCAGCATGTTGCAATTTTGAAGAGCCGTTGCCTTGCCTCGCTACTTGACAGGAGAGTTTATGTTCTCTCCTCCCAAGACGAAGGGTGGCTTTGCTCTCCACGTGTTTGAGGCATATTCTGCTATATCAATAGTTTCCTGAGTTCAAATCAGTTTGCTCCTAGGGATGAAGTGGCCTGTGAAGGAAGTTCTTCCTTTACTACATAAATAGGGTTAAATTGGTTTCTGTGAAAAACATGAATCTTCCATTTCACTACTTATCTGTTGCAAGTATCTCACTTCATTTTCCTTTCCCCTCTTTAGACCAATATGTGGGATGGTGCAACACCGCTTCCTTTCAATACACCTCAAAGGAGGTGCCCTTGCACAAGAGCTGGGTACCTGTTTTCTACCAAGACCTGTCATAATTACGGCAGTGTTCACCTGCCAAGATTATGTATCACCCAAGAGCAGCTCATATTTTCAGCTGTTTCAGAGTTGACTCAGAGCAAACCAAAGAAGTCTGAATAAAAAAAGAACTACCTTTGAAAGGGAGTTTTTTTTGTAGAGCCCAAACATCTCAGCAATTTTGTTTATAGAGTGATGTGTTTACACAACCTGCTGAACTTTGAAGTCTTTTAAGTCCCCTGGAAGACTCTAGCTGATGTCCCAGGTTTGGAACATCTTGCAGGAGCTGAGGCTTGTGACCAAGAGCAAAGCCAAAACTGCTCTAAGATACCTCCTGGAACAGTTATTCAAGAATCTCCATTTTAAAGTATCTGTAACTTAAACGTCGTGCTGGTCTCTAGTCACAACTTTATGAGCTCTTGTTTGGGGATTGTCTCTGTTCAAAATCATGTCGATAAAACATGTTGACCCTAGAAATACAGGGAAAGCTTCTCTGAGATTTCAACTTGCCCATTTACCTACTTTCTCTGGCAGAGCTTATCACCAAAGTTCTGCTCCATTGTCCAAGTTCCATCACAGAAAGAGGACTTAGAGCCCAGAGAAAGCTGGAAAGGAAGGAGCTTGTGCATAAATTGTCAGAAGCTAGTTATGTAAGAAAATGACTGTGCAAACTTCAGAGGAGGGAAAAACAGTTCTTTGAAATATTAATTTGGCCTTGGAAGAAAATGGGACAGCTGTTCCAAGAATGTTTTTGTTATAGAGAAGCTGCATCTTCTCTTCCTCCACGCCTGAGTAGAGAGAGTGGGCCAAGAAAAAAGCCAGGCTTCAAGGTTAGGCAGAGTTGATTTTTTTTTTTT
>VWZK01008995.1:0-23853 GCA_013396935.1 Baryphthengus martii | reverse complement strand
TTTTTTTTTTTTTTTTTTTTTTTGGCTAGAAGCAGCCTGCAGTTTTCAGGGATTAGTTAAGGCATGAAACTAGTCTAAACATTAACTGTTGTCAGCTGCTGTGCTGTTACGGGAATGGTTGGGAGCCTCTCTCCAAATGAGGTCCTGATGGGTGCTGCTGATCATCCTCTCCTTTTTTTGAGGAGAAAAGAATCCACTTGCTCCAGCTACAGACACAGCTAAATTCTAGCACCAGAGCAACACTTGGGATCATGGTGGAGGTGAAGAGTTGTTGAAGGGATGTGCACATGAGGACTAGGTTTGTGTTGAGAGCTGGAGATGAGGAAGTCTGGGCCAGACTTTGTGCATGTGTAGCGTTGCCGTAGTGCCACCCAATGAGGGTTTTGCTGCCTTGTTTGAAGCTACCGAAGATGAAAGGAGTTTGTTTTTTTTAATCAACAGTGAAAGGTGCTCTCTAGACTCCTGGGTTTTGTGTGCTATACAACTTAGTCCATTTGAAAGAAATGTAGTAACATGTATGTGCTGCCACCGTCAGCAGGAAGGAGGGTTTGTGTTGACTTACAAAAAGCTGCTGCAGCTCATTCTTCTGAGCAGAGTAAAGCAGAAAAGTGGCTGAGAATTGGCTGAAAAATGCCTTTTCTGCCTCACTCTTTTCAGTCCTAAAGTATCTTTCCACTCCTGGAAGATTTAAAACAAACAAACCAAAAAAACAAACTACCCACATGTACAGTTTTGAACCATGTTCACCCATATGCAAAATGTCGGAGTTATGTACAGCAATGAAATTTGACCAGCTCTGAACTTCATTCTGGTGTTGCAGGGATGGTGGCAAGAACCAGTATGTAAGAAGAGTTTACAATTCCTGTAGCACAGTAGCTGGCAGCAATGTATGGCCAAGCTTGCAATGAGCTGCTGATTCAGGAAGATGAATGCTGAGGAAGAGAAACCAGAGCCGGCCTCACTGCTGCTGTGCATTTTGACTCCAGAATTAGAGGAAGGGAGGTCATTTATGAAAATCTATATGGAAAGACTTTTTTAACGGTGCTCCAAAGTGGGAGCTATGCTGGGATTATTGCGGCTGCTCTCATTCACGTTCTTTGGCTGGCTGTGAAAACAAGCTCTAGGGTACATTTAAACATCCATCTGTAAGTGGTAGGTAACCTGAGGGTAATAGGCAGTTTTTGAGGCCGAGCTGATGCTACATGGCCATGGGCCACCCAGATGCAATAGGGGAAGAGACTGAGACTGTGTCCCTGGGAAATGCTGGTGCTTGGATTCTCTGCACAATTTCAGCTGCTGCCTCATCTAAATTTCTTCCTGGTTTCTTCCCGATTCTGGGTCCTCAGGGCTGTTATTTCATTCCTTATGCATTGTGCTTGCTGCTCACTGAATAAAACATATTAAAGTAACAGTATTTATTTCCACAACACGGTATGAATCCCTTTGTCATTTCATTTACTCTTACAAAAGCTTCATTCTACCTAAAAGCAGTGGGTTCATCCCAGAGTTAGGTTAGTGCTAAGAGGGCCAAGATTGGTGCCTTAGATAAGTCAGGATATTCTGTGTGAGTAACAGCAGAACAAGAACATTTAACACAATAAAACTGCAAATAAGTAAGAACAATTACACAGATAAATAACTTGCAGAATAGCTGTATATTTCAATACCCAAGGGGGATGACTGCCTGGTCCTCTTCTAATAGCTCTAATTATTTATGAAGCGGACAGCTTTAAAAATAATTATTGTACTTTTCCTGGTCACACCTGCTATTTGGAGATGGTGTGTCGTCGGTGTCCTGCCCACGAGACCAAATAGAAGCCTCGGGGGCTCCTGGGAGCATTTTATTTAAACCTCAGCATGGGCGCAACCCCTTAGGAGCCTGCAAAACCCACCAGCTCTTGCTTCTGTGCTCCACAGCAATTATTTAGCGAGCGGCCAATTGTTAGCCAATTAAATATTTGCATTTGGGGGCTGGGTGGATTGCTTGCTTGCTTGTTTTTTCCTTCCTACTTTGTTTATAACACTTGGCTTTAAGTGACTATCCAAGTATTGGAGTCCATCTGTTTAATGGTTATGGGGCTATCTCCAACTCCAGGGTTTGTTTCTCCCCACTCCACATAAACTTACCTAGAAACATTTTTTTTCCTTTGTGTAAGCCAACCAAACCCTCCCACTGAGTGTGTAAATTGTTTTTCAAGCATTCTTTGCAAACCAGTCTATCCCAGTTCCCCTGCAAGAATGTTTCTTCCCACAGGAATTTCCCAGCAGGTGCATTTTGACAGACACCAGTCAGAATTGTAGCCTGGTTGTATGAACAAAGTTCCCCAAAACCTTGCTGCTCAAAACAGGAATGAAATGTGAAAGTACCTACCACAGTTCCAAACACTGGCTCTAGTGCTGGGAACTAAGGTTATTAATAAAAAAATTTTTGAGATGAGGCATGTTCTTAAATGAAACCCTGGATTATTTTTTTTTGTAGGATGATGGTTTCTTTTCAGCTGCCCTAATCAGAGACATGTTTCAACAAGCAAGAAAATCAGGTTGCCACTTAAGACAATAAAAGCTGCTTTACAGGTTTCTCTTCTTGCCCTTTTTTTGTCTTTTGCTTGGAGGTGAAATTGCTGAAAATAATTTGAATATTGCTTAATGGCTTTAGAAGCTGAATTCTATTCATTCATTTTATTCATAGCCAGTTGTAATAGTATTTATTTCCACAACACAGCCACCTACTTAAATTCAAATTTGTAGACAAATGAGTGCTGAGTTAAAATTGCAAATTAGTTCCTGTTCTGGAATATTGGGAACTGATGAGCTAATAAGGGCAAGACTCTTTCGACTCAGGGCCCCAGTTGATTGCAGCATCAATATAAAAACTAGAAATACTTAAAAAAATCTAAGTGGAAGCCTCTCTAAGACAAGTCTTGTTTAAAATACAGAATTTTTAGCTTCAAAAGCTTCTGTTCGTCTAGTGATCTGCCATTCCCTTTGATTTTTGTTCCAAGTTTAACTGGCCTGGGTGGTAAGGCTGCCTGAGACCTTTGGAGATGCGGAGCTTTGGGCTATTGCTTGTGCTTAAACTAGCCCTGAATTGATGCCCGTGGGGGACCTTCAGAAATGGTACCTGTGTCTTCACTAACACAGCGGATTCTTGTATCTCATTGACTGAGCAGCTGGTTTAAGATGACTTTTTTTTTCCTTCCCTCCCATGTTTTCCTTTTATAAATTATGCATCTAGAACTGCGGTATCCCGAGACGCATCTCGAGTTTGCAGCATTTCTGAGACAGTCCTGCTAACGGAGAACGAGTCTGGGCAGATTAAATGCAGCAGAAGCTGTTAGTGGTGAGGACAGAAACTGTAATTTGACTGTCTTTTACTTATCTCAACCTCTTATTCATTTGGAGACCATTAAGACTTGCTCTCTTGCTGGTAGTCCAGGGAGTCCCATTCCAGGGGTATCTCCCTGTGCTTTGAACTGGAAGAACCCAAGAAGCACAGGCTGGCTGCTAAGACTTGGTGACCTAGCTGAATGGAAACACGATCCTCAGGCTGGAGAAAGTGGTAATGAGGTCTTTGGTATAAATCAAAAGGTCTGCTCCTCATTTTAATTACTTCATACTTCATTTACGTACCTCTCCAAAACAGCAATGTCTAGTAAGTGATAGTGGTGAGTCTGCAGCCTTGGTAGACTGGTCTAGTGTCAGTAAAATCAACCTGGGGAATTTTTTTCCCTGCCTTTGGCTGTTCTTGTAGTGAGATAGAGAGGTCTATGTGTCTCTGTGGGCAGAAAGCTCCACCAGTCTGGGATCTCTCCCCTCAAAACCACTGCAGCACCTTTCTGATAACCTCATGGTCTTAAGCACCCACAGCAAGCTCCCCGGCATCACAGTTTCTCCGTGAGGCAGTTGGGCTTAACTGGTATTTACCCAAAGAAAGGTATGAATTTAACTGGCACTAGTACAATCCCAGTGTAAATACCATAATCCTAGAGAGTATGAGGGGGCCCTGATCATTTCCCTTTCAATTGTATAGGAAAGGGCTTAACCTCTTCATTGAAAAATGCTGCTCTTTTCACAGAAAGTCGAAGTAGAGTCACTTTTTGGCTCCCAGTAAGTTGCAGTTTGCCAGCTGTGCCATTTTTATTACAGGCTTTGCAATATTTACAAGGTTTTAAGGCCTCTCTTGAGTTCTGCTTTAAAATAAATTATCTGAAAAAGAATCATCTTCCATTCCTGTCATAGCAGGGCAGAAAACAGGGGTGGCTGTTCTCCCCAGCCTGTGCCCTTCCAAACAAAGATGTTCACAGCAGACAGTCACTGCTAGATTTTAAATGAGTGATCTGTCCCCCAAAAGCATTTTAGGTGGCCTTTTGGTCTAGAAGATATGGAAGTGAAAGAAATAGGTACGGATGGTTGGAGGACATCAAAGAAAAGGGACTGGTAGAAAGTAAATGCTGGGTAGATTACAGGGCAAGTACAGAAATTATTCTGCATACAATTCTGGTAACACAAACAGCCCTCTCTCCCATTTTTAATGCACAGTGTTTAGTTTCACTGTGCTTGTTGCTGGCAAAGAGGTCACACTCATGGGGGTGTCGACAGTTGAGGAGCAACTGGGGAACAGATGTGAGGAGGTCTGGAGGGGAAGCCAAGAGATGGGAGGAGAAATACTGGGAGAGGAGCCAGTACGTGGATGAAGCAAAAAGAGTCAGACAGGCTCTTGGAATGCCAGCTCCACCAGACAGTCTGCCACATGGAGGGTGACCCTGCAGTTGTTGCCTTCCCAAAGAAAGGGAAAAAATGTACCTTTCAGCCTCTCCAGATGGTGAGGAGGAAGCTTGTCTGTGGGAAGCGTGTCTGGCAGGCTGCTCTGTTTGCAGTGTCATGTGGGAATGTTGAACTGGCAGTGCTGGTGGTGACCTAGAGGAAGAAAGATGGAGAAATACGATCCATCAAGGTGTGTGCACTTAACAGCACATCTACCGGGCACAAATTTTACACATGGGTAACCAAAGTAAAGCTGTTCCAAAACAAACCAAGGATCCTTTTTTTGGTAATTTGTCTTCCCTTCAGTAAATACCCACATACTTCCAGAATATACTGTACAGCCTCCAGAGGCAGTAAACCACTGAATATTGTAATATATTTGGCTTACACCAGTGCCCTATCCTTATTTTAATCACAAGCTGAAAATCTTCCAGTGCTACCTAAGTATTTGTTGCCTTGAGGGACAGAAATTTTCTTTTGCCCCAAGCTCGCTAGGAACACAAGACTGGAGGGACATGGCATGTCCAAGCATCTCTGTTGCTGGCATCTTAGGCAACAGAAATGTTGAATAAAATGATACACTGGAATGTTTTCCAGCAGGACTAAAATCTCCCACTTCCTGTGAGCTGACCTGCTTGGCACATGCATCCTTAAATTTGACGCCCAAAATAAGAGTCTCTCTGTGAAGTCTCCTATAGTTGCTTTCCGTTCTGCCTCTGTATTTTTGTTAAGTAGATGTTTTTAACATGAATTTAAAGATTATTCAAAATATTGAAAAGCAATTTTAACAAAAACCAGTGGAAGGCAAACCCCATTTCCCAGTTAAGACTCGCTCAGCCGTTTGCCTTTCTGTGTGGAGACAAGAACAATGAATACATAAAGGTAATACCTGAGAGGAAAAGCTTTCCAAGACTTTTAACTTCCATTAAATACCCTTTTAATCTGTAATGTACCTTATTTCTTTGGAATGAGCTGAAAAAACTTATTATGCTACTTGAGATGACATTTCCCCCCTCTTTTCATAGCTTGTCTTTACTCCCAATTGCAGAATAATAAAATTTATTATCAGAGGTGAGCAGAGAAGTTTTTACAGAGCTGTTCTTTGAATCTCAACTTTATTCCCAAGCACACGAGTCTGTCATCCACAGTTATGGAAGCTGGCCCAAAGCCTTTCCTTTTACATGCTTATCTCCTCGATTTCCTCGTGAACCCTGCACCTTTCTTAGCTAATGTGGTTTTAATTCCTCCTGCTGAATAAACAGCAAAACATGCTCATAATCAGAAAATAGGAATTGAGGGTGCCCAGCCAATTCAGCTTCAGGATCTGCATCAGTGGCTAGTAGAGCTGAAGATGGCTTTTCCTCTGCTCCAGGGCAACAGAGGCTGGTGGTGGCAGCAATGTGCTATTTTCTATTTGAACTCTACTTTATGTCACAATTACATGTGGTATCAAATTTGAAACGATGGTCAATTTGAGGTCATTTGGGGACCTCTTACGAGGAAAGGTTGAGACACGCGTTTAGCAAAGAGCAGCCTGAGAGGGGATCTGATCGATGCCGAACAAGAGCGAAAGGGCCCCTAGGGGGCAAGAGGTTGGGGTCAGACTCTGCTCAGTGGTGCCCAGTGACAGGACAAGGGGCACCAGGCACCAACTGGAACCCAGGAGGTTCCATCTGAGCAGGAGGTGCAACTTCTTCGCTGTGAGGGTGTTGGAGCCTGGCCCAGACTGCCCAGAGAGGTTGTGGCATCTCCTCTGGAAAGATTCCAAACTCTCCTGGACAATGCGATGCTTGGGCCCCTGCTCTGGGTGACCCTGCTGGAGCAGGAGGGTGGCACCAGATGATCTTCAGAGGTCCCTTCCAACCCATTTACCACATCATCATTCTGTAATTCTGTCACCACATCATTTTTCAGTTCCAGCTCTTCCTTTCCACTGCAGCTGTAATACAGATTTCTCTATCATTCCAGGTCCTCTTCTCAAAATCCCCAAAAGCTGATGATGGATATTAAGCGTGTGAAGGACTATATCTATTGGCTGTACTACCAGTACCTCCTGATCACCTGCAGCTATGTGCTGGAGCCCTGGGAGCGGTCCATGTTCCACACCATCACCGTGACTGTTTTCGCTATGGTGGTGTACACGGCTTACGTCTTCGTCCCCATCCACGTCCGCTTGGCTTTTCAGTTCTTCTCCCAGATATTTGGAGGCCAGCCTGAAAGCACAGTTTCTATCGTAAACTGAGCTCTTGTGACTTGTGAAATGCAATGTCTTCTTCGACTCCTATGTATTTATTCTGAAGCAGTTTAGCAGTTATGAAAATACCCGTGTTCTCTTACAAAACATGGCTCGCTGAATTACCACAGCTGAAAACAAGAATAACGCCCTGACTACTGGTGGCACAGTATCCGTTAAATGAAACACAGGTCAGCGTTTGCTGGGTGAGAAGGACTCAATGATCTTAAAGGTCTTCTCCAACTAAAACGATTCTAGGATTCTAAAATGAAGCCCATCACTTGGAATGCCACGTTTACCTCCTATTCAACCGGCTCCTGCTTTCAGCACACAATAGGTATGAGGAGGGGCACTACGCTCATCGTACCCAAAGAAGTTCTGCCAGCAGAGTGCAGTGGCAAAACACCTCCTGCCTTCTTTGACCCAGGTTAGAGACTAAAAGGAGATGAGTAAAATACAACAGGAGTTGAGGACTAATGGCTGGCTGGTTATGGAATTCTGGTTTGTAATGGATGGGAGAAGAAATTAGAAGAGAAAGTATTAGGAGTGTGGAAGTGAATGCAACTTTTTGCACCTAAGTTGCTGCATCTGAGTTTAGACGGTCTAAGATAGTAAAAAAAAATAAGTAATTCTAAGTAATCTTTCAGTTTGCTGAAAAGGAAAGAAACAGAAGAGGCTGTTTCACTGTTGCACTCTTGCTGCCTTCATAACAACTGAGACATCTTCTCCTTCTGCTCCCATTCACCAAAGCAAGCAAAGTGCACATCCACACCAGAGGAAGATGGTCCAGAAAAATGGAGTGGAAGTAATATTTTAATAACTGCAGAAAAGTCTGAGTGCTTGAAGTGAGCTTCTTTTCATAAAGAAGATAGCAGATTCATTTGCCTGTGGGGAGTTTCTTGAATGAGGGAAAGTTGGTTTGGTTTTCACTCTACACCTAAATCAAACATCAGTGCCAATTCCTGAGTTACCGCTCTACAGTACATGTGTCTTACAGCTGATGCTACTGGTGTTTGAAGTAAGAGGTACAAAATGTAAACAGCTTTCAAATGATGTTTGCACAGTTCTAGGATTAAAAAAAAAATCCCAACCCTCTTAACTTCTTTATCAAGCTGCAGGGGGGTCCTGCATGCTTAAAAGAACATGGTCTGGAAATGAAGACATGTTTTGAAGGGTGAACAGATCTGAACAGGCATATGCACTTTTTAAAAAAAAAAAAATAAAATTTTATCCTTCAAAAACAACGTTTCAGTGCATGACTTGGCTCTTCCTGTGTTTTCTATTTGTTTGTAAATACCCTAGACCTGCGTAGGCCAGGCAGACAGACTATTTTGTTGGGAATATTTTGGGGCAAGGTTTCATCACCCTTCAAATGGATCCATGAGGGGACTGCCATGTTCATCCTCATTAGTGCTCCAGTTCAAGACCTCTCCTCTGGTGGTAGGAGGGAGAAAAAACCAAACAAAACCCAAAACAATGAAAACAGAAACTTCATTAAAGATCTTGCTCCTCAGATCTGTTCACAGGGTTCTAAAGGCAACTCTTGGAGATGCACAAGTTTATATTGCCACTTGCTCCTATTGCCAGTCCAAGCAGATCATGGATGTGCCTGAATTCTCCTGCAGGTAGACACTGATGTGCTTCAAATGAAGGTGACAAAAAGCTGTGCGTGCTGGTGGCACCATGGGTGAGTGGTTTAGGCTCCAAGGGGAATTGAAGGCTTGGCTGTCCAGTCAGTTTACTCACAGTTGTTAAGCTGCTTCAAGCTGTAATCACACTTAAGGTGATAAACAGAGCACAGGGGATGAAAGATGTCAAGTACCTGGGCATATTTCTACGAAAGCAGTCTATGAAACAGAATAAAAGTAACAACCCACATGTTAGAGGTGAAACAATGAAAATATTTACCTAGCAAGCTGGTGCTTGGACCAAAAATACTTCCCCATATCACATCCTCAAAAGATTTGACTTTTTAACTAGAGAATGTGATGCTGTAAGTGTTGTGGTGTCTCCTCATCCAGCCTGTTTCTGATAACAGCTTCTTTTTTAACTTCTCCAAAAAAAAAGAAAAGGTTATTTGTTGCCAGTGGCATCAAACACAACTGACCTGCTTTGAGGAGTACGAGGAAAAAAACTTTCTTATAGATATGCAGAGCCTGGGTCTGGTATCTCAAGGAGCACACACCCCAATATAATGTTGCTATTTAAACATTTAACTTAAAGCAAACAGAACAAGCAAATGGCTTGGTTCAGGAAGAGGAACCTGAATTCAGGGAATTTCCACTGACCTCTCATGGTGGGATTTCTGTAAAGCACTCCTCTTCCTTATTAGTCCTGTTATCTTTGTTTAGCTTTGCGGGAGGTGCTGGGAAGATGGAGGGAAACAGCAGCTGTTTCTGCTGGGGAGGGTTCCTGCAGCTTTACTTAAGTGAAAACACTTTTTTTTTGTGTATATACTTCAGCTCATTTACTAAATTTTTAGGTTTTGGGGCAAGAGGTATTCATCAGAAGAGAGACAGTTGAAAATAACTTCTCTTTGTTAAAAAGCCTTTTGAGACATATTTTCCAACAGTTTCCACTTCTTTCTACCAGAAAAGCTGAAATAGCTCTAGCTACTTAATATTCCAAATTAGTGGGTTCCAGCAGGAGGTTTCAAAGCATTTTTGGCACACAGCCACGAACAGAAACGTTTTTATTTCCCTGTCTGAAAGAGAGAGGAGGTGGGACACCACTTTTGACAGCTTGAGATCCCACTACAGCTTGGGAAACTCTGCTCCAGTGTTGAAATCCTGTAAATGAAGCCGCTCAAACACGATGGAAGGAGGTTTTTCATCAGGTCCAATCCACACACTAATGTGGAAGCACCATTTGCTGTGATAGCAACAAGCCCAGGAGAAGGGTGGCACTGGGGAGAGCTGCCAGTACCACCAGCAGACAGCTCAGTACGTGCAGAATATGAGCAGGGGAGAGCGTAGGGTCTGGCTCATAAAACATCTTGGCAGGGTATTTTTTTTCTCCTGGTTCATTATTACTCCATGTTAATTGCAGTTAATCACTCCATTATTACCCTATGCTAACTATAGTCCAGGCTGAGCACAGCAACTGGAAGTTTTTACACCAAAAAAAGAAAAAAAAAAGGCAAATGAAAGGATTATATTAAGAGTGAACAGAACCAATAATCCAACAGTGATAAATGAATCAAACGTAGAAAGAGAGACGAACCAGTTCCAGCCTCATTCACCCTGAGAGTACAAATCCATCATTAAATTAAGCACAGAGAAATTTAGGGGCTCAACTGGCCAGCACCAGACCTCCCTTGTTTAAAACTCATTTTCTTAATTTCATCGAATCAAAGCGAGCATTTATCCTGACGGAAAGGTTTCCAGGCCAATTTCATGGATCAGCTCCCAAATCCATTACCGAGAGTGACTACACGTGCACATGCCCAAATCACGAACCTCCAGAAGGTTCTTCCTGAAGCCTCTCCAGGCAGCTTTTATCCAAGACTACTAAAAACAGCTTCCGAGGGGCCACTTCTCAAGCTTGTCCAAGTGCCTCGGGATGGATCCTGTCCCTCAGACCTGTCACCCACACCACTCAGCTGGGTGTCATTTGAGTTCCTGTGATAAAGGAGTGCACCAAACGAAGTTAGAACTAAGCCTCTTGTAGATGTGCAGATGGTGGTGATGCTGATCCCTATGTTCCCTGTCCAAGACCACCACTAAGGAAAAGGTCCCTGGGAAGCTGCCTGCAACGTTCCTGAGGTCCTCTGAAGGCTGGATCTGAATGTAGCGTGACAGCACAGAGCTCATCCCATGATTCCAGCAGTGAGAGCCGAAATGAAACAGGCTCCTCTTTACTCTCTGTCTTTATGCACAGGAAGGAAAACTCAGCCTTGAACTAAATAAAGACACCTTGGTTCAAGGTAGGATCAATTTGTCCTTAATGTATTTATTCCTTAGAGTAAGTAATACTGTGCTTGCACTTGAGGAGCCCCAGTTCTGAAAATATCTCCAGGCAACTTAGATGGAAACTCCCCAGCTGGAAGGCAATTATCCAGAGGTGGAGGGAAGAATTAATTCTGAGAGTTGATACTTCTCATCAGTGTCAGCTCCACCCTTATTTCAGAGGCTGCTTTCAGGAGTTGCTACATCAGGACAGCTAAGAGCTGATAAACTCTATTGATGTTGGTGTTTCAGCCCAGTCAGCCCTAAAGTGGAGCTGTCCTGGAATTGTAACCAGGATAACTGAGGCGTCTTTTAGATGAGAAGCGCTGAGCTAGAGACAGGCTGGACAAATTGCTTCATGTGGCCTCATATGAACTATAGCCATTGATTACCGAGACACATTAGTTTAGGGTTAAAAGTGAAATTAAAAAGATGCACATGTATACTTTGCATCAAAAATTGTATCCTACTGCCGACACACGCTCAGGCAAGAGAAAACAAAACAAAACAAAGAACCAGGATAAAGACGAGAGTGGAAATATCTATACCATGGAGAACAGGGTAAAGCTGGGAAACGAGTATGAAAAAATCTGATTCTGCTTTGCTTACAATGACTGAGTAAAGAGGGAGGAGGGGAGAAAATGAAGGTAACTTGGGGCAGCATCAGGAACAGACGTATTGTCAGCCAGCTGCTGTTTCAGTTATTTTTTCTGACAGCTCCTCTCTTTGCTCCATAATCATGGAGTGGCTCAGAAATACCTCATTATTTCAAGGTCATACTCAAGGATGAGGTACATGCCTTAAATCTTTATGAGCTTTAGATAGTTAAAGAAAAAAAAAAATGAACAGGAAGAGAAAATGCAGGTAAAACGTACATCACGGAGTATTTGAGATAAAAGGACTGAGGCCAGGCTCAGAATAAAGCACCCTGACATCAGAGAGGGCTGTACTAGGATTGCAGCAAAGTAATTAAAAGTCAGAGTGCAAGGCCCAGCAAACAGCCTCACCCATCAGGCTGGCAGAGGAAGGAGCTCGTACCAGTTCTTTGCATTCTCCAGGGCCATAAATTGCACAACGAGAGAAGCCCAGTAGCTCATAGACACTAATTATCTGCCAAACACACAGAGGTTGACTGATTTATGAAATAACAGCTGGAAAAAAATGATGGCACAAACCAAGGAGACGCATCCAGCTCCATGCAGCCTGGTGCCTTGCCCAGGGGAAGCAAGGGATGTGCCAGATATTTCACTCAAGGTGAGTAACACTCAGATCTCGAGAAGCCTTCTTCACATTCCAGATGAATAGTTTTTACTTCCCTTTCCAGTATTTCTCCTCACAAGAGAATAAAAGGCACAACTTGATGAGATCAAGGAGAAGTGGATGGCTATCAAGGTGTCAGTTGCTGTGGAGAAAGACCAAGGAATGCTCAGTGCTTCCCGTGTTAAAGCCAGGCCAGATGTGGCTCATTTACTATCCAATAATCCAAGTATTTTGGTATCCAAAAGCTCTTCCTGATCAAAGATATATTTTGCTGGCACCAAAACACCTCAGAGCCCCATATCCAGTTCAATACTAGTTTTCTGGTATTTCTGACCTCAACATGAAGAAAAACTTCTTCACTATGAGGGTAACAGAGCCTGGAACAGGCTGCCCAGAGAGGTTGTAGAACCTCCTTCTCTAGAGGCTTTCAAAACCCACCCGGATCTGTTCCTGCATGGTCTGCCCTGAGTGATCCTGCTCTGGCAGGGGGGCTGGACTCGATCTCCAGAGGTCTCTTCCAACACCTACCATTCTATGATTCTGTTCAGAGTGACTGTGCCCTCTGAAGTTCATCCAAACGTCATCACAAGGACATGGGACTTGGGTGTCGAAATAAACATCTTTCTGCAGCAGCCCTGGGTACGTGGTCTCTTCTGCCCAATAAATCTTCAACAGCAAGACTGGCATCACTGAAGTCACCTGCTAGATAAATGCCTATACTCATAAATAAATGATGAACTGGAAACACTGGAAGCTTCCACTCCCAAAGAGCAGTCTCCAGCCAGTGTCTTTACATTAAAAGTCTATCATATAAACCAGTAAGTTCTGTTTTTGCAATGTTCTAGCTGAGCAATCCCCGTGCACGCATCTCTTCATAGCGACGTGTCAGATCGCCGGGTGGTGCGTGTGCCAGCAAGATGGGAGCGGTGGAAAGAAACCTTCAACCCACTGCAATTGCAACACCTCTTGCTGAGAATTTATCTCGATGAATAATTATCAAAGGCAGATGCTATCATAGAGGACGGTCGCAAGAAATTAAAAAAAAAGAAAAAGAAGAGCTAAGTGCCATGATATTTATCCAACCTGCTACTTCAGCAACATCCCAGGTTACCACAGGTAACATTTCAGCTTCATGCTGAAATGGTCTAGTGGGGTCCTGGATGGGCAGGGTGTCCCTGTCCTCCTCCTTCCACAGTTTCCTGGAACCTCCCTTTCCCACCAAAAGAGTCTCTTTTCTTCACTTCTCCTTCTCCCCTATAAACTACAAATCTTTGGTGCTTCCATCCACATCAAAACACAGAACTTCTGCCTCCACCACACTGGTGTCCTCTGCTTCCACCCCAACAAGCAGTGACGGTGGGAGGAGGAGCAGTGCATGTCCCAGCATGCACTGCTGGGGGATACATGGTTGTTTCTAGAATGAGTTCACTGAACTGGTTTTTGGCTTTTCTCTGCTTGGTTTCATCTCCAGCCAGCTAGAGTGAGGCCAGCCTAGGAAATGGCAACACCATCCATAATTTTTATCTACAGGTTTTTAACAGGCACACCATGCAGAATATTTTTACCTGCGTATTGCTGTTCTCCTATTCTCTCATAAGAGACACTATCTGAAATATGAATTCTACATAAATATATTCATTTTACTGATGCCAAGGCCCAGAGTTCACACTGGTGTGAGCCCTATCCCAGCAGCTCCACTCCTCCCAGTACAACCCACCCTCTCACTGGCTCCCCTTTAGCCGACAAATGGGATGGGATGTTTTTATCTCAGACCCGGAAGATTACAAAAGGCCAGCGTAAAACAAACAGCTACTGTACAAGAATCTCTTAAGATCCTATCATGTTCTGATGAGCAAATATTTACCTTTTTAAAACAATTATTTCATTGGCTGAGGTTCAGGTCTAGTGCATCCCAGTACAGGTCACAAACATACCAGTACTAAAGCAGCCACCTCCTAGCTCCTGTCCACACTTTTGCTTAAAATTAAACCTTTGCCATGGCTGTTCCCCAACCTCGATAAAGGAGGCTGAATGGAGTAGTACAACCTTTTTTTTACATGATTTTTTACACTAAAAATTAAAAATTGTAATAAAAGCCATTGCTAAATTGATGGTATCAGTGGGAATTCCCTGCACTTTCTGCACAGGTTCTCATGGACAGACAGGCAGGCAGGAGTTACTGACGCCACACTAAAACTGCCACCCCTTTTTCAGAAAGGAAAACAAAAAGGAAAGCTTTGCAATCCCAAAATAACGAAGTATTATAAAGCAATGGAGAATTACGAAAGAGAGTTTCTCTGACAACATACAGCATGTTGATGAGACAGTGGCAAGGCTGAGCTGCTGAAGCTGGCCTGATGATAAATTAAAAGATTTGGGCTTTGAGGTTACCAAGAAACAACAAGCTGTGATATTGGATAAACCGGGGTGATGGAAGCCATTGAAGCACAGGAGATAACACGAGGAGGATTTTCCCTTGGAATACCCACAAGATCCTATTTCCTGAACTCAGGATGTTTCCAAGTAGCTCAATTCCAGTAACTTTATGGTAAAGGTGATTTTGGTTTTTAAAGGCTACTAAGAAAAAATCATCTGATGCTAAACTTATCACAATGAATCTTAAAAGGCTCCAAGGATTTTAAAAGCAGAGGATACATCCACCGCTCCCCTGCCTCCAGCGGCACCACCACAGGATTTGCACAAACCCGGCACCTACGCCTCTGGTGCACTGAGCATCCAGCTACTCCCAGTTGCTCCAAAACCCAGCAAGGCTGGGAATTATCCCCCTCTGCTGACAAACAGCAGCATGTACCCATTTCTCGAACATCATTCCAGAAGTGTACCCGGCGGTGCATCGGAGGTGTCCTACATGTGAGGTCCATCCAGTACATTGCCCAGTTAGAAAGAAACTAACCCACAGCTTATCTGTGACAAGCTCCTCAAAGCTTGATGATGCAAGGCAGAGGTTTGGGGTTTATCTATAGATCAGCTGGACCTGGAGTGTCACGATGTGCTGCTGTTTGTGGTGAAGCTCTTTGAAAGACTTTTTTTTTTTCCAGCTCCCTTTGTTCCCACCTCTGAAGTTCAGCAGTAATAATGTGTGGGGCTCGTAGGAGAAACTGGATTGCTAAATGGATTCCTCATGAGGAACTGAAGAAATAGGCAAGAACTGGAAAATAACTGGAGCATCATCCCAGTAAATTTAGTGCAGATTATCTCAGAGAAAGCAGCCCCTGGAAGAGTCATATCCCAATGGAATTATCTAATGTTATTCCTCCCATTCATATTGCTCCTTGGGACCATAGAAGACAAGTTGAAACGGCAACACCTCTGCCGAGGCAGAGCTCGGCATGACCGCCTTGCTGAAATTAGTGTTTGCAACTTCACGGCTGCAGTCGATAAAAGGCCAGGAGAGATCGTCTTTCTCACAGGACCAGGCTGCTGGGCAAGGGGGGCGGGCTGTTGCCCCTTGTCCTGTCACTGGGCACCACTGACAAGAGTCTGGCCTCATCCTCTTGTCCCCTGGGGGCCCCTGAGCTCTTGCTCAGCATTGATCAGATTCTCCTCTCAGGCTGAACGTTGATCAGATCTCCTCTCAGGCTGCTCCTCTCCAGCTGAACAGCCCCATGTCCCTCAGCCTTTCCTGGGCACAGAGATGCTCCAGGCCCCTGAGCAACTTCACAGCCTCTGCTGGACTCTCTTCAGTAGCTCCCTGTCTCTCTTGAACTGCAGAGCCCAGAACTGGACCTAGCGCTCCAGAGATGGCCTCACTGGGGCAGAGTAGAAGGGGAGGAGAACCTGCCTCAACCTGCTGCCCACGCTTTTTCATGCACCCCAGGAGACCACTGGCCTTGGCCCCGAGAGGCAAGTTCCCTTCCCATGTATCCATCTGAATTTGTTAGAGTAATTCTCTAGCTAAATGAATGTATTTTTCTTAATTTGTGACTTGGTGGTGCTGAATGTCCTAGAAGCTGTGCACACTGCTCAGAATCCCAAATGTATTTTACAGTGAATATTAAAAAAAGAAAAAAAAAAAGCATAAAACACTATGTTTGCTTTTGTTCTTAAATTCTTGAGAGTTTTACATTTAAATTAACACAGGTAATGAAAACAGTCCCCTACACCAGACCAGAACTTCTTTGGAAGGTCAGAGCAGCTCTAACTGGACAAGAAGTTCCAGGAGCACCTGCGGTAGCTTTGTCATTTCCCTTCCTGGACTCAGTTTACATGAGGAAATACTGACCTCAGGTGTCTGTTAAATTAATCACAGGAATATCTGTTCCCATTAAACTGATCATTCTACATTTCTGTTTATTGAAGTTTCCGCTGAAAAGGAAGCTGCTGTGAACTTCACCTCCACAAATCTCCCCAAACGCTGCCCTGGCCTCGGCACTGGAGTTTTCCTGCAGACTGTGTAGAGCTCTTTACTCAAGTCATCCATGTGAATGAATGAGTTAAAGCTCTTCCAGTAGTTCCTTGTCTCTCAAATGGGGTGCCTTCCCCACCTGACCAAGTGAGCTCAGTACAGCCACAGATGTAGAGAATTATCCAGCACCCACTTTTCATACCGAGGATTTATTTCCCAGACACTTTCATCCTAGCCTGCAAATAGTGACAAACCACTGAAATCACTCTACAGCCTTAAATTCTGAAAAAAAAAAAAAAAGGAAAATAAAAACGTACCCACTGCTTGCCACGCTTCTGAGCTTCCTAAGGAGGAAGCACTGACTCCATGCCCCAGTCATACACGGCATTGCCAACAGTTTTAGCCACTGTCACAGGAGAGGGGACAACAGTTTTCACCCTCACCCTCATCAGTACGAGAGTAGCTGGTGGCAGAGACCCAACAGCTTTAGCACCTGAGCTGCCAGAATTTACAATGCCACTTTGAAATCTGCTTGGAACACAGGCTGGTAATTCCTGCAGCTCCTGGGTGAGAAAGGAAATGAAATGGAACTGTGAAAACTGCAATGTCCCAGGGAGTTCCCATCTTGCACATCTCAACAGCTCCAGAGACATTGGCAAGGAAAGAAAAAAAACACTCAAAGCCTTGGCTGATGTTAAAGTGTAATTCCCGTAGGCTTTTTACCAGGAAGGTAAGGAGTTATTGCTGCTTTCTTACTTCTCTGTTTTATGTGTCACTAAGTAGTGGGTGGCCATCTGAAGGAGAATGCAGACAAGAGCACGTGTGCGACAGCACATCCATGTCCGTCAGGTTTTCTACCAGAGCCATGTGGTGACGGCACGCTCAGAAGAAATCGATAGCCTGCAGGATTAATACTTCTACCCATGCAAATCTCACCCTCTCTGAAATGATCTGACATATAAATGATCTCCCAAGATGTCAGATCTCTGGTTTGTACCAACTTGTAGTGAGTAAAGTCTTACCCATAAACCCATTTCACTGATTTAGAGGAAATATCACTCATCCCAACAGCTACAGTAATACCAGCAATTTTTAAAATACCAGATCCTCACTAAGAAAAGATGGTGAAATCTTTCCATCCACATCACAAGGCCAAATTCAACGCAGTAAGTTCTGAAATCCAGACCCACCATTGCAAAAGTTCTCAGGGAATTCTATGATCTGCCTTTTATCTTGTTTATTATGTGCAAAGACACTAAGACTGTAACAATACTATAATAATACTACAGCAATACGTGGACAGCACTTTGACCAGGGTGGGTGGAAGCCAAAGGGCAACAAGAGCTTGCTTGGGGCAGCTCAAAGTATCTTGGTCACTACAGAGAACATAGTTCAGGTACTAACTGGTGGCTGTGTCTCAAGCTGCGGTAGGTTTAGTATATTAACAGTAAAATAAGGTGGAGAACATTGCTGAAAAAGATTGAAAATAAACCTGCAGTAGAAACACCTAAATTAATATTAGGATAAAATTCTTCACTCAGTGGCTTCACAGAAAATCTGGCTCCCGAAAGCGGCAGGGTCAGTCTTATCCCTCTGACAATGTAGCCTGGAATTCACAGGAAGTGAGCGATTCCAGAAACCAAAGAAATCAAAGACCAAGTGATTCATCAGGGCTGGAAAGCAAAGCTATGTAATAGCCACAGCAGAGCTTTTGAAGAATACAGAAACTTCCATGCAGAGAAACATAAACAGCAAATCCAGCCCCCATGAGCTCAAACGGCAGCAGTTTATATACGCTACAAATAACAAAGAAATTGTGTTTGCTTGGTAACACGATTTGACATCATGTAAACCTTTGTACACATGCTCCACCAGTTACCTAATTCACTATTGTATTACCAAATTCACTATACTAAGGTGGTCCTACATATACATTTCAATTCTACTCCTAGAGGTGTAGCTCTTAGCATTAAAATCACCCCAGGTTATGGTGGGGAGACCTCCTGTTTTGATTTTTGCCCAAATCTGCAGTGGGTTTATGTAAAGAAGCCATAATGAGGCATTATCAACAAACACTGACAGAATTTCACTGTCTTTAGACATCGCTTTTAACTGCTGCATCCTGTTTGTAATTATTTTAACCGTGGAGATCATTCCGTTCATTAGTTTTAGGGACCTCCCAGCTTTCTTATCCTGGTTTCAGACCAGTTCATTATCTGCTTCTTCACTCTTAAAAGTTTCTAACTCTGTCCTTCCGACACCAATCCCACAATTTTCACAAAAAACTGAAATCATAGTTCCAAAACCCATGAACTACAATGTTAAAAGTTTCTAACTCTATCCTTCCGATACCAATCCCACGATTTTCACAGAAAACTGAAATAATATTTCCAAGAACCATGAACTACAGCGTTCATTCCCACAGCGCCCGCCGCCATTTTGCGACCCATCACCTCTGACCTCGGCTTCCCGCGCTTCCGTCGGTCGGTCGGTCGGTCGGTCGCCGCCTCCTCCTCTCCTCTCCCCTCCCCTTCCCCTTCACGCCCGGAAACCGGCGCCGCGTGAGCGGCCGCGACCATGGAGTACTTGCCGGGGCCGGCAGCCCCTACCCAGGGCAACATGTAAGCGGTGGCCGCGATCGGGGGTGGTGGGGCTTAGCCGGCTGGGTTTCGGTTGCCGCGGTGGAGAGGTCCCCGGGCGGCCATTAACCGGGGGCTCAGGGGGCCCCGTGGCCGCCGTGGGGAGGTCCCCGGGCGGCCATTAACCGGGGGTGGTGAGGGGGGGAAAGTGACGACTTACCTGCGCCATCGCGTCTCTTTTAGAAAATAAAATAAAATAAAATAAAATAAAATAAAATAAAATACCTATAGGTACCTTCGGTTGCCGCCGCGAGTTCCCGTAGCTGCCACCTCCGAGGGCCGAGTTGCGGTTTGTGCTTGACTTTTCTCCTCCCTGTTTTCGTTCCAGCTTGTGCTGCCAGTGCGGCGTTCCCATCCCGCCCAACCCGGCCAACATGTGCGTGGGTTGCCTGCGCGCTCAGGTGGACATCACTGAGGGCATCCCCAAGCAGGGCACCCTCCACTTCTGCAAGCAGTGCGAAAGGTGGGCAGCCGGGCTCCTTCCCGCCCTTCTCGGGGGGCTCATGGCGGCTGGAAAGCAGGGCAGCTGACACATGCTCCGCTGTGTGTGTTTTCATCAGAGTTTTTAGGATTTTTCAGCACATTTCATATTTATTTCCCTGTGGAAACAGAAATATGATGGTATGTAGGGTCTGGAAAAATTAAATGAGTGGATTTATGGTCCTTGAAAAAAAAAAAAAAGTAGGCAGATTGGTAAGGAAGGCAGTAAAAGTGTGAATGGATTTGGAATGCATGAATCTTAATGCTCAGAGAGGCAAAACTTGTAGCTGGTTAGCTGATCACAGAATGCCAGCATGGTAGGGGTTGGAAGGGATCTCTGGAGTTCATCTGGTGCCACTCCTCTGCTCAAGCAGGGTCACCCTGAACAGGGGGCCCAGCATTGCATTGTCCAGGAAGGTTTAGAATCTCTCCAGAGAAGATGCCACAGGCTCTCTGGGCAGCCTGTGCCAGGCTCCAACACCCTCACAGCAAAGAATTTTCTCCTCCTGCTCAGTTGGAACCTTCTGGGTTCCAGTTGGTGTCTGGTGCCTCTTGTCCTGTCACTGGGCACCACTGACAAGAGTCTGGCCCCATCCTCTTGCCCCTCGTGGGCCCCTGAGCTCTTGTTCAGCATTGATCAGATCCCCTCTCAGGCTGCTCTTCTGCATCTGAACAGCCCCAGGTCCCTCAGCCTTTCCTGGGCACAGAGGTGCCCCAGGCCCCTAAGCATCTTCTCAGCCTGCCTTGGACTCCTTGCAGTAGCTTCGTGTCCCTTGAACTGGGGACTGCAGAACTGGACACAATACTCCAAAGGTCACCTCACTAGGGGAGAGTAGAGAGGGAGGAGAACCTGCCTCGACCTGCTGCCCACACTCTTCTTCATGCCCCTCAGGAAACCATTCGCCTTCTTGGCCCCAAGGGCTCGTTGCTGACTTATGTTGGACTTGTCCCCCAGCATTCCCAGGTCCTTCTCAGCAGGGCTGCTTCCCAGCAGGTCAGCCCCTCACCTGTACTGGTGCAGGGGGATTTTCATCCTCATATTTGCCTTTGTTGAACTTCCAGCCTGTCCAAGTCTCATTGAAAAAAATATATTGATACTAAAACTGAAAGCTGGGGCAGTAACAGCTTGTCTTTTGAGTGATGATTTGCTGAAGCAGCTTCTTTGTTACATAAAACGCTTCCTGTATCATAGGTATCTTCAGCCTCCAGGAACCTGGATTCAGTGTACCCTGGAATCAAGAGAGCTTCTTGCTTTGTGTCTTAAAAAAATCAAAGCTTCGCTGAGCAAGGTGAGTCGCTCATCCGAGGGTTGTTCGGAGGATTTGGTTTCAGACAAAGAAATGGTTTTGTTGCCACTGTCAGCAAGGCTTGGATTAATTTGCCTTATTGAGCCTCTGGCTTCTGGGTTAATACTTCAATATACAAAATATCTTCTGCTGTAGTAAATTTGCATGTATTAATTGAGTTTAGGGTAATGATACAGATGATTTAAATAAATGCTATTCACATCCGCACTTTGAGGAGCTATGAACTATACTCTGGGCTTGTGTTTTGTCATATTTATGGCTGCATGTTTTTAACATGTACTAAACTGAGTTCTCTTTCTCCCTCCGGCCCCGGCAGGTCCGGTTAATTGACGCAGGCTTTATTTGGACTGAACCACATTCTAAGAGGCTGAAGCTGAAACTGACTGTTCAGAAAGAGGTAACAGGACCACAGAATTCTTTATGTGGCTTTTAAAAAGCTTTTGTTGGCAAACAGTATGATTTTATTTATTTATTTTTTTACTATTATATTTTAGATAAGTGGTTCTCTGGCTTAGCTTGAAAGAATATTGATTTCTTCCTGCCTGAATTTTGTCCTTATAGTGCCATTCATCACAGCTTGAAGAAGGTTATCGACTGTTTCAGTAAAGCTGGGAAAATACTACCAATATTTGTGACCCAGATCTGTCTGTTACATAGTTTTAATATAGCATGAAATTTATTTCGGAATACTGCAGCAAATAAGCTTTCTATCCAGATATTGCTAACGAGGAAACTTTTTTTCAACTTTTGTTTTGCAGGTGATAAATGGAGCAGTTCTTCAGCAAGTATTTGTGGTGGAATATATAGTTCAGTCGCAAATGTGTGAAGACTGTCACAGGATTGAAGCTAAGGATTTCTGGAAAGCTGTAGTGCAAGTCAGGCAAAAGGTACAGCCAAACCTGAGTTTCCATTTTGTTCACAACAGAACAATCAGGTGGAGAAACCATTGGATGAATTTTTGATTTTCTCCCAAAAAATCATAGAATCATAGAACGTTAGGGGTTGGAAGGGACCTCTAGAGATCATCTAATCCAACCCCCCTGCCAGAGCAGGATCACTCAGGGCAGGCCACACAGGAATGCATCCAGGCGGGTTTTGAAAGTCTCCAGAGAAAGAGTTTCCACAACCTCTCTGAGCAGCTTGTTCCAGTGCTCTGTCACCCTCACAGGAAAGAAGTTTCTCCTCATGTTGAGGTGGAACTTCCTATGTTCTAACTTAAACCCATTATTTCTTGTTCTATTGCTGGGTACCACTGAAAAGAGATTGTCCCCTTCCTCCTGACATCCACCCCTCAGATGTTTATATATATAAATAAGATACTCTCTCAGCCATCTCCTTTCAAGGCTAAACAGCCCCAGTTCTCTCAGTCTCTCTTCATAGGAGGGACATTCTAGTCCCTTAATCATCCTCATAGCCTCTGTTGGACTCTCTCTAGTAGGTCCCTGTCTCCTGAATTGGGGAGCTCAGAACTGGACACTGTATTCCAGGTGTGGTCTCACCAGGGCAGGGTAGAGGGGGAGGAGAACTTCCCTAGACCTGCTGGACACACTTTTCTTAATGCGCCCCAGGATCCCATTTGCCCTCTTGGCCACAAGGGCACATTGCTGTCCATCTGGGAAGGAGAGTAGCTCTCTCTTCAGGCCAGCTGGAGAATGATGGAGGGAGATGGATGCGCTCCCAGTGGATTTCAGCTGCCTGGGCTGCCTATGGGTGAGAAGGGACAGAGCTGCTTCAGTCAGAGAGAGAACGTCATCTGCAAGCCCTACCCAAAACTGTTTTCCTCAGAAGGCTGCCTGTCCCCATTGCCTACAGAAACCACAGCAGGAGACCAGTCTACTTATGCAGACGGCGGAGATTTTTAAGGTGATTTATTGTAACCCCACCACCACATACCTATGGAGAAGACAAGACAAGGCAGTGTGTGAACGTGCATCACTGAAGGTGTCCAAGAGCAGCTTTCAGAAATGTTTCTCAAGAGATGGGTGACCAAAGCGCTGGAGAACTGGTTTTGATGCAGGACAGATGCGATAAACCCTCTACATGCCTTTAGACCTCTTTCTCATAGTTCAAATCATATAATTAATACCTTCCTTCCTTTTTTTTTTTTTTTTTTTAATTCCTCGTGATGTTCCATTGAATTTTTGCAGCATGAGGTGCTAGGTATATTAGTTATAGTCATTCAATAAAGGTTTGGTGTTTTTTTTCCCCCCAAATACACATAAGTTAACAAAATTCAGCTATATTGTTTTTCCTTTGAGCACAGTGACATTTTTTTACCATTGGTGTTGACAAAGTGTTTCTTGAAGCCAAATTTAGAATTTGCAGGAAAGGGAATAAAGATGCCCGTGCTTCCTTAACAGTGTTTTTTCTCTTTCTGTCATATCAATGCATTTTGTCCTATTCCACTGACTCTGAAGTTCTAGCACTTCTAGAAAATCAACTTCAGAAATTCATCTGTCTCCAGTTATACAAGACTGGGACCATGAATTTTGTTGAACTGTGCCATATTGGTGTGCTGTATTGAGCTGGAGCCCTCCTAGGGTACTTCCTCTGTTCCCACACTGCACGACACTACTCTGGTGTGGTAAAAGGATGTTAGTGTTTATTTAAAAAACATATGTTCCTATATTACACGAAGCGGTACTGTAATGTGTGTATCACAGGACAGAATTAAATTTCCATATAAGTTTTCCAAGGTTCTACTTCATTACACTGAGAATGAAGCTTAGAGGCATGGGACTAATATAGGAACAGCACCGTACCGTAATGATGTTTTAGTTNCATCCTCTGTTATCGTATCTCCTGCCTCGTTTAGCAGCATACCCACTTTTTCCTCTACTCTTCCTTTTCTCATTGA
>VWZK01008994.1:111119-148204 GCA_013396935.1 Baryphthengus martii | reverse complement strand
CTTGGGGTTCAGACCCCAGCACTTCACGAGGCAGCACTTGGACTGTGGATCCAGAATTATAAAACTTCACTCCCCTGCCTCTCATGATTCCTGTGCACCAGTAAGGACAGGCTGCAGGCTTGGGATTTTCAGCCTCCCCTCACCCCATGGCAGCTTGGGGAGCTATCAGCTGCACACGCTGACTTGCAACTCTGCGCTGACTGAGAGCAGCTTTGGAGCAACCAGCTGCAATGTGGTGGGCTGCTTGGGCAGGGGCCTTGCAGCTTGATGCAGCTTGAAACCACTTAGTGCCCATTGCTCTGCCAGAGGAGGACCCCTCTGAGGAGCAAGATCCCCCCAGCAGTAGCACCAGAGAGGTTCACCCCTGTCTTGCCCTGTTGGCATCTTGCCTCTTTAGGGGTGGGGATTTGCATCTGGCATGTTCTTCACATCCACGGTCTTTAAGAGCAAAAGAAAACCAGAGCAGGGATGGGCCAGGGTTTGGGTCAGGATGGCACTTCCCTGCTCAAGTGGCTGCTGGGGTCATGCCGTCCCTCCAGCCATGGCCAGCTGGGACCCCGAGCAGCAGTGGCAGCAATGGTCCCTTGTTGCTGCTCTATGCCATGCTCGCAGGAATCGCAGGCTGGGAGGAGGAGGAGGCTTCACCATTAAGCACACAGGAGCTGTGCTCTCCCCTTTCTCTTCCTTCCATTGCCACTTATTTCTCCCTCCTTGTGCTGGAAGGAAGGAGCTTCGTCTCTTGCCAAATCTCCCGTCTGTGTTGGGGGATTGGGGTGAGCCAGGCGTAAAATGAAAATAAATCACTAATTCCTCCTAATAATGCCTGATTTCCTGATTTGATATCCCACATTAATTCTAATTACTCACCCAGAGTCAGGGCATTAATCAACGCGTTGAAACTTCTCCTTGCTTAGCAACACTGATGTGCCAGGCATCTGGCACGGCCGGGGCACTGGGGATTTGTCTGTCACACCAGCCCCATCTGCAGTGGTGCTGTGAGGAGGGGACCATTCCTAGCTGGGTGCGTGGAGTGCACAAGGGTCTTGCCACAGCTTTGGGGTGCACAGAGATGGTGGCAGGCACCCAGCACCCTGCTTCTCCACTTGTAAGGGCAAGGAGCACCCTCCTTCACACCACGCTGGCAGCATCCTTGCTGCCAGGGTAGCGCCAGTGGCACGACTCCAGCCGCAATGGCTTCCTTCATTAAATGGAGATGCCCTGCTAAATAATCTCTCTTCCACAGAAGTACTCAGAGATGATCCACTCATCTCTGGTGGTTGTGGGTTTTTTTAATAGAAACTATGTGAAACACCTCTCTATGGAGAGAGACGAAGAAGGAATAAGGGGGAATCATACCTGCAACTATCCCTGATCTGCTGCCGTCGTCATCTTCCCATGCAAACCCCTTCCAGGCAGGAAGGATGAATTGATTTCAATACAAGTTGATCTAAATCTGTAAACAGGAAGCCTTTAAAGAATCCACTCTGATCTTGTTTCACATTTCAGCTACTTTGCTGTTTTCCTAAAGCAAACTGACTGGTGCTGGTCAGCAAAACCCAGTAGTTGGTTTTTGCCAGCTTCCATTGTAGTTAAACTAGCTTATTAGAGCTATTATGTAATTAACATTCTCTCAGATTTTTTTTTCACTTTGTGTTAAAAGGCTTAATATTGTATTTATTCACCAGCTGATTATATTTTTTTAAAATTCATCAGTTGAATAAGCTTTAATTTGGATGGTAATTAACTGAAACATGTGCAAACTCAGAATCTACACTTGGTTTTGTGAGCCTGCCTTACCTGTCCTAGATAAAAGACAAAAAAGGTCTCTCAAAATATGCTTGCATTTAAAAGCCATACAATTTATTAAAGGCAGCCTTAGAGGTAGTTAATGACTTTGGCTTGGTTTCTGGCTCTGGGGTCCTTGAGGATTTTCAGCTGTATAGATTTCAACCCAGACAATGTCATTGCTAGGACAAGGGTGGAAAATGAGCCTTTCTGCTTTTGGGGGGTTTGCAGCTTCTCAAATGTGACCAAGCTCATCCTTGAGCTGAAGACAGTCCTTCCACTGTGCTGACAGAGCCTATTGCTGTTGCCAAACTCTGGTTTTGTATTTCGCTCCAGGTTTTGGGTGCCGCCTCAGTTGTTGGTTTAGTGTTAACTTTTGAGCAATAAACATTGCATTTTGCGAGTACTTACATTTACATGGGGCTTATTAACCTATGGTAATTTTATGCCTCGACTTAGAGTTTCAAATCAAGAGAGTTAATTTTTAGGAGAAATGCAGACCTAAAATACTCTCAATTAGCAGTAATATTTAAATACATCCTGCTCCTAGAGCTCAGGCAACAGCAGCCATCTGAGCTCAAGGAATAAGCAGAGTCCTCCCACGCTCAAACCTAAAACTGGGTTGTGGCTTTGACAGCATCAAACTACGCTCATTTTTGTCCCCCAGCCTGGGCTGCAACCCAAATGGTTGTCCTTCCAGTGGTGATGGCCACAGTTCTACTGACCAAGCTCTCTGAGATTTCCCTTTAAAGAGAAATCAAACAATCATGGTGAGAAGATAAACTGAAAACTGTGCTGTAAACAATGTGCACTTGAAACCCACCACGTGTGGATCCTTGTCCCATGCCAGAGCCTGACAGGGAACGGGAGAGCTGCTCACTCCCCCTTGGAATGGTCCCGGCATCCCAGGGACTGCACACCTCTTGGCCAGATGGTGCCAGGTTTATACTGACAGGCAGTAGTTTTAAAACTAAGTCTGCCCCAGCACCTTTGATGTGCATGGCTTTATCTGGGTGGAAATCATGGTGCTGCCCTCTCATTTCCCTCCTCTAGAAGCTGCAGGTTGGTGGTTTACAGCTGGGGGTCAATGGGTCCCGAGAGAGCTGTGTGCTATTTCTGAGCGTAACCAAGAAAAGTGAGCCCCTTGTCAGAAGCCTTCCAGTTACTCTACAGAAATTTGTGGCTCCATGGGAATATTTTTGTGAGGTATACAACTGGGAAAGCGTGCAAAGCTCAAACCAAGATGGATGCATTCACCCGGGAGTTTTGCAGCCTCCGTACTCAAACTCCCCTCTATCCGCTGGGTGGCACTGGGAATTAATTACACTTCAGCGACACTAACATTGCCCCACAGCAGCTGAATTGCTGTCATCCAGCCTGGCTGGATAAATTCATACCCCAGAGGCCCTCACCATCTACAGAAAGTGGGACTGCACTCAGTCCCACCAGGCAAAGAGGAATTGAAGCCTTTAGCTGTGCCCCTGCCCAGGCGCCGGAACATGAGCACTAACAGGAACTTCATTAATGTGTGCGGCCTCCCCCTGCCATCTCCAGATCTCCATGTGCCACTAAATCATCTGGTTTGGAACAAATTCACTGGGAAGAACTATAGCAAGTCAAGCCGAGGTCTTGGGCACAAGGAACAACGGCCCATAAAGCAAACGTGCGGCAGCGTGCTCGGTTGCTGGGGATGCTGCTGGCACGTGTGCTCGCGAAGATTAATATGCACTGAGCAACTAGGAGTGGGGAGGGAAGCTTGCAAAGTTCCTCTCATTAGCTCATCGTTCCAGCTGAATTAATGATTCACAAGTTTCGCCCAGCCCTTGCTGGGTTTGCTATTAAATGGCACCAGGGATTAGTGGAAAGTTGAGTGCGTGCATATGTGAGCGGGGGCTTAAAAGCCTCTTAGACCCTCTGTGGGAAGGATGTGGGAGAGATCTGCTCCCAAGATGCTGGGATCAAGTGCAGAGAGGCAGGAGGGGAAGTGCTGTGCTCTGCCAGCATCTTTCATCACTCCCTTCCCTCTCATGCAGGGATGGAGCAGGAGAGTCTGGGTGCCCTGACCTGCCAGAGGAAATCACAGATTAATTCAAAATGAACATGCTTTGGGCAGAAGAAAGGTAACTCAGAGAAGAGTATGCCTATAGGAGCAGGGAAGAAAAATGGGAAATATACGTAGTAACAGCTGGCACACTCCCTGCATCTACAGTGAGACTTTTGAGGGCCTGCTATCAGTGGCACCATACCTGCAGCCAGCTCTGAGGGAAGGCAAGATCCCTGCTTGAGATGATCCACCGAGACAGCAGCAGCCCAGCTGAAGATCTCGTGTCCCACTGGTGCTGAGGGACACACCAGAGGAGCAAACAGGGAGAATCTGTGTGGACACAGCATGCCTGGAGGGCTTCGACAAGGCTCTGGCTTCAAGGTGCTTTTGCTGGGTCAGAGATTAAATCAAGGCAAAGGAGAACTGGGAAGAAGCAGACTCCTCCTGCAGAAGACTCTGGACCGTCCGTCGGGGCTGCAGATCAGAGCTGAGCCAAGCAGGAGGGGAGGATTACTCTGCAAAGGGTACCATGTGCCAAGGATTTTTTATACTAATGACCACAGGCCCAAACCTTGTAACCTTGTAACCCAAGGCAGCATGGGGCCAGATCCTGCTCTGGGCCCAGCTGTTTGGTGGGTTCTATCTGGGGCTGTTGTGGGTGTTCATCTAGATAACTTGGAGCATCCTCATATCTGAACAGCTTGATTCCCGTGACAGTCTCTGATGGAGAGTGCTTGAGGGCAGGAATGGGCACTGGGACCTGGGAAGCACTGGCAGAGGCAGGTCCCAAGTCAAGGGAGATGAGATCCCTGGAGGATGTGCTGGGGCGGCAGGACAGAGCATGGGACCCTGGGTCAGGATCTTGCAGCTTGGTGGGAAACCCTGCAGGTGGCTTTGCACAGCATGGCAAGTGCAGCAAGGTGCTCCCACAGAGCTGGGAGCAGGGAAAAGCCAATGCCTCACCTGCACTGGTGGAAGAAGGAAATCTGCTCATGCTGCAGCAACCTACTGGGCTGCTTCTTTGGCCCTGTCCTGCCAACCCCTGCTGTCTGTTGGTGCAAAGGCCCCCACTGGACTCCCTGGCACGTCCTAGCCCCCTGTAGCCCCTCTGCCCCCTCTATTCACCCCCTGTTTGCTGTTACCTCCAGCTAGTTGGCTTTTGCTTTCTAGCACCTGGCAACTGCCCTTTAATTGCTCCTCCTGCAGCTCCATGAGGGCCAGCCCTAGAGAAAAGCCACAAGATGTTCCCCTTTATCATCCTCTCTGATGTTTCTTTTCTGCCTCCTCTCCCCCACCTTCTCCTCCTCCTTTATTCTTTGACTTAAGAGCTGGAATGAAAACACCCCCTTTCTCCAACAGCCCCTGACAACATCAGGAGAGAAACCAGCTCCCTTCTATTGATTTGCAAAAAAAAAAAAGAAATACAGAGAAATGTCTTGATAGCATTGTATCAAAAAGCTGATGCTGTGCTGTGCTCAGATGTCTCAGGAGACTGGATCTCAGTTCCTCTGACTGTTTGAAGACTCACTGAGTCTCCAGGGATCTCAACAGCTCCAAAGCTGCCACGGCAATGTGAGAAAAATCAGACACATCCATTGCTGGCAAAGAAAAATTTCTCAGTAGAAATCAAAGGAGGCAGCACAGAAATGTATATATTCAGTATGGTCAAGGAGCAAGAAGACTATGAGGGGAAGCTACAGGAACTAAACTCAGACCACTGAGGAACAGGGCTGGGAGAAGGCATGTCTTCTGCTGCTGCCTCCAGGTATCATCCAAATAACAACCCAGAGGAAGGGGGAGGATGTGAGGTCAGCTTTGGCTGATCAAAGGACTTGGAGCAAGAGGGAAAGGCAGGACATCAGAAACCTTGACCACAGAAGGAAGGAGGGAGGTGAGTTGCATGCATCAGAGGCACAAAAGCAGGGCGGCTGAAATACATTGTGCTGCGTAAATCCGATTACTTTCTTGCTCCTCCTTTGCACCATTTGTTAAGAGAAGTCCTACTGGGTGCACAATTGCACCATATATTTTCACAGTGGCCCTTTTGAGAAGACAGTGATTCAGGGATATCATTCCTTTGATTGGCAGATTTACTGCAGACTCTGGACAACTTCACACAAGGGTGCAAAAATCACCCTGCAAAAACCCCAGGGCACAGACCCCATCCTGCGTCCTATTTCTCGTGCTCTCTGCACATTCTTCCTCTGTCCGAACTGTAACTGTTGATATTCGAAAGCTCTTGCTGAGATTTTCCTGCCAGAGAAGCAAGCCCTTTCTAACCTTCCAGCTTTCCTGTGCCTCTGACCTCTCCCAGGCTTAAGAGTCAAGCACAAAGAGGCATTAGATGTTTGAGCAGAGCTTTGTGCCAAACTCACCTTCAGCATCTGCGTGTCCCAGCAGCACACCAAGAGTGCTGACCGGTGCAGGGATGCTCTCATTGAGAGAAGAACAGGCACTGGGAGCACAGGAATTTCTGGGGAAGGATTAAACACCCTGATAAAAGTTTTTCCTCCTTTCATCCCTGCAGTGAGCTCAAGTGTGCTAGGGACTAGGTGAACTTGGGATTGCTGCTGGAGAACTCCCACCTCCTGTGTTGCTAGAGTGCCATCCTCTTGCCCATGTTTCTGCCATGCGTGTTCTCCAGCCCATTCATCTCACCTTATTCCCAAGAGAAAAGCATGAGGTCAGCCCAAGGTAGACCTCTCAGGAAGTCAAACAAGCTGTGCTTCAAAACTGCCAACTTCTTTACCCTGTCTATTCATGCAGACTAGAGAGTTGGTGCAGATATAAGGAAGCAGGACATCACCAGTGTCTTCAGGAGGAAGATAATGGGACCCGTTTCCTATGTGTTGGGATAGGCATCACAGGGCTGTGTATGGCATCAGAGGCTTGATCTCCTTAGTGCCTCACTAGGATCAGGGATGGGTTAACAGGCTGGATCTTCTCTCTGGAACGGCTGCAGTGTCTGCTGTCCACTGCTGCTCAGCTTGGACTGGAGAGTGGCCACACTCACTGGAAGAGGGAGAAAGCCTCCCTCTCTCAGTCCTAAATAACCCCAGCAGGTAACTCAGGATCAACTCAAACAGATGAAGAAAAGGAAGAAAGCAAAGATGAGATGGAGGTGGGTGTCAGTGAGACATGGGATTGCTCCTGCCTTGCTTCTGATCCCAGGCAGGAGACCACTGAGGGACCAAACGACCACGGGCAATGTGGGATGCTCACTGTGGTCCCCAGCTAGGAATCAACCAGTCGGGCAGGAGGGAAAGTCACGCTGCAGCTCTCCAGCTCTTTCCTTGCAGGTGGGCTGGGCTGGGAAATCTGCTCATCAGAGCTTCCCGTTCCTTCCCTGCAATAGTCTAGCCTTTCTGAAACCCACCTAGCAGCTGCAGAGGGGCACAGAGGCAGCACAACTCCTTCCCCCCCTCACCTGTGCTGTGCCACCATGCTCCATCACCTGTCTCCCACTTGCATGGTGGACTGATGGACCACATTGCACCCCACCAGGCCCCGAACAGCAGAGACCTGATGGTTCTGCCCTCTTTGGGAAGGATTAATACTGGAGGTTTTCCAAAATATTGCTATAGTCATCTACCATTGCATACACACACCGCTATTCCATTTACAAGCAAGAGCATCAGGTAATCAGCCACATTCATTAGGAGCTCATTAGCTTCACAGAAGCTTCCTCCTCACAGCAGCCTCAGTTGTGCCTCCTTTCAGGCATGTTACAGTGTTCACTCTGCAAATGGCTCCAGAAAAATCAATAAGAGCATTCCCATGGCAAGATGCTTTGTCGACTGAGGAAAGGTGTTACCGTCTGGCCAGCTGGAAGCACAACAGAGAGCTCTGAGCTGGCAGAGAAGCACCCCTCTCATTCAGCGGCTCAGTCACCAACATCCTGCACTACTTGAATGGCTAACTCAACTATTGCTACAAGGCCAATAACATTTCACAAACGACACGCGGAGCTCTTCACTCTTCTCCATTGTACCGGTTGCAAAGCTCACATCGCTGTTTTCTAAAAGATCCGATTACGTTTTCTTAAGATTCCCTCAAAAGCTGCTGTAAGACCTCAGTTTTAAACAAAACACAATTCTCTCTAGTGCTTTGATCCTTCCGTCGCTCAGCTCTTTCCAAAGGGCTCAGGATGTTTCTCCCTTTGAAGCCGAATGCTTTCAGCTTCCGCAGGTATCATAGAATAGCAGGTTGGAAGGGGCCTCAAGGATCATCTAGTCCAACCTGCTGCAGCAGCTTCCCCTGGAGCAGTGTCCTGCTGTCATGTCAGGGTCTTGGTTGCACGTCTGCTTCTGAAGCCTTCGAGCAGACTTTGCAGCCCTGTAATGACAGGGCTGAGCTGTGAGGGACAGTGCTCCCTGTGACTCTGGGAGCCCTGGCTCTCTCTGAAAGCGTCACCTGGTCTCTCCTGCTCCTACTGCAAAGGCTTTTTTTTTTTTCCCAGAAAAGATCTAATGTTACACAAAAAAAAAAAACTTAGAGTAACCCGAATCCTTTGCTTAGCTTTAAAGGCACCAAATTTTGTACTGAAAGAGCAATACTGATGCTGAGAAAGGAGAATACGCTGGCTTGTGCTGAGGTGAACCAGAGGGCATAACCGTAGGGGAGTCTGGATGGCTTTTGGGGTAACCCTGCTGCAAGGACTTGCCCTCGCTGGCAGGAGCACAGGGAGAGAGGGAGGAAGAGAGCCCCTGTACACCCCAGTAAGCTGAAATCAAATCCTTTCCCATTTTGACATATCTGGGACAGGGTACAAGTGGCACATTCTGTGCGTGTTGAGAATTTCCCCACCTTTCTACTGGGAAGCGTGGCAGAGGCTTGCATACTCCCTGAGCTCCAGCACGACTGGCTCTCTCCCATGGTACCACAGACCCCCTCCATCCGCACCCCACAGATCACAGCCCCTCCATAGAGCTGAGCATCTGGCCATAGGGGTGCCAGGGGCACAGAACTGGGCTGGTGACACCATGTGGGGTCAGCCTCGACCCAGCCATCTCCAGGCAGGTCTAGGCTCAAGCTGGAAAGCTTAGCCAGTGCGTCAGGGTGCACGGGCTGGTGCAGACACGGCTGCAGCGTAGCTCAGGCAGGACGAGCGGCTTCCAGGGCAACCTTCTGCCTCCCTCCCTCTCCCCTGCACCAGCCCAACCACGGGCAGGTGATGGGCTAAAGTAGGGGCACACGGGAGGCTACAAAGGCCTGGCCAGCAAAGGAGCCAGCTGCCCACAAAAACCACACGAGACACACCCTGTCAACACGCCAAGATGTGTATTTGCCCAGGATTAACGAAAGCACTGCCAGACCCAAAGTGTCACAATTTTGCTAGCAGAAAACCACTCAATATTCTCTCTCATGCAGTTCACTCCATGCTACTTCATTAGCATGGTGAGCCAAGCGGGGGCTGCCAACTCACAGCCATTTGATGCTCTGCGCTCCTGTCCAGGGATGCTGCAGGGCAGCACTGCAGGGAAGAGCTTCCTGGGGCTGCAGGTAGAAAAGCCTTTCCTGGTCCCTGATGATGGCTCCTGCTTCTCGATTACTGGATCGAATCCTCTACCTCTGCCCATCGTCTCCCCAGCACAGGGCTGGCCTCAAGGCGGTGACCACGGCCCCGTGCTGCCACCGGGATGCTGCCTGCACTGGAACCCCACAAGCAAAACCAGGGTTGTCCTGGCTGCTGCTGTTTTTGTTATTTCTCAGCCTCTCTATTTTTCCAGCACCAACACTGCTTTCCCTGGTGTTGCCATAACAACTGGCGTTAAGAGCTTGTTGACATTGCCCTGTTGTACTAATTGCACAATTTCCTGTCACTGTTACACACCAGTTATTTCTTTCGAAGGGCTGAAATTGCTTTCGGCCACCTTGTCCTCTCCCTCAGTGCCTCCTTGGGCCTAGTTAGGGAGCTTGAGGGAGGAAGCAAATGATCCCGAAATGCCCCAGGGAAGTGTCATTTAACCCTGTCCAGAGCAGCCATCGACTCTAGCTGAAAGGCGAGTAATCGCCGATATTTTGCCTACATTGGAGCTTTCACTGCTGTGCTGGCTGTGGGCGTGACACCTGCAGCAGTAGCTGGATAGTTTAAGGATGGGTGGCTGCTGTGTCCAGGGCAGAGCTCAGTTAGCAGGTCATGGCTAACCCCTTCCCCTGCCAGCACCACGGCTCCAGGCCAGGAAACTCATCTTGAAAATGGGGGAAGCAGCGTGGATAGGATGTGTTTTTCTCAACAGTTAGGGCAGCTGCTTCATGCTGCCATCTGTCCCTTCTCTCGACAGTGCAAGCTCTGGCACACCAGCGAGGAGCTGGAGGGTTCCTAGAGGTCCTCGTCCACCAAGAAGGGCTCCCTTTTCCTAAATAGGAGTCCCTGGGCTCCTGGCTGGTCCCTGGCATGAGGCTGATGGGCTGCCTGTGATCTCAGGAGTTTTGCTCCATGCTTTGACGGAGAGGAAATGATTAGGGAGGATCGATTGCATTGATCCAGCCCAGTTTTCAAAGGATGCTCAGGTCACCTTGAAATGCTCGTTGTTTTGGCCCACAGCAGCCCAGCCTCTCTTCAGCCAGAGCTCCTCACAAGTGCTCTCCAGTCTTACTTGGACTCCTACTTTCCTTGTCCCCAGGGGGTACTCCAGGATACCTTTGGAAACCCCTGGTGATCCTAGTTCAGGGTCTGTCACAGCACTTCATGGCTCACAGGAGACAGTGAGAGATCAGCTCCTCTCCAAGCACTGCAGGTGGAAGGGAGAAAGAACTCAACCCACGCACCCCAACAGCTGGCTGGAGAAAGTGGCGAGTCTCCTTCCCAGCCCCATATCCAGCTGGGATATCCCAGTCCCACAAATCCAGCTATCATCTAGGGACGCTGGACAAAGGGTGTGAGCAGACTGAATGCAAGGGTAGCTCCAAGTTCCCATTGGGCACTCCTACACGAGCAGCAAGGCCCTGTTGTGTTCCTTAGTAATTTATCACCAAGACACTCACTTTATAAATATTAAATGAAGGGCTCCATAAATTTTTAACACAGAAATAAAACTGCATTTGGTGGAGAAAGAAAACCCACCCCACTCTTCCCCACTTTCCTGTTGTCTTTTTTCCTTTCCTTGGCCTTGCCAATGGTGGAAAGCAGCGCTGCGCTCAGTCCCAGGGCTGCTAATCCGAGCACGGAGTTGATATTTCTGCAGGGAGCTCGCAAGGAGGTGTTCTCTGGGCAAAAGCACATCATTAGCATGCCTGCCCAACTTGCTGGGCACCGAGGAGGTCACGCTGCAGAGCATCGCACTCTGTTATGTCACTAAATGTAATCATAAAAATCCTGTGTCCTGAACCAGTACCATCCGGAGTGATCTGTAACCACTGCCTGGGTAACATCCATGCCCAGCATCATTTTTTAGTACTTGCTTCCACCCATGTGGCACAGTTTTGGGACCAAATTCACTGTTGTATAGGACTAACCAATCCCTTAAAGGTGGCTGACCCATGTGTGTATTACACAGCTGTAATAACATGTCTCCAAAATTCTCTGACAAGCCCTTGGCTGGAAGCAGTCCTTGAGTGTTTGGGGCAGCTCTAAGTCCCTCTCAAAGGGTTTTGAGAGGCGCTCAGATCCCTCCCCTGGGTCATGCATCTTGGACCCAGCAAACCAGCAGCGAGCATCGCTGTGGGTCTCACGCTGCAGCAGTGGCCACAACCCTGCTATTCCAAGCTCCAAACAGGGTGCGAACAGAACCAGCAAAGGTGACCTAGGCTTTCTACTGGGCCTCCCCATTCCTGGTCCTCTAGACATGGAGGAGGAGGAGGTGGCCAGCACTGAGTGCAGCCATGGAGGACAGGTGGCACCAATTTTGGACTGGCCAGGCTGTTTGGAACACATCCCTTTACAGGGGCTGCTAACGATGGGCACAGCGCTGCGAGCAGAGCCTGCACACCCCTGGGAGCTGCAGAAACACACTCATCCCTCACTGTCAGCCTGCCGCGATGAAGAGCACGGATGAATCATTTGGACAAGTGCTACTACAGCCCAAGTGCAAATCAGGGAAGGTCGGACCTTTGGCAAATAATTGCTCTTTGCTCAAGTGTCTGTTCTCTCGGGCTCCTCATGCTAACCCCATCACAGGGGATGCACATGAAAGGCGCGACATCGCCCCCGCTCTGGGCGCTGCACATGTGCCTCTGCAGCCCAGCTGCAACTCCGTCACCCTCGATGGATGGCAAAGGAGAGGCCAGTGGTCAACAGGTCTTGAAGAACGTTATGTCCCATCAGTGGCTGCGGTATCTCTGCATCGCTGCGCTGCTTATCTATGCAGCTTCATAGAAAAGGGAACTCGGCTAGAAGAGCCTGATGCCAGATTACACCACGTCTCCTGTTCTCCCTGCACCCTCTGCGGGACCAGCTTTCTCCCCTTGTAGCTCTCTATGAAATGCAAATGCCAGCAAATCCCTGCTCCTGCAGTCATTAACTGCAGGGAAAAAAAAACAACGTGTCAGCAGCTTTCTGATCAGAGTGGATCAGGTGGACTTTACCTCAACTCCCCTCAGGCAGACAGGGATGAAGGGAAATCCCGCAGAACTTTCTCCTTGCTGCCAAGTGCCCCGATAGAGTCATCTTGGGCCTTACAGTGCCGAGGGACCCTAACTTTGCAGTCAACCTCAGAAATACCTGTATGACTTCATCAGAGCAGCAAGGAACTCTTAACAGGTATTTTTGAGGTTGGCTCCAACGTTTTGGCAAGGTTTTGTTGTTCTTTGCAAGTGAGAAGTGTCAGAGTCAATGCTGACACCACCATGTCAATGCAAAGGCACTAATTGCCCCAGAATCTCTACTAAGCAAGGTAAACCCAAGAGATGAGTCTTCCTCTCCATGCACCAAGCCCTGCCTGCTGCAGTCAAGATCCAGGGAAGGCTCTCGAGCATGATCAATACTGCATGGTGCCTGAGTGTCTTCCAGGCTGAACCAGTCCCATGCACGTGCTGACCTGCCTGGCCAAGGCTTGCCACCCCACCATGGGCTGTCTTCACCACGGCTCCTTGGTCACCCAGAGCACCATCCCCACAGGAGGGGCTGGTGGGATGGACAGGGAAGCAGGTTGTGTTGGGCAGTGATGCCTCACAGCCCAGCAGGTAGAGGATTCCCAAGCTACCAGCTGCCAATTCGCGCAACAGAGCCAAGAATTAAAAAAACCCAAACTCATAAAAGTGATTTTAAAAATAATGATGGCAACACAAGTTATTAAAATCTGCACTCAGCTGGGCATGGGGCTTATTGAGTATTTTTCTGGCTTTTCGTCAGACTGTGGGATTGCCCCAGACACTGGGGCAGGGTGTATGACAAGGAGAGACAATGATCAATTTTTAATATTGCATATTTAAGCAGGCTTGGGCTCCAATCCATCATATCCCCCAGCTTTCCCTAAAATTAATCTTCAATAGCTTATCGAGAACTTGAGAAAATTAATATCCTAGCATTTCACCTTAGGGGAACAGCACTTTCTCTGGCTGAATATGCATGCGACAGAGAAAGATGAAGTGTCTCCCTACAAAACTTCAGGTTCAAAAGATGGTTTTAGCAGAGCCACCCACCACCTCCATAGGGCTCCAGCTCTGCGGGCGCTGCTAGAGAGCCAAGGAGAAGGAAAAGCTGAGAGCAGGAAAAGGGGATGGGAAAGAGTATCTCAGGAGCCACTCAGAGCCTGCATTGAACCCATCACTTTGTGATCCTCTCTCCTCTGTGGCCTTGCTCCCACTGAGGATGGGACACAGAGTGATGGGCAATGCAGAAGTGACATGGCCCTTCCCAGACAATTCAGGACACTTTCTACTTCCTCTCCTGGCCCAAAGTGATTGAATCTGCCCTCAGTGTCAGCCCAGGGAAGCATGAAGAGGAACAGGAACAGGTTGTTTCCCTGTTGTCTGGCTCCAGGCAGCAGAACATCTGTGCTCTCACTCCCAGATTCTGCAGGGGGTGAAGGCTCCCGCTGGGAACCTGTGAGGCATGGCAGCATCCAAGCCCCACCATCTTTTTGGAGGAAGATGGTGGGAAGCCAACAAGGAAGTGCAGGCTGTCAGTCAGACATAGCTCATGTCTTCAGAGGACCACACTGCTTGACTGTGTGCCTCATAGGAACAACTTCTCTGTGAACTAATAGCTTCTACAGCCACAAAGGACGGTCAGAGTCCTCCATGGGCTGGCAGCAAGCCCTGGCATGTCACCAGGAGATATGGCCAGCATGCCCCAGCCAAGCTAACATGAATCCCTTGCTAAGAGATAACCTGTCCCTGAAGAAGGCTTCAAGATGCAGAGTGCTCACTGGGCTCCCAGAGAAACTGCTGAAGTCACCCTTGGTAGCAGGAATGTGTATCTGCATCCTCAGGGTCAACGTTTCCAAATCGACTCCTCTGGAAATACAAATGCAAACATGTGTTTAAGCACCAGCAGGACCTGTGAGGAGGGGCTGGAGGGATGGCTGTGTTCCCAAGTAACTAAAGTGAGGAGGACCCAGCCCTATGGCTGCTCTTCTCTGGCCCCAGGTTGGGCGACCTGCTCGCTAGTCCTTGCAGGATGGCAGCAGGGTTGCTTTCTGCTTGCCCTACAGGAAGGTAAAAGCAAAAGACTGCTCCTACCAGAGAGCAAAGATCTACCTGAAAACCGGCTTTTATCACTTGTCCAGGGGAACTCTGGACACTCAGAAATGGCTAAGCAACCAGCATCCCCTCTCCTTCCCTGGGGACACAGCTCACGGTGCATGTGAGTCGGAGAGGCTGAGCATGGCAAATCAGCCTGCTGAGAGATCTTATACCATAAACCCACCTCCCTTTCCATCAGATCTCACTTTGAATTTTATAGCCCAAATTCCCTCCCAGCAACTCCTTACCACTCCTGTCCGGGTGCTTCCTCAAGCACCAGGATCCCACCTGAAAGCTGGGGCTCAAAGAAGGGCTACTCTGCTCCCCTCCTCTCCACCACAGCGACCTCTTTCCAAAGCAGAGCAAGGTTTGCAAAACTGATGTCTGGCTTCTGTTGCCAGATGGATCACCTCAGCTGCCCAGTGAATGTGTCTGCGAGCTAGATCCCTCTTCCCTGCCTGTTCCTCTCTTCTGGTCAGCTGAGGGTCAATCTCAGCCAGAGGAGAGGAAAAAGGGCTAGGAAGAGGTCACACAAAGAGAAAGAGTGTATTTCAGTGCCAGATCCGTGCCAGGCAGGAATAGGGGATGCAAGATAAGAAGACAAAGGGGGCCGGGGGGATGTCCCAAGCTGTTTCACAGGAGCCCTCACCAGCTTCTCCATTAAACAGGCTCCATGGCAATAGGATTAAGGCATCAGGGAGCATGGGACCACATCTGAGACTGGATTATCTGGAAGAGAATTAAATGGAGATTATCTCCAGCCTAGCATGCACTGCCAGTGCCAGGTTGTTTTGCTTGTTGAAGCTCCCTCTCCAGCAGCCCCTGCAGCACTGGAAGCCCAGGTCCCCCATCATCATAAGGACTGGATTTAAAGCTCCCCTATGGCTCTTGCCCTGGCCCCATGTGGGTGACCCAAGGGGCTACAATCTCATCTGCATCTCCTTATGTCAGAGTGGGGCTGGAAGGATTTGATATTAATAGTTAAGCACGCAGAGTGTGAGCAGAGGAAGGCTGCAGCACCCCATGGGACCCGGGGCATCCCAGGAGTGTGTGGTGAAGCACATCCTCAGAGGATGACAGCGCCAAGCACATGGCCAACGAGCCGTGCAGTTGCGTGTGTGGGGAGAGACATGTGGGGCCAGGATGCCCCGGGGACATGGATGCAGAGTTGGGATGCAGAAAGGCTTTTCCTGGGTGGCAAGGGCATAGTCAAGTCCAGCAATAGCCAGGAGAGGGGTCTGCCAGGCTGGCACCTGGCCCCACAGGCAATGTGCCGCAAGTAGCAGAGCATCCTCTCCTGCCAGATGCAGACTCCCTGATCCTGCTACGTTTCTTGGCTTTGTTCTCCCATTTCCTGAGAGGAAACTGTGTCTCCTCAAGGAGACTCAGCCAACCACCCCTCTCCCTGCAGAGGGTCTGGCTGTGCCAGCCCTGTGAGCCACCTCCACCTCACGCCGGCAGCTGCCTACAAGGAGTGATTACGTATCTCCGTAAGGAGGGCACTTGTGATATGTTCATCTTCCCCAGAAACTCCAGACTGCGCTACAAGCACTAATTAATTAAGTTGTGTACCTGGAGCTGAGGTGGGATTGGTGTCTGCCTGCTACGGTGGGGAAACCCAGAAAGGGTTGTAACAGAAAAAGTTTGGCCGCAGAGTAAATTGCTACCAGAGCCCAGAACAGACTTCGGGTTCCTGTGGCTCAGCTGCAGCACTCAGGGGTACTTCCAAATGGGGAAATCAAAACCTCACCTGGCAACAAGAAATTACAGTAGGTAATGAGAATGAAAAAATGAGCCAAAACGAATTTCTGGAGAGCATATGGCTAAAAGTGTAAAACCAAAAAAACAACAAGAAGAGAACCTTCCCTCCCAAAAAAACCCAAACAACAGATATCTGGTAGCAAATGTTACACTGACAATAAAAAAGAAGCCTCCAGGGGTAATTTGGGGAATTACAGATCAGTAAATTGCACATCTGTGTGCATCAAATTGATTGGAATGATAATTAAAAACAGAACATCTCATAATACAGCGCAGTGTGCGTATCTCAGAGGAAAACTGTGTCTCACTAATCTCCTAGATTTCCTTGAACATATCAGCCCAGCAGCACACGCAGAGCAACGAAGTGGCTATTTATTTAGAGCGCCTCTGACAAAAGACGGTTCAGATGACTGCTAAAAACCTAACTAGCTGGGGAGCAAAAAGCACCGTCTTTTCCTGCATAGGAAACTGGCAAGGAGTCCCAAAGCAGAGAGGATAAATAGCTGGAGTTTATAATAGCAAAAGATTAGCAGCGGTGAAGTCGGGATGCGTGCCGGGCTCCCGGCTGCACAAAGGGGGTTATTAATGGTCTGGATGGAGAAGCGGAGGTAGGAGATAGGAGCGAGCTCAAACTTCTTCAGGTGATTCATGAGCATGGGAGACAGCAAGGAGCTTCCGAGTCCCCACGGTATGGGATGGATGGGTCCTGCAGCGACAAAATGTATTGATACTGATTAACGCAACGAAATGCACTTTGCAGAGAAAACTTGTAGAGTTTGTAAACCTGGGAGGGTTTTGGTACCATCCTCAGAGGATGCTGGGGCTGCTCCAGGAGCAGCTCAGTCCATACACCCTGCAGAAAGTGCAGCAGCAGCCAGCGAAGGCTCTGTGCAGCTGAGAAGGGTCGAGGGTTGTGTGGCACGAGGCCACAGGGAGGGCACGGTAGGGTGACAGGGGAGTCACTGAGAGAAGCAGGGAGCCAGAGGGATGGAGACACCACATGTCGGGGAGGCACAAGACAGACTTACAAAACAACAAGTGGCAGAGAGAAGATGGGAAATTCCTTTTTTTCCCTGCCACCTAGCTGGAGAACAGTAGGCTGTTTGGTGAAACGCAGGGACGAGGCAAGAAGATGCCACTTCATCTGAAGCGAGATTAAATGACGATGGTTTCGCCCCAGGAAGCAGCTGTTTGACACCAGAAATTCAGTGAGATTGAACACTGGATTAGATACACGCATGGATGTTAATGAAACCCAAAGCATGGCTACTACCGGTGACATTTTGTGGTGGGGATGGGAAGCTTTGTGCCTGGGGCTTCTGCCAGATGCCCAGGGGATGGGGTCACCCGGCCCATGCCTGCTCTGCAAGCCTCACTCCTTACCCTGCCCCAGCCTCTGTTGGGGGGGGTGTATCAACCCAGAGGCAGCGAGACAGCCCCTACCTGCCCAGACCTTGCTAATAAGAGTGAATACTGCTCTGCTCAACGGGATGATGATTGTCTGATGGGAGAGTGGCATAAGGAAAGCTCTCAGGAACAGAAACTTTCCTCCTTGGCACCCTGCGCCTGCAAACTTTTGACAGTCTTAAGGCTTCTCGGCACATAGCATCCCATAGCAGGGGAACTGTCCCATTTCTGACCCGCATCACCCTATCTGCACTGTCTTGCTTCCATCCTGGTCCGAGTGCCAGCTATGTATCCCTGAGTGCTCTTGGTGGCAGCAGCCATGCTGGGCTCCAGGGGAACAGCACCCTGGGAATACCCTCCATCTGTGCCAGGAAGAAAGCTCCCCGGGTGAGAAGGCCAGCAGCTGGCTTCAGCCCTCACACCCACTGAAAAGGCTGACAGCTTCGCAAAACAGGACAAAACCTTCGAGTGGAAACAAAATAAGAAGCGGAAGGCTTTAAGGAAATGCTGAGCCAGAGGCTCCCGCGGCTGCTCCAACATGAGCTGGCTCACACACAACCCTGGCACCCCAGCCCCTCTGCTGTGCTGGCTGCTCCCCAGCCAGCCCCAGCACATCCCAGCCCTGACCTGATGCTCTCCTAGTCTTTCTTTCCCTCTGAGCCCCCCAGAGGTGGCTCTGCTCATGAACATGTTTTTTTTTTATGCCAACAAATAGAGCCTGCGTCAAGCAAGTGGACCCTGCAATCATCCTGCTGTGGGTAAAACCCACACTCGGAGATGGACTTGCAGGGGTGAGAGGTGAGTGCATCGGCCCTTGGCACCTTCCCCCTTCCCCCTTTCCCTGGGAAAGGTCAAAAGGCTCCTGGCATTTCTCTTTGGCTTCTAACAGCTGCAGAATTATGTCCCATTGCACCAAGTAGATTCGACTTTCTTCTTTCCCATAAGCATCATGACACCAGTCCCACAGCTCATCTTGCCAAACACGATATAGGAGACAGGTTATTACACTGAGAATATCTTCCTCCAGCCTCCCCGTGCACCTTTCACAGTCATTTTTAGTCAAAGGAAGAAGGAGTTCACGTGTGCCCCAGGAACATGGCCCTTACATATCTGGTTCTATCTTTTAAGAGAGAAGAAACTCTTCCCCTCCACTCCCTTCCCAACTTCTCTCTCTCAGATCCATCATCATTAGCAACTATAAACGTCAGAGCTGCAGCCATTAGGCTGCTATTCCTAGATAAATAACGCTTTTCATATTTAATTTACAAGTGGTTGCAGAGCCTCTTTGGGGTGCACGGGGTTAATTAAGAGCTGAATTAGATGGAAATGCTTCTCCCTGAGGAAACTCAATTAAACTCTTCTGGCAAAAACCCAAGGATGGTCAGGATTTCTCTCCAAACAGCAATGCTGTGCCAGTCACCTCGACCACTGTGTCCCCTCTTCGTGGGGAAGGAGCCTCTTCTCCCACCTAATGCCAGCCAGAGTGGCCAGCTGCTCCTGAGATCCATGGGAAAGGCAATGGGGCATCAAAGCAACAGGTAAATAACAGGCAGGGAATCAGGACAGGACAAAGGAGCACCCAGCACCTGTGTGGAACATGCACAGTAATGGCTCCTCCTTTTGAGTTTGAATATTGGGAGCCCCTGGGTTTTGGTCAGACATGCCAGTGGTGATGCTCATGGTTAATCCTTCCTCCTGCTGTGCAGACAAGATGCCCAGTGCTCTTCAGGAAAGTGATCTCCAAAAAGGAGATCCAAAAGCAGGACCTTGCTATGCAAGTGAAGGAAGCTTCTGGCCTCCTCTTCCCAGACATCTGCTCCCCAAAGCAACGCAGAATGTGAATCACCAACAACCATGGGCCCCCATGTGAGCTATACATCCTTCCTGTGGTGGTATATGGGCAGCAGCTCCTTTCCTTCCCAAGGAAAAGAGCTATGGATAGAGCAGCTTTGCTGGAAGAAACAAAACAAAGAGTTCAAAGAACGCTCTAGAGAAGCAGGTGAGATTTTTTAGGAGGAGAGGAAAGTTTGTTTAGAAGGACTTTTTGCTCTGATCCTAGCCAAATGAGGAAGGCAGCGTGTCAGGGAGTGCATATCTGGCTCACTAGACAGGATAAAAATACTAGAATTCAAGTGCTTATTATACATACACAATACCTAGTAAAGACCTGTCAATCCAAGGAAGTGTTTGGTGGTCCTGAACAATAGCTCTTCAAACTCATACTCATTTAAACCTACCTTTACTCTTCCCAAATCCAAGAGGTAAATGGTCGCCATGCCACCCCAACCTGAGTGGCTTCAACTTCAAGGCGGTGGAGGTTGGTACCAGGAGGTTTCCTACACAGCAGAGGCTTGATCTGAGAGACCTACATGTCCTGCAGCTCCTCTCCTGGCGCCATCACCGCATTGTGCTGGCTGGAGCCCCACATGGAAGTGATTCAGCTGTTCCTTTGACTCTCGCAGCACAAGGAAGATGAACACTCTGTCATCCTTTCTAATATCAGCCTCAGTGTCTGATGTGATTACCTGCTGTGTTCACTTAGCACTTGAACATTCCAGACCTATCAATTTAATCTTAATTGTGCCCTTAATTTGATCATTGTGTTGTTCCACCTCTAACTGGCTTAGAGGAAGCTGGTAGTAAATTTGCCCTGAAATATACTCCACTTCAGCATATGTTTACTTGGTTGACCTTTGTGCAAGATTTGAGAGGCAGAGCACAGAAATCTGCAGCATGGATAACGAACTTGGGGGGCAGAAGTTAAAAGAAGTAAAAAAACCCCAACCCTTTGGTAATGCACTCTGACACCAAACCAGAGCTCCTGTGCCCCACGAAGCCAGCCCCATTCTTCCCCTGGCCATGGGGAGCTCAAGCAGAGATGCCCGCTGGCGAGCCAGACCGTGTCAGGGGAGCCAGGCACGGCTTCCTCAGCTGAGGCAGCACATGTATTTCTGTTTGGACATGGTTGCTGTCTCAGAAAGCATTTCCAAGTGTGGCTGGACAGTGAGGGAGAGAGATGGGTATTGTTACACCTCTATCAACCCATTTTTTTCCCTCTTGGTCTTTTGCCTTTTCTCCTGCTTAGCTGCATGCTGCCCCTTACAGTATCTCTCAGTGTCTGACATGCGCTGTCTAGTTGGGACAATGAAAAGGGAGAAAACCCGGCTCTAGAAATTCTCTCAGCTGCTTCCTCCAAAGGCTGCAAATCCTCATCTCCTTGAGGCCGCTTGGATGAGTTTACCCACACCAGTGCAGCTTACGCAGAAGCTGGAGGAGCTGAAAGTGGGAGCAGAGCAGGAAAAACCCTGGACATCATATTCCTCATCCTAGGGCTTTGCAAAGCCCGCAGAGACTTCCCTCAGCTTTGCAGTAGGGAAACCAAGTGCCTGCCCGCTCTGCCTTGGGATGGGCTAACCCAAGGATCCAGAATAGGCCTCTTGGCTGACAAAAACCCTCAGGAGCCAGGCAAAGATGGGCTCCCAGTAAGCACACCGCAGCTGGACTTGCAAGGAGAGCCAAGGATGCCCTGGCATGCCACCTGCCCCATCCCCTGGGAAATTTTTATATTTAATTAAAATAGAGTTAAGGAAAGAAAGACGTGCGTGTGTAGAAGTAAACCATCATCTGGGTAGCTGATTTGCTCCTGCAGGAGACAGAAACAAAGGAACATTTAATCCTGCTGTCTGAGCATGGCAAAATTGAGATCTACAGGGACTTCTCTGTGCAAATGCCGTACGGCAACAAACAGCCTGGGTAACAGGATAAGCTTTATCTGAACAATCAGGCACTTCAGTGCAGCCTTCCAGGGCCACCGGCACCAGCCAGCGAAGGGTTGCCTGGGGACAACTCCTCCAGCCCAGCAGGAGAGTCAAGCAGCTCCTTTGAGCTGCTGCAGAGCAGCCTGGGATGTCCCTGGGTTTGGGTAACTTAGCCAAAAAATCCTCGCTGAGCTCCCCCTTTGCCTAGAAACTACCTCACTACTCAGTCCCCTCGGCAAAACCCTCCTGTTTGCCACAGGGAGGCTGCGGCTGCCCCCTCCCTGCCCACCACCCCACCGCACAGCTCTGCATCCCCAGCTTCCTCAGGCACGGCAGCCCCTCTCACACCCACCAGGGCTTCCAGCCTCCACCGCCAGCAGCCCTGCCTGCGACCTGCCTGCCTTCTGAGAGCTCTTGAGAGCGCAGGGATATTAATGATGCTGCCTTTTGATATGCAAACGGAGCGCTCATTACGCCTCTCGCCCCACATCCTCTGAGCTGTTAATTAAAGAGTGTGCAGCAGGCAGAAAATTATCATAGTCGCCTGCAAAATAAGCCAGCGACGTTGGGATGGCTGCAGCCCACCCCCAAAAGCACACGCAGCAAGCTCTGGCCGTGGCAGGGTGGATGGACAGATGAACCCACGCTGCTTGGGCAGGTGACCCCCAGAGCCCCCCCACAGCCACAACCTGTAGCGCAGAAGCCTGGGGCCAGGCCACGGTGCCTGCATTGCAATCGGCCAGCTCCTCAAGCTGCCATGCGTGGGACGAAGGCACAGCTCCTGGGCTGCAGAGTCAGCGGTGCCACCTGCCAGCACCATGTTGCTCTTTGCCCAGGCTCTCCCAGGCTCTAGGCAAGCAGGAGAGATCTCTTTCCATCAGCCCAAGGAAGGAGGGCTTTCCTTTCTGATCCTTTCCTTTCTCATCCTTTCTTTTCCCCATCTCCTGCCTGGATGCTCACTGCTGGAAGCAGGGATGCAAACAGTTTATTTTAGCACTGACCTTCATGGTGCCTCTGCTTCCTAGGGGAGAGTGAGACCTGGATCCATCACAGCCCTTTGCAGGACAACAGCCAGGTGCCTGGGGTAGTGAACCCCAGAGAGCTGCCGGTGCAGCCCAGAGGCAGGCTCTGATGTGCAAAACAAACCAGGGCTTCGGCCTTGGTGAGCCTTTTGGGGAGGGAAGGGCCAGCTGAATGGGAGCCAGGTAGGGAAGGATGCCCTGACTGTTCCTACAAATGGGCCTCCTTCCCCAGCCCTGCCCTGCTGAGGGAAGGGGGTCTCTGAAGCCCATCTTCAAACTGCTCTGGAGTCTTGCCTAGCAAACAACCAGCTGCTTTTTGGGACTCTGAATCCAGTCCTTGCAGAAAGAAGCAAGTGCCTGCAGCAATCACAACAGATCAAAGGGACGGATGAGAGTCGCAGCTCACAATTTCCTTCTGCTCCAACTAAATGAGGAATCACATTAACCTGTTAGTGAGCTGAGCAGAGACTGCCCCAACCCACTTTCCCTCTTAGGTGGATTCACATTTAACCCAAGAATGTGCTGGCCAATGTTGTTTCCAAGGACTGCCCCCCCAACTTGGCCAGGCCAAAACCCCAGCTGTGATTCTCTAGCAGAGGACAATGCTCCTGGAGACTCCAGGTCCCAGCACACGTTTTTCCTCCTTCCTCATTGACTCAGAGAGTGGAGGATAGTAGTTTGCTCTTGGGTGGGTTTGGGCACATTTTTCCAAGTCCCCTGCCCTTCCACCAACCCCCCACAGCTCTGAGAAGGGAGCTGTATTGAGATGTAGCACAGCCCTTAGCTAGGAGGACACACTGGGTTTTTTTCCCTGCCATTTTTTTTTTTTTTTGACTACAGTCTGCATTTGTCTCTGCTGTTGGGAAACAGGGATTACTGCAGAAATGAGACTCTCCCACTCACTCCTCTCACGGTACTGGTTAGAAATGACAGAAACAGCAGGTGCCCTGTGGACAGTAATGGACTCGCTGTGTCTCTTTGCACCCAACAAGCTCTGCTTGATTTGTAACCCTGTGGAAAGGGGAAAGCTCACAAGTGGGAGGCAGGCTTGGGAGCTGCCTGGTGCTTTGGAGAGCGGCTGCTCCTTTGCACACTGGTTCAGGCCCCCATCTCTTCTCTCTTTGTCTTCCCTCTTTGCAAGCTGATGGTGTCTCAGTAGTCTGGCGGGGGAGGCCTCTCTATGGCAGCAGCTTGCTCTCTGCAGCTGGAGACAGGGGTGATGGAGCAGTTCAGTGCTGTGTGGCAGACTCTGACCATGGTGTCTACCTCACCTCCAGTGAAACGATGCTGGGAGTGTTCTCTAAGCAGCCCCTCAGGTAGTTTTACTGCTGTACCTAGGTGCCATCACACCTGCAGGGACTTTGGAGGTGCAGATTCCATGGGGGCTGAATGGAGAGATGCTTTGTTGTGCTCTCCCCTGGGATTTCCTCCTGCCCTCACCAGTGACTGTGCTTCATTCCTTCCCAGGATTCAGCATGGAGGGGGCAGAGGGGGTAGGCACGGGGGGGATTGCCCGCTCAGCTCTCTCCAGAGGCAGATGACAGCCACTCTCCCATGCTCCTGAAGCCTCAGCTAACCTGGTAATGACAAAACGTGGCAATAACTCACCCAGAGGTGGAGGTCAGAGCAGCCTATTTCCCTGGGGCAGCAGTGGGCATGGGATGGTAGTATTCCTTCCTCTCTCAGCCCATCCCTCCCTCCTTCTCAGGAGGTGGAAGATGCAAAGGCAATTTAATCTGAGAACTCTGCTTCTCCTCCTTCTCCCCACACCATAGCCTTGCCTCTCCCCCGAACCTCCACCCTCCCAGGACCTTGCTGCAATGCTGGGGGTCCATAGCTCCCACGTCAGTGGTTCTGCACAGCTCCAGCGCCCACGGGTTGTCCCTGCCCTTCAGCCTCCCTCTCGCTCCTCCCGCAAGCAGTCCCACCCGTCTCCTCATCTCAGAACTCACCCTGCCATCCATCACCGATTGCCTGAGCCCATTATCCTTCACTTCTCCAGACAGCGGTCAAAGAAGGCAGCTGAGACAAAGCATTTACTCTGCTGAATCCCAGATGCACTCACACTTTGGCTCTGCGGGGCTGGAGCTTTGCTGATTCAAACTCTCCGAAGACCAAGAAAGCCCGTGGAGCTACCTGGCATTGTATTGCCTATGATCCTTGGGGCTGGAAGTTGTGGAAGATGTGATAGTCTGAACACCACCACAGGAAGCTAAATCCATGCTCATTGCCATGGCCCAGCCAGCGCCCCCAGGGCTGCAGAACGAGCTACAAACTTCCAGGAGGGAGTTCGATGCCCTGTCTTTGTCCAAGGGAAGGGTGGAGGCTGGGAGCGCCCAGCAGCCCAGCACCAGGGCACAGGGGTGTGAGAGAGGATGGGGCTGAGTTTTGCCCAGCGCTTGAGTGGTTTTGCCTGAGACCATAAAGTTTCTGAGGATGAAGCCTAGTCCTTATTCTGGGATTTTTCCCAGATGCTGCTGGAGTTTTTTCCCCACCTTCGGAGTTTTGGCCAGCAGCCAGGCAGGGCAGGGCTTTGCTGTACAGCCCCTTCCGCAGTGAGGTCAGTGCTGGAGCTGCCCTGGTGAGCCCCTGCGCCCACTGACCCACTCACCAATCCCTCCTTCCCTGGCCACCAGATTCCCCCCAAGCAGCTTTAGCTCCTGCTGCCCCAGTGCTGACGGCCGCACGCTCTCGGGAGGAGAAGTGAGCAAACACATGCTGTTCTGCCTTATGAGTACAGCAAGGAAATACCTACCACAGCATTTGCTCTGACTGATCCGGCGTGAAAATGACTGCAGGAATATCCCGATGCTTCCATCTCTGAGATTTCCATGATAACACCTCCTGGGCCAGCGCCGTGGCAGGGATGTGCCCATGGGGAAAAGGTGGCTTGGCTGTGTCAGAGCCCCAAAGGATTTGAACCATGTTCACCCAGTATCATGGATGTTAACTAGAGGAAAAGAGATTTTAGAAGGCTACGAAGAATCACAGCTTCTTGTGGTATATTATATAGGTCAAATAAATTCTGATAAACATATGGTTTAATGTGAGTCAGTAGTAATAGGTGCTACAAATTTAAATACCTCGCCGCACACTCAGTGCATAGTGGTACGGAAATACGAAGCACTTTGGATTAATGTGCATTTAATATAATGCTCCAGTATTTAGTTTGTCCCAAATTGCCGCATTATTGGGTGCATGCTAATATTAAATGTGTATCTACACCTTAACTGTGTAGACAGCAGCAAATATTCAGATGTCAATGCTGATCTAGAGCTTTAAGTGACCCTCAAGCAATATTTTTGGAGAAGCACCTGATGACCAGAGCGCTAAGTGGTGGTCAGGTCCTGCAGGCTCCTGTTTGTGGGTCCTGCTGTTTTGGAAGAGCAGGAAAGGATGAACAGACTTGGCTCTCAGATGATGTTTTGGGGGTGACTCGACACTGTCCATCATCGCAAAAAGCTCTTACCTGCTTGCCAGGGTTGAGCAGAGCTGGGAGTGGAGCTCTGCTGCCCTCATGGCACATCCCAAGGGACTGGCTCCCTCATGTCCTCTCTGAGCGGCTCCCTCCCAGGGTCAGCTCCTGCCACTCAGCTAGCGTGTCTGGGCTGCCACTTCGCTCTGAGGTGTTGGTGAGTCACCAGTGTCATATGAAGAGTGGAGGCCTCTAGAGATGTCACCCAGTCCTCACTGCTGCTCTGCCCGCAGCAGCCTGGGGAGAGGTCACACCATGTGCACCCCGCGCAGCTCCCCAGCACTTTCTGCCGCTCAATTCCCCCAGCAGCTGGGTCCAGGCTGATGTGAAAGCTTTCCACTTCCCTCCCAGTGACCATGCTGCAGCTTTGGGCCTGGGATTACCAGGCAGCTTTCGCCCTCTTCTCTCAAACTCCATCCCTCGTCTTCCTCCTTCCCTGGGTGTTTGTGCCCTGCTGCCCCGTCTCCATCTAACCAAGCCAGACGTGAGGCTCTTGTAGTGTCTCTTCACACACAAGCTTTCCAGCCCCTCCTTCTATTTTTCTACCAACTGCCCCAATCTGTTTCAGTTTCTGTTAACCACCCTAGGCTGGATGCAGTGCCCCAGGACACTGGTGGGGTTCTCCAGAGGCACAGATTGCCTGTTGATTGCCTCAGCCATGCCAAGGACATGCTCAACCTCAAATCCTGCTCTCAGTTTCAAACTACATCTGTAGGGACCTCTGCTCCTGAGTGTGGCATGAGGCATCTCGGCCAGGAGCTGTTCCTTCCTCTGCCTCACCCTGCCCTTCCCCTGGCAAGTGGAGGACCACTTTCCCCACACAGTTCACAGTCCTGGGAGCTGGGCCTGGTGGCACTGTTTGAAGAGACAAAGCCCATAGATACTGTGGCACCCTCCATCCTCGGAGTTGTGTGAGACGTGTCTGAATAAAGTCCTGAGCAACCCAGTCTGACCCCATAAGCTGACCCTGCTTTGAGGAGGATGTTGGACTTGAGATGTCCTGAAGTCTCTCTTCCAGTCTCAGTTGTCCTGTGACCCTAGCCCCCTTCCCCCCACCTCAGGGGTGGCCCCAGACCTTTTCCAAGCTGCAATGGGCTAAAGTCTGTCCAGGCTCAGATCAGTGGCAGCATCTTCTTTGAAGGTCTCCTCTCACATCCAGAAGCAGCCATTCCATGCCTTAGCCTACTCACAGGGGGTGCAGACCCTCCTTTGCAGACCCCACAACCTCTCTCCTTACTGCCTCCCTGGGGGAGCCCCTCTCATCCCACCAGCACCACGCTCTGATCACGGTGCTGCCGAGTCGGAGCTCGTTCGGCAGAGACGGGAGCCACGCAGCCTCTGCCAGGGGAGTCAAATAAAATGAGCAGAAAAATGCACTAAAGCCTTTGCCACTCGTTTATGGATGACAAATTAGTTTTGCAGCAAGTTTTTAACATGCCTGGCTCGTCGGCTCTTCTCGGAGCGCGGCTGGACGAGGCAGCGTGGTGGGGTGAGGCGAAAGTGGTGGGGTCGGCAGGGACGGGTGACATCTCACCAGAGCGGATGTGCCTGTGCCTGTTGGAGGTACTGTTGGATGGCTCAGGCTGCCCCAGCTCAGGGGCAAAGCAACAAGCCTTCCTGCCTACTGCCTCTAGGGCTTCGGGGGGGGTCCTGCCTGCAGGAAGAAGGAAGAGCAGACATAGATTCATAGAATGGTTTAGATTGGAAGGGACCTTAAAGATCATCCAGTTCCAACCCCTCTGCCATGAGCAGGGACACCACCCACTAGACTTGAACACCTACAGGGAGGGGGCATCCACAACCTTCCTGGGCAAGCTGTTCCAGTGTCTCACCACCCTCACTGTGAAGAATTTCTTCCTGACATCCAGTTTAAACCTACCATCTTTCAGCTTGAAACCATTACCCTCTGTCCTATCATCAAAAGCCCTTGCAAACAGCCCCTCCCCAGCTTTCTTGTAGGCCCCTTTCAGATCCTGGAGGTCACTATAAGGTCTCTTTGGAGTCTTCTCCAGGCTGAACAGTCCCAACTCCCTCAGCCTGTCCCCATAGCAGAGGTGCTCCAGCCCTCGGATCATCTTTGTGACCTCCTCTGGACGTGTTCCAACAGTTCAATGTCTTTCTTGTGTTGGGGGCTCCAGAATTGCACACAGTACTGAGCAACCCACATGGTCTCCTGCAGCACTGGCATACCCCACCACTGGGTCCAGCCTCTCTTGGGAGTTACAGCCAGGATCTTTCGGAGATCAGAGCATCTTCCCAGTTCCACCTCTTCATCTGGCAAAGGTGATAGCTACAGTTCATCCCTAGTGAGTGCCTGATATCCCTTCCTAGCTCTCCTCTGCCTCCCCAAAAGCTACAGGAGGTCAGCAGAAACTGTGCCTCTGCAACCATCATGGTATTCTCTGATGTCATTCCCTGGAGGTCACAGGAGGGGTCTCTGGATCCCAGAGTAGCATGTGGGCAGATGAAGGCCATAGTGAAATGACATGGCACCCAGTGCACTCCTTGGGAACAGGCAGTTTCATCAAACACAAAATATGCCCCCTGGGCTCCCACCAAATTCTTGCCAGTTCTGGACCAGCTCTAGTGGGAAAGGGGTGGATTGTAGATGAGGCACAGCCAGCTCAAAGGAGGCTGTTTAAACTACAGCAGACCCAAAGCTGCTGTAATTTACACTGGAGACTGCATCCAGGCCTTTCATCTACCCATACTCAGGGGTTTGAGGTGTCTTCTTGCTTGCAGGGGTTAGCGGGGTGAGCATTTTCAAAGGGAAGTGAAGGGATAGCAAAAAGCAGCATCCCCAGCTGGGAGCAAAGAGCAGCTTTTGTGGAAGTCACGCAAAGAGAGAAATCAATACAGCTCTAAAACAGGCACGACAAAAGAACAAGTGGAAAAAGCAAGTGGTCCACCAAAATCAAACCAGAAGGTGCAAGCAAGGAGTTTGACAGCTGCCTGGGACAGCAGGAGAAGCCACTGAGAAAGAACAAGGATAGAGTCTGAGCCTGAAACAAAAGGGCTCAAGACATAAACCTTTCATTATTGAGTGCCACGGTGTCCTGATGTGGAGTTCAAGACCCTTCTCTCTACAGAGGTCTCCAGCAGTCTGTCTGCAGAGCCAGTGAGGCCTGCAGTGCCCCAGCTGGCCTCTCCTGCTGATGCCTCCTCTTCCATCCATGCCCTGTCCTCTCCTCTTTCCAGCTCCACTACATGACATATAATCATGATCCTCAGGGAAGGGTCAGGCCCGAGATGCGGTGCTGGGTGCTGGAGGATAGTACACAAACACCAACTATACCACCATTCACTTTTGCAGCCCATGAATCTTTCTCGTGGCCATCTCATGGATGAGCCAGGCAGTGCCATCCAGAGCACAGGCATCCTGGTCCAGGGACCCTGCCTGTACACTGCTGTGGGTTCAAAAGGCTCCAGGGCATCTTCTCTGGGGAGACCAGCCAGTGTCCCTGCCCCAGACAGCATCCTTGCCTGCTCCTGTTCCCATGCTGGGTAAGCGGCCTGGGATTAGCTCTAGCATTACACCTGGAGGAGGAGCAGCACCGATGTGCAAGCTCAGCAGTAGAGGTGCCACATGGGGACAAGAGACGCTCCTCTGTCCTTCCTCCAGCAGAGCGACCACAGTAACCAGTGCTGGAGGGTGAAAAGCTGCAGCCAAGAGCAGGGGGCAGGGGGTGTAGGAGGCAGGAGGAGGGCTTGGGGAGCTAGGTGACCTTGTAAGCCACTTGCTGAATCAGTAGCATAGAGCTAAGCTGGGATTTCGATGCTCAGGTACCAACAGCAGTAGCCATGGGTCCCCAGGCAGGAAGCTTGCAGCAAATCCCCCAGCGCAGCCCAGTCGACACTCCTTGCCCCGTGCCACGGGCTGTCTGGTGCCCACCCCAGCTCACACACGGCCCCCATGGCCCCGCAGGACCATCTAGGACTCACTATCAGCATCTTGGCCAAAGCCCTGATCCTCCACCCTCCTTCTGAGCCTGGTTTGCAGGAGAAGCCCACAGATACTGAGAAACTCACGTGCCCAGGAATGGAGGGAGCTGCAACACCCGAGCAGCACAGCTGGGCTGGGAGACGCCCCTGGCTTTTCAGGAGAGGAGAAGTGCTGGGGCCCAGGAGCTGCCTGCAGCCTCCGGACCCCCACTGCCCATGCTGGAAGGCAGGGCCGCCACAGCCGGGCTGACCCCAGGTCCCTGAAAGGGCTCATTGTCCTTGGTGGCAGAGGCAGGGACACAGGCGGCATTGAGGGCAGCAGGTGCCTCACACTCCTGGCCGTCGGTGAGGCTTGGCCTGCCTCACGCCTGGCTGCCGGCAGCCCCAGCATCCCAGGACCCCATGGAAAGGCTGGTTTGTCCCGCTGCCCACGGCTGGGAGCTGCAGGAGGACAAGGCGCTAGGCATGCGCTTCTGCAGCTCCCAAATGAAAGCAGCCTCTGCCCTTAGCCTCTTACCCCCTTCTCCGCCAGCCTTGCCACCCTGGCACAGTGTCACATCTCAGGTTGCCCAGACCTGACTTTCCCATGCAAGGCTGGCCCCAGGGCCTGGGGACAATGCTGCAGCTCTGCTAAGCACGGCCACCAGCTCAGCTCAACACAGCCACTGCCACCCCAGTGCTCCTCAAAGTGGCTGCTGGATGCTTGCCGTGCTCTGCTCCCTTGCTCCTTGGGATGGAACTGAGCGGGACCTAGCCTAGCTAGGGAAGGAGCAGTGGCAGGACTCCAGCTCCACCTCACCCTCAGGAGCTCCTGCAGCCACCAGTAAACACACATTAAGCTCCTGCAGCCACCAGTAAACAGGCAAAACAGAGGAAGGAAGGACGCCTGCCTGGGGAAGCTGGCCCCAAGACATCCGGCGATAGCAGCCGGCACCTGCAGCCAACAGCAGGCTGCTGGAGGCAAAGCCTCCCAGCCTCTCCCAGCCCACAGCACTCCAGAAGTGCATAAAATGAAAAATTACTTCCATGGTGACCTGTCTGTGTGTCCTGTCAGATGGCAAATGACCTTTTCTCTCCTGGCCCTGGAGCCAGGAGGCATTTGCCAACCCCACAGGCAGTGGGAAGAGGGTCAGGGCAGGGAGAAGCAGCAGCTCCCCACCTTTGCCAGCACAGACTCGGTGGAAAGCGGGCTCCCCCTGTTTTCTCCCAGGGTAGCCCTGCAGGCTGGTGAGGAGAGAGGTGGGTGTGCCTGTCTCTGGGGTAGCCCTTTCCCATCTCAGGGATGCCACAGTGGTTTGGGAAGGGGGCGTGCGGCTAGTACCCAACAGGACTCACTCTGTGGGGCTTCAATGCACAGCTTTCTGTACCCTACGAGCAGCAGCTGGAGGAGACAGGGTGTCCATGGGGATGGACAGGGACCCATATGTCCTTAGAGAGACAGACAGATGCTCGGGGCACTTCCTGGGCTCACCGTGTGAACGACACAAACTCACGTGCATCTCAGGTGTGTTCAGGCTCCCAAGGAGGCTTTCTGAACTTTGGACAGTTTAGGATGAAATGAGAGACTCCGCTGATGTCTCGTGCTTCCACAGGGACACAATGAGGGCTAATTCAAGGCTCCGGCAGTAGCATAACTCCCCCATCACAAGGGCTGGGAAGGCAGCACCATGCCGGTGGTGTGGGTCACGCCTGGCTCTCTGTCAGAGTCACGGCTCCGGGATGCACGCAGCACCGCTGCCCAGGGCCCTGTACCACAGCCCTTGCCTCTTTGCGTCAGGGCTGGGGCTTCAGTGGTCCCGATGCCTCTCACCACTGTGTGACCAGGCAGGCAGTCCCTTCCCAGGCAAGCAGTCCCTTTCCAGGCAAGCACCCTGCTTCTTCATGCCCTTTTGACAGCCGTGCCCCTTGCCATGTGCAATCCCTTCAGTTGGAGTAGAGGCACAACTATCTCAGGACAGAACTACAGCCTTCCAGAAAGACTTTTCTCCAGTCTCAAGCACTCCAAACAGGATCCAGCAGCCTCCCCATCTTCCCAGGGGACTGGCTAGCTCCTCACAAATCCCCTCCAATCTGAGGGATCCCTATTAAATGTGGTGGTCATGGCCTTACCAGTCGCAGAGTAACTTAAAAAACCCCAACCAAATACATTGATAATAACAATAAGAAAAACCAGCACCACACGAACTTTACACCATGCATCCTTCTTTTTCCAAAATGGGAAACTAATCTGACCCAAGACCGCAGGGTACTGGAACGGACCAGGTCCAAGATCCAGCAGAGCCTATTGCTCCATGCCCAGCATCCCAGCCTAGGGAAGTTAGCAAGGGGGCTTCTCATTTCCCCCTACACAGAGGACATGTGGCCTCCAGGCCGAGCAGGTGGCAGGCTGTTCCCATTCATAGGCCTTGCAGAGGCTTTTAGTGGAAATAGTAATACTGGTATGAATGGTGGACAAATGCAAGCTCATGTGTGTATGGACCAGGGGAACAGCAGAACAAGGGCTAGAAGAAGGGTTGTATTCATAACCAAGGATGAGTTGGTCAAGCCGAGGTCTGATAAGCACGGCACAGACACTGTGTTAGCAGAAGGCACTAGAGTGTTACTACTTTCAGTTAAGCCAGCAGGAACGTAGTTGCAAAAGACAACTCTGAACAGATAGACAAGATCAGTCAAAAAAAGTCATTCATTGTTGCCCAGCAAGAGGAACGTGGGAATCACAAGGGAGGACACAGTGACCAGCATTGCGCTGGCTGGAGAGAACAGCAAGAATGATGAAAAAGCCCAGAAACCCCCACTTCATCATGAGAGATAAAGAAGTTTAGTCTATTTAACTTCTCAGAGAGAAGGTTAAGAGGTGCCTTGATCATGATCTATTAATACCTACACAGGAGAAACAGTTCAGATGTTCAGTAGATAGCTCTTTAATCTAATAGGCAAAGGCGTAATGCAATCCACTGGCTGGAAGCCAAAACTCGACGCCTCCAGACTAGAAATAAGGGGCACATCTCACCGTCAGGCACATCAAGCTCTGGAACACCTCACCTGCAGCAATGGTGGCATCTCTCCTGAGTCAAAGGTGTGTCTGTGCCAATGGCTTCGAGGCGGGAATTACTGGGTACAAGGCCTGTCACCCACAGGGGCAAGGCCGAACAGTCACAATGCCTATCTGGCCCCTAAAAACTGGGATTTTACAAATGGATAATTGATTGCATTTATTTTTGGCGTGAGGTGGAGAATTTCCCTTCCTCCAATCCCCTCCAGCAATTTAAAACTGATCTGTAGCCACGATGCTCTAAGTATATCAAAATAACAATGGAACATTGAGCTGGTTACTCGTGTCCTCATTCATTTCCTTCACGTTATGTGTTATATCGACTTGGCGTGGCTCTCTGGGAAGGAAAACCAAAGAGGAAGGGGGAGTGAACAGCTGGGATAAATAAACACATCCTTGGCTATGTTACCAGTCCTGCACACACGGCGTTTGTAAGCTCCTCCAGAGAAGGGATTATAGCGTGAGCTGTTTATCGCAGCTTCTGAACTACAGAAAGATGTCAAGCCTAAAGTCTTTTGTTGAAGTTCCTACATGAAGGTCAATGAGAAAGGACATCTTCTGAAAGTCAGCTGTCCCCAGAGTATTCCAGACTCTGTCCCTTAAGGTCAAAGTATCAAAAAAACCACTCTGAGAAATCTCAGCTGGTGCTCCTATGGAGCTTAGGAATGATGTCGGTAGCGCCACCGGCTCCACACGCCGTTGGGCTCTGGAGGACTTTAGCAGGGGAGGGGGAGGCTTGCACCCCACAATGCCACAAAGGCAGGCATGGGGCAGGGGAGAGGTGGTGGCAGCTCCGGATTTGGCACAGCTCTCCTGCTGCTCCCATCCTACTGTAAAGGCCCTGGTGTAGCCAAGCTGCTGCCGAGCAGCCGCCAGCCAGAGAAACAGCAGCTCCTTCTCTGCGACGCACCTTGCCATCCTTGGTGCGGATTTGGCCCGTGGGGCAGACGCAAAGGTTTTTTGTCATCTTGGCCCTGAGCACCGCTTCCTTGCAGCACAGAAAGTCTCGGCCAGGCAGGGAGGAGACCTCCACGGCAGCCGGGAGCCGGCCGGAGCAGCACACCGGCACTGCATCCCGGGCAGAGCCTCCTTTCCTCCGGCAGAAAAATCGTAGCATGCGAGTGGGGTTACAAATGCTACGGTACAATCTGACACAGACCTTCCAAATGCCGTGCTTAAGCACACAAATAGTGTTTTCTATTAGTTTGCCTTTAAATTTATGTGCCTTAATACATTGCTCTTTATGTTAATAGCATTTTGCAAGATGTACGGGGGATGTAACGTGGCCAGATTACTGTGAGAATCGTAACTTTGCTCCCAACTGTATTTTGACTGATTAGAACTGTAACCTTCATATCACCTTAACAGCCACACTGGTATTTTATTACATATATTCCAAAGCAGATTATGTTGTTAAGGTAGATTTTTTGAACCATAACTCAAGAGGAGAAAATACAAAGCCTTTGCAGAAATCTGTTGCTGGAGAGCATGGAAATTGGGTGCTTTCAAACTGCATTTGGGCTCAGATGAAAATTTTAAAAAGTGAACTCTTTTGACTCTCAAAGTCACCAGCAGCCTCTCTGCTCTCCCACCTAGAGTCACGCAGGGGAAAAATGATACCTTTTAAATAGAGGCAAATTTTCTTGATGAGAGTGAGGTACAGCCACAGCAGTCCTTCCCTCTAAAAAGCAAACTGGCCACAAACATATACTATGGAGCCTAATTAATACTTTAATATTAATAATAACACCAGTCAGAGATACAGGTTGGACTTGATGATCTTAAAGGTCTTTTCCAACCTAAACAATTCCGTGATTCTACGATAATTTGTAAACTTTCAAACCAACCATCTTTGTAGAGTAACACTTAAAATATCAGAGAGCATCAGAAAATGTGATCATACCCAGCTGAACTTGCCAGGAGCACCTGTTTGTCCTTCACGTCTGCTTTAATTTGTTTTTTGCATTATTCTCTCAAATTTCTTTCCTTCACACAAGACAGACTCTACGGTCACGTTACCTTGACTGCCTGGGGTTCAACATAACCATTTTAAGCCCAGGCCTTGCGCAGATGCTCAATGTGCATCGTTTGTATTTGGAAGTTCTGCAGGTTCATACCAGTTCCACAGGTGGAGTTCATGCCAGTTCCACAGGTGGGGGGACAACCCCCAACACCCGGAGGTATGTGTCCAAGTAGCTCTGGGATTGCTCCAAAGATTCTTACCGTGAGCCTTTTGATATCCTCTTGGCACCGGTTCCTGGCCTGGTTTATGACCCGCTTGGCCAAACTCCTTGAAATCCTGCCATTTGTGCACTTCCAGCGCCTTGGCCTCTCATGGGAGCAGAGCATAGCCATGGCCACAAGCCAGCTGGACACCCAACTCCCGGCTCCTCCCCACCGCTCACTGGCGGTGCAGAGCAAGTGCGAGCGCACATCAGGTGCACATCGTGAGCTCCCAGAGCTGCCAAAGGCCTGTAGCTGTGTCAGGGTGGCACTCAAGGCAATTGCTGAGCTCGTCTGGGCCCAAACATATGAGGTCGGCTATGCCACGGCAGATGAATCAGCAGCTTGTGTCCATGGAAGTGGGTGGCCTGAGCAAGCACATCACCTGAGGAGCACCGGTGACAGAAATGCCAGGGCCACTGACACGTTTCCAGCAGCAGCTGGGGGTATGCCTCTTCCCCAGATCCAGGAAGAGAGTCAGGACAGGCAGGAGCCTCGATCCTTGCCCTCTGCAAGGTGTAGGAAAACAGGCATGAGAGAGAGTGGCTTCAAGGCTTTCTCACTCAAAACAGAGATGCACCAATGCAGTAGCACCGTATAACGAATGCTATGATGGGGAGCTGTTGCTATGGTGAGGGAAATAATATTTAAGCACCAACTGTTTATAAATATAAAATTGCTACAAAGTTTTCTAAAATTAGATCAAGGGGGCTAGGGCTGTCAGGATATCGTAGAAAACTTGAGAAATACCAGTATTTTTGGACACACATGATCTGGGTACTCCTAAAACAGCAAGTGCAAGCCCAAAATGCAAAACATCAAAAGTGACGACTCTGCTGCTGTGCTTCCTGAGATTTAAAGGCAACCTCATAGCCCTGAACTCACTGTCGCAGCCTGGCACGCCTCTGAGAGTGGAGGTGAGACCAGTGTTCCCAGGGATTTATTTTTCTCATGACACAATTGCGGTGCAGGGACCTGGGCTCCGCCGTTTCTCGTAGCCCGCTTGCTGCCAAGTGAAGCTGTTCTGAGCTGCTGATGAACATGCTGGTACCATGACCCCACAGTTACACTCTGCAGATCCTAGAGTCGAAGAGTTGGAAATCTCTGATCTGGGGAGGCAGCTCCTTACAGGGCTTAGGGGGCTGTCAGGAGCTGGATGTTGTTCACGTGAGTGTTAAGAAGAAAACTGCTGTGATTCCTTATAATGCCCAGGCAGCACCAAACATGCACAAAGTAAAACAGAGATATAAAAAATGAATATCCATTGTAGTGTTTCCAGGATCATAAACTGGCTCTCGTTGGCAGCTGCCATTTCAGTGGAGGTGCAGTTAAAGTGCTAAAATGCAGCTTAGTTGGCAAGTGCTGGACGAAAGGGAAATATTCAAAGTTGCCAAAAGTCCTACCTGTTTTGAGGGGTCGAACAGAAGCAGAATCCGGGAGGAATGTGACCATCAGACCGCAGCCACCTCAACAGCCCTGATACTCCCCAATGTTTTCCTTCCTTTGCCTCATCCCACCTTCACGGGCAGCCAGGATGGCACCTTTCCGCCTCACTTCTCAGCACTGAGGTGCTGCCGAGGATGGTTTGGGCCCTGCCTGTGGCGGTAAACCCTGACCCTGGCAGCACAGGGAGGATTCCTAGCGCTGGAGAGCTAGTCCCCATGGCAATACATTTTCCAATGAGCAAAGGCCACCAGAAAACGAGCGGATAAACGCGCACCGCCAGCGCTACCAAACCCGACGGGGCCTCCGGGATGGGGGGCGCTGCTTGTGCCCCAGCCCCGGGACTTGGGAAGGGTGGGAGGCACCCGCCCCCTTGCACACAGCCCCCGCTGTAGGGTGGCCTGACCAGCTCCCCAGGGATCCCCGTGGCCCCTGCCAACACCCACCGTCGGGGGGACACCTCTCCCGAGGGGAGCCCCCCGGCGGGCAAGCCCGCTCCGACCAGGCCGGCTCAGGAAGAAAAGAAAAAGGAAAGGGACGGTTCCCT
>VWZK01008994.1:0-110922 GCA_013396935.1 Baryphthengus martii | reverse complement strand
CTGCCTTAGCGGCCGGAGGGGTGCGGGGGTGGGTGGCGGCAGCCCTGGCCCCGCAGACCCGAGGGGGAACGAGCTGCGGCGAAACTTGGACTGTTGTTGGGTGAGGAGCTGCCGCCTGGAACAAGCGAGTAAGTCCCCGGTGGCCCAGGGGAGGCCAGATGCCCTGCCCGGGCGTATGAGCCGCGCCAGCCGGCAGAGCAAATGCCCCGGCATTTGCTGTCAGACCTTAAAGGGGTCTGATAAACCCACCGTGAGGACGCAGGCTGGCGAGAAGACCTCGCCGAGCGGGGCTGGAGCACGCCATGGCAAGGGGCAGTCCTACAGGAAAGCTGCGTGGTTCAAGGTTTGGGCTCCTGAGGCGGCCGTGGGCTGGGTACGTTGCAAAGAGTGTTCCGAGGCGGTGAATGAGCGCGTTCATCCCAAAAGAGCCTTCCAGTTCCTGGCTGGGGAGCGCTTCGGGAGGGAGTGAGCATGCACGGCCAGGCTGGTGAACGGCTCCGGGGAAGGTGGAGAGCACAAAAAAAAAATTGTATCGGGTTTACCCAGGCGTTTAAATCCTCGGGAAGAGACAGATGCAGTTCAGCAGATAAACGGGCACAGGTGGATGTTGCGATAAGAAAACTCTGGGACTGGCTGGAGTTGGCATTACTTAATAGTGATTAATTAACTCAAAACGTGTATGCTGAGTGTCGGTAGGGAAAAAACGAAATCCCCGTTGAAAGCTCTGTGATGATTTAAGTGCTAGTCAAAGTCGGCAGTAATCTTCTGGTGGCAAAGGATCTCTCAGTCACTCTGAAACGCAGAAAGGATGGGCAGAGATAAGGGAGCGGGGGGCATGCCAGGAGTGGCTTTGAGCTCTGGGGTCTTGTACCCTGAGAGGTGATGCATGTGAGAGCTGAGGGAGCCTGGGGGCTCGGAGCACCTCTACTCCATGTGAGATGCTCACCCGAGGAGGGTGGCAGGCATCAGTCCCCGGCTGGTACTCGAAGCTGTGACTCTAGGGAAGCTCTAGAGCTGTGAGGCTGAAGAGGAGGTGAGGCTGAAGACTCACGCTAACCCTGTCATGATCTCGTGTTGGTGAGCCTTGCTTGAGGGGGAAGCTTGGGGACAGAGATTAGCCCTGCTGATGCGTCTATCGCCATACCCAAAATCACGTAGCGCCTGTGGTGAGGGGGAAGGGGGGCTGCTGGGCGTGTGGTCCCCCTTTCTCCTGGGGAGCAGTGGGGTGCAGCCTGCCTGCACCCAGGCTGGGTGGGCCACAGGCGTGCTCAGCATCTGCCTGGCTTCGCAGAGCCACTGAGCATGACTAAGCCACTGTGATCGAGTGGGATGCTCGTTGTTAAACCCCGTCAGGAGCCCATCTTCCCTGCCTCAGTGGCCACAACATGTTGTTTTACAAGATAAACTCTTTGCTCAATGGGAGGACGCTGGGAAGTGGCAGGGCCTGTGCCAGTTGTCCCTGGCCGAGAGTTGTTTTGCAACCCTGCAACTTGGATTTCCATGCCTGGGCAGCAAGGTGGGGGGAGTGGAGCCGCAGGAGCCAGGCTGGCTGGGCAGGGAAGCACCACGAGGCACTGGCTCCAGCTCCCCCTCTCTGACTAGCCCTCTGACAAGCTGCTCTGCCCTGGGCAGGGCACCCAGGGTTGCTGCTTGTTGGGCAGGGGACGGATGCAGGGCTGAGTGGCTGCTGAAGTTGATGCTGCAAACTCTGTGGGTGAGTGTGCACATGTGGGTCTCCCTCTCTGGGGGTACGAGTGGTTGGTTGTAGTGAGGCATGTTTTGGGATGTGTGCCTCGACAAGGGCGCTGCAGCGATGCCTTCCAAGGGCTGCGCTTGCACTTGTGTCAGGAGAGGGGCTTTGCCTTTCAGCTCCTGGCATGGGCTTTGCCTCGTGTGGCGTATGCCCTTGTGCCCCCTGCACTGGCGAGCGTGCCCAACTGCGCAGGCAGCTCTGCCCGTCCCTCCGCTCATCCACCCATCTTCCTGGCACCGAGACCCTGGCACCGCTCGGGCGTTCGCTGCTCACAGTTGTGTCTTCCAGCTGGTCCCAAAGTCCTGAGTCACTCTGACGTTTCCATGGAAACAGCCTTGCTGGCGGGAATCGGTTTTGGGGGTAGAGGGTGCCGGTAGCTGGACTGGCACCGGGGAAGGTCTCGTGGGGCTCAGGTGCTCCTCTAGCACACCGCTGAGGTTTATGCCAGGGCTGGAGCAGGGACCTGAGTTGCACAGCCCCCCATACCTTCTTCTGCTCCCTTTTCCCTTGCTCCCTGCCACGGGAAAGCACAGAGGGATTTCCATGGCAGTGGCAAGGGTGCCCGGGATGAGCCTGGCTGGGCTAAAGACACAACTTCTGGGGAGCTGTCGAGAGAGGGGGACAGCCTGAAAGGCATCTGGAAAGCGCAGGGGTTTTTGACTGCCCTGGGAGAGACCCTTGGAAACAGCGATGACAGTGTCAGTTCCTGCAAGGTCTCCTGCCTAAACCTGCTGTCACCCTTGAGTTGCCCAAACACGGCTACCTCCAGGGAGCAGCGAGGGAACCCGCGCGGGAGGCTCAGGGCAGGAAGCCGGGCAGCCTCGTGCCTAGGGATGCTGTGGGGTGGATGCGAGTGCGACGGTGCCCTGTGGAACACTGGCCTGCGTTTGGAGGGGAAAGGACATGTGAGTTGTGCTGATCCCTGCAGCAGCACCGCCTGCCTGGCAGCACCTGAACGTGGCTGCCAGCGCAGCCTCCAGTGTCATCGTCCTGCTGTGCGGCTCTAAGCAGGTCATTCCCATCAAACCCGAGAAGACCATCCCCAAAACAGGAGTTTACTGCTCAGCATCTCCTCCTGGGCCTCCTCTGCGCTGCGGCTGGCCAGCCACGCTTGCTGCTCCCCGCGCTGGTGACTCACGGATGCCATTCAGCTTAATTCATCGCCTCCGATCTCCTGAGCGCTCCTGGGCTGGCTTTGCTGGCTTCTCGCCTGCTTATCCTCCCCGGCGCTCCTGGGCTGTCTTGCTGGCTTCTCGCTGGCTCATCCTCCCCAGAGAGGTGCTGGGAGTCAGGGGAGGTGGAGGAAGAGGAAGGCAGGTGATTATGCACCCGCTGCTGTTTGCGGGTGTGTAGGGTGGGGAAGGCTGCACTGCCTATGCCCATCCTCTCCCTCCCTCTGGGCTCAAGACTGCGGGAAGAGGGGCAAGGGAGAGAAAAAGCTTGGCACCTTCCTCTTTCCACAGACAATGCTCCTGTCCCCATGCCAGGCACCAGCTGGCCTCCTGCAGTACTCAGAGCTGGCTGCCGGATGCCGTGCATCCCGTGTGGACAGCCTGGTCCTGATGTGACTGCAGGCAGCTGGACAGAGACGCGGGCAAGCCAGTGGAGCGCAGCCTCGCACGCTGTGACCATCGGAGGTTAGGGTTGGGGAAGGGGCCATGGTAACCTCAGTCCAGTGCAAAAAGAGCCCATGTGCTCCTTGCAGTGCCAGGGGGCTGTGACTGATTTACCCCCACCCCAGCTCTCCAGCTCGTAGCTCTGGCTGCCTGGAGTGACCTACTGGATTCAGCTCCTGCTCTTGGGCTGCATTCGCTCATCATCCTTGGTGGAGCTGAGCTGGAGAGAGAGCAGAGGGATATTTCGGCTGAGAACACTTTACAGCATTGAAATATTTGTGAGGCCAGCGTTTCAGAAGACTCCCATGGTCGCAGCATCCCATGGTCTAGGAATAGCCACAACAGTCCATGCCTCACACAGCACCCTCAGATACAGCCCCACATGGGCATGGCCCTTGCTCCAGCAGCTGCTCTGGATGGTGGGCCCTGCTATCCGTACTTGAAGAAGAACGAGCCAATTTGAGAAGGTCCCTTGGGGCAGGGATGGGAGAGCGAGCAGCTCTCCTGCTGTACGTGTGTGTAGGAGACCTCGTCCTGTAGCGTGCTGGCGGCAGCCACTGTTCAGCGGCCCTGCTCCGAGCCGTGCGGAGCCACACGCAGCTCCTTGGCAGGTGTTTCACACCAGCCTGGCCGTGTCCGACAGATGAGCAAAGGGAAGCGTGAGTGGAGGTGATCCTCAGCCGTGCCAGCAGCTCCCGGTGCCATGTGCTTGTGCTGCCCCAGGAGCCCCCCGGGAGCACTCAGCTGCCACTTGCTGCTGTCTCCAGCGCAAGAATGGGCTGAGCAGGAACCACAGCCCCTCAGGGACAGGCAACGACGGAAGGAGGCAGGAGAGCCGGCCAGGGACTGAGAGGAAGCTCTGGCTGGCTTTAAAGGCCACAGATGAGACATCAGGGAGGGAAACCTTCTCCCCAAATCTGCCTCTGCCTGGCTGCAGCTCAGGAGGTGGGCAGGGCAGAAGCGAAGGGAGACGAGGGGCAGCCGAGGCTGAAGCTGGGCTGTAGTTTCACTCCTGGTCTGCCAAAGAGGTGAATGAAGACCCCGCTGCTTCTCCCCTGCAACTTGGTGCATTGTGAAGGGGAGCAGGTCTGGGTTCATGGAGAACCTGAAATGCTTTCAGCCAGTGGTCTGGCAGGAACTGGTACCACGGAGATACCTGGGCTCTGGTTGCCTTTTGCCGAGGAGCCAGCAGTGGCCGGCACATCCCGGGACAATGAGTCTCATGTGCTCCAGCATCCATAAGCAGCACAGCAAGGAGCAGAAGTGGTTGTTGTGTGTGAAGGATGCAGTGTGACTGGTCATCGCTAGAGAGCAGGAAAGCGTTCCCACTGCCAGGAGATGCCAGCAGGGACCCTCAGGTCCTGCCCTGACCGAGCAGACCTGGAAAAACACTTTATCCAAGGAACAGAATATCCCATGCGGACTCTGGGGCTAGGTTTCCCCTCTGCAGGGTGGATAACCCCAATCCAGGAGTAGCAATCTGCAATTTTGGTCCCCTGGCCACATCCCTGGCAGGTGGCAGCCCAGGAGAAAGCATCCCTTACTGCCCCAGAGGAAGCATCCCTTTTTCAAAGCATTATTAGGGGTCTAAAGCAGGGCTCTTTGTGCGCAGATGGGGCGATGGCTGGTGGGCTGGGGGGGTGGTGACGTGCCACCTGCAGCAGTTGTGCCAGAGCCCCCATGCTGGGCTTCTGCTCTAAACCCCTGCTCCCAGTAGAGAGGTTTCTGGAGCTGGTAGCTCCTGCAGCCTCCTGCCTGTGCTGAGCATCTGGTAAATAATAAAAATAATAATTTAAAAAAAAGGAAGGAGTTTTTCCACTCACCTTCAGGTCTGGGCAGCCCTCCTGGCATCACTTGCTGGGTGACAGGGTCTCTCCAGAGAGCAGGGCATGTTTGAGGGATGGGAAGAACACACCATGCCAGCTGCCATGGGCTTTGCAGGGAGCGTACACTGTGAGCATCGTGCCATCCCAAGCCCATTGGGGATTTCAGCATGCTCTGAGCGTGAACAGGCCTGAAATCCATCGCTCATCCATCAGCCTGCCTGAGGGACCTTGGCTGAGCAGTGACAGCAGCAGCTCTGACAGTCCCACTCTCGCTGTCTGGTGTGCTGGGGCTGAGCAGGGGACTAGGATCTCTCCACAAGCTTGGGATGAACTCAGTGCTCTCCCTCTCCCTAGGGACAAGCAGAGAGCATGAGGAGCGGGGAAGGGGAAGCAGTGGTGCTGTGGAAGGAAGGGCTCTGCTGGGTGGGGAGTGGAGAGATTTGGGTCTGTCCCCTGGGGTTGCCTGAAGAGGGTCAGCAGGGGACTGCAGAGGTGCCCGCACGTGACTTGGGGTCAGTGTGGTTTCATGTATGGTAGGGGGTGTTTGTTGATACCTCTAGCAGTAGGATGCTTGGGCCCTCCTTGACAGTCTTGGCTCAACCCTTGACTTCTTTGTTGGGTTGCAGACACCGAGACGACCTGTGAAGAAGCTCCATGAAGGTGACCAGCCATGCAATGTTCTTGGAAGGCTGTCCTCCTACTAGCCTTGGCATCTATTGCGATCCAGTATACAGCGATCCGGACCTTCACTGCCAAGTCCTTCCACAGCTGCCCCATCCCCAACCCCATGAACTGCAGCGTGAGCCAGGATACTGATGCGGCCGACAGGCTGTGTGATGAGAGCCCCACTTTCTCCTATAACCTCTCCAGGAAGACGCACGTCCTCATCCTCGCTACCACCCGCAGCGGCTCCTCCTTTGTTGGGCAGCTGTTTAACCAGCACTTCGATGTCTTCTATTTATTTGAGCCCCTCTACCACGTCCAGTACACCCTGATCCCAAAGCTGACCCAGAGCAAGAGTACAACGGACCGGCGGGTCATGCTGGGGGCCAGCCGAGACCTGCTGAGGAGCCTCTATGACTGCGACCTCTACTTCTTGGAGAATTACATCAAACCCCAGCCTGTCAACCACACCACCGACCGCCTCTTCCGCAGGGGAGCCAGCAAGGCCCTGTGCTCACCACCCGTCTGCGAGGCCCTGGGAGGTGTTGATCTCCACCTGGAGGAGGGAGACTGCGTGAAGAAGTGCGGGACCTTGAACCTGACGCTGGCCACAGAGTCCTGCAGAGAGCACGGTCACGTGGCCATCAAAACCGTGCGGGTGCCCGAGGTCAGCGACCTCCGGGCCCTGGTAGAGGACCCACGGCTGAACTTGAAAGTCATCCAGCTGGTGAGAGACCCCCGGGGAATCCTGGCATCCCGGAGCGAGACCTTCAGGGACACCTACCGGCTGTGGAGGATCTGGGACGGCACCGGCAGGAAGCCGTACAACCTGGACGTAACCCAGCTCACCACGGTGTGCGATGACTTTTGGAACTCTGTGTCCACCGGCCTCAACCGGCCACCGTGGCTCAAGGGCAAGTACATGCTGGTGAGGTACGAAGACCTGGCCAGGAACCCCATGAAAAAGACCGAGGAGATCTATGATTTCCTGGGCATCCCCATGGACAGCAACGTTGAGCGCTGGATACAGAACAACACCCGAGGAGACAGGTCCTCCTCCAAACACAAGTATGGGACGGTGCGCAACTCGGCGGCGACGGCGGAGAAGTGGCGGTTCCGGCTGTCGTACGAGATCGTGGCGTTCACCCAGCACGCCTGCCAGCAGGTGCTGGCACAGCTCGGCTACAAAACCGCCGGCTCCGAGGAGGAGCTGAAGAACCTCTCCATCAGCCTGGTGGAGGAGAGAGACTTCCTGCCCTTCTCCTAAGGCAGCCCCTGGGAGGGTATCAGTTTTGATACAGGCTGTTTCTAACTGTTGCCTTATTTTATTTCATTTTGTTTCCCCGCCTCTTTCTCTCTCTCGTCTTTTTCTCTCCAAAATTTGCACTAAACCCTGAGTGGGGAATCTCAACAGCTGAGTCCAGGGGAAGCGCTGGCTGCCCCTCAACATGTTTCGGACACAAGACGAGTCGGGTCTCTCCAAGCAAGTGCTAGAACTGTGGATGGATAACGATGTTTACAAAACACACAAAATGTATAAAGCAACCTTCAAGCTTTCCAAACCGAAGGGTACCTGGGGTACTGTACTTTTGCACTGTTTACTTTTACAATGTAAGAGGTAAATATAAATATAATTTATGAACGGTGTCATCCCCTCCAGAATAACTCCCCTTGCCCCCAATGTGCAGGTTAGACTGGAAGCTGAACATGGAACAACTTTCTCGTTTTCGATCTTGGCGCGACGGATCTGTCTGTTTTAAGTCCTGTTATTGGGCTGGGCAGTTGGTCAGCTGCTCATACATGGTTGTTTGGTAACACCTGTGATATTTCTTTGTGCCAAAAACCCACAAAAGAAAACAAAAAATGGGAAAAAAAAAAAAGTGATTGGGTGGTTTGGCAAAAGCCCAACACCTTTAATGCTTTCTTTCTGTGTTTTCTGTAAATAAAAGTGCAATAAACTGACCTGGGGGTGAACTTCAACTAAGAAGACCTCAGTGGCTAAACTGGGGTGTACGCACCAACAAGCAAAGAGCAGCTTCTCCTGGTCTGCCCGGCCCCTGCCAGGCTGGCGGGAACAGCCACCACAGCCCCCCGGCCAGCAGGGAACGGCCGGCACCTCCTCGGGCGCGCGCATCTGCGTCCGAAGCGCGCCAAAATGCAAGGAGTTCAGCCAAAAGTGAGAACCTGTGGTTATTTACAGACCTGAGCGCTCGTTGGCCTGCGTGGGGGACACGGAACTTGCTGAAGCGCCCCGCTCCAGCGCGCTCACAGCACCAGCACCCTGAGCCCGGCCTCACCGGGCTGCCCCTCGCCGGTGTCCGCGCTGGTGTGCCCTGCCCCGGGGAAAATGCTTGAGTTCGGGCCATAGAACTGCCGCGGTGAAAACAAGCAAGCAGGCAGCTGGTGTCGGCAGCGTGTGTGCGAGTTCTTCCGGGGGAGCTGCCCGCTGCGCGCGGAGGCAGGGCCCTCTGGCACAGGGCAGCGAGCGAGCCCCCGCCGGGCAGGCAGGGCGGGAGCGATACCGCACCACAGCCCACACAAAACCGTGCCGGGCAGTTTCAGCCCCGCCTACTCTTAAGCCGACCAGCTCCTCTGACCCCGCTGGGCCAGAGTCCTCAGACGGCCCAGCCCTCCCTGCACATCTCACAGACCTCGAAGCCACCAGGGGCAGGCCCCAGGGCACAAAGGACAGTAACAAACCCAGCAGTTTCCCAGCTCTGTTGCCCCTGGACTCAGGCAGGACAGGGACCCACAGAGAGATGTGACCACAGCCGGTTGCGTCTACCCACAGCTGCCCCACACCCAGCACTGGAGCTGCTCCTGGTGCAGGTGTTTGAGCCACTCCCAGCCCACCTGCCTGGGCAGGTCTCCTCTCCTCTCCAAAAGTCTCTTCTGAGCTCTGCTGCCCACCAGCTTCCAGAACGAGCTCTTACTTGGGAGAGGACGAGGCTGGGTGCTGCAGTCACACACAGGGCACTGGGGGAGGCAGGGGAAGGCTGTAACTGCAGCTGATTTTTCCAGCATCCTTTTGCCCCTCTAAAGACCTCTGGAGGGGTTGCTTGTTAGTGGTGTTTCACAGCCTGGCTTAGCAGAGCAAACCTGCTCCAGCTGGGCTGCACAGAAGGCGAGCAGGGCTGATGTATGGGATGGCCTCTCCTCAGGGCTTGCAGCTGAAGAACCTGTAATTCATCTGCGCTGTCTGCCGGGCAGCACAGCCAGCTCCAGCCCTGTGAGGAGGAGTGGGGCTCCTCCGCCTACCTCCCCACCATGGGCGTGGTGGCAGCTCCCGGGAGAGACCCCCACCTGAGGCACCTTCAGCTCCACTCCACCGCCCAACCTGCTCCTGCCAGCAGCTCAGGGCCTCCCCAGCCACGCCGCCCAGCGGTGTCTGCAAGCGCGGACAGAGGCATGGGGCAGGCGGCAGAGGTGGCCACAGCCAGCCTCATGACGCTCCTACCAGGCAGCTGGCAGCAAAAACGTCAACCAAATAAATGGCTTGATTGCCCTGCTATTAGTTACAGAATTAATCCTTTTGTCAGCACTTCACAAATGCTGAGCTCTTGGCTCATGGCCTCCACCCAGTAAAAGAGACACCCTGCCTGGGGCCCGATCCAGCACAGCTCATCTTTTGGGCTGCAATCCTCCCTTCACGACCGCTGTGTGTTCCCGGGAGCATCAGGTGGCTCTGCCCTGGGCTGGTGCTCGTGGAGCAGGTAAGGTGGCCTGGGGTGGCCGGCTGTGGCTCTCCCAGCACCTGCACTGCCAGCCAGCGAGTGAGCAAATGCAGCAGGTCTGGCTGCCCCGCAGGGCTCCCCTGCAGCTCTAGGGAGGGACGTCAAACTGCCTTCTGCAGAAAGCACAGGATGCTGTGGGGTGGACCAGGCTTTTCCTCGCCGCCTCCGCTGGGAAAAGCGGCTACACAAACCGGCACGAAGAAACAGGGGCTGTAGAGGCAAAATTTCCTGTCTTCAGCTGCCGAGGTCACACCTTCAGGGCTAGGCCAGCTGTACCCAACCTGAAAGTCCTCTTGTGCGCTGGTCTTTAAACTGACACAAGAAACTGAGTTTAGAAGTCTTATCCAAACTGTTCTTACCATGTCACTCTGGAAATGTGCCTGCAGCAAAATGGCTTTTGACTCACAGTTGAAAGTCATGTCCTAGTTTAGGCAGGGATGGAGGTTCAGCCCGGCTTGGTGCCTCCTGTAGAGCCCTTAGGGGAGAGATTTGATTTCCCAAGGAATCTCTAACATCTTCCTTCAGCTGCACTTCCTCTCCTCGCTTCCCCCCACTGGAAACAAGAGCCAGCGTAACGAGGGTTTTTATCCTCAAATTTTACTGTAATTAAAATACAGAGATGCAGAATATTCCCAGAAACACACTGCAAAACAAACCAAGCAAACAAATTCAGTAGGAAACCAATTACAGGAAATGAAATGATAAAGAACAGAAGCGTTCTCTGGAGCCCAGCGCCGTGCATGGGACCGCGTGGCTGCAGTGATGGTTCTGGCTTGCCAAAGGGCTCCTCGGCTCCCAGAAAAGCAGAGCCAGGCCCCAGCATCTGTCCCTACAGCTCTGCGCCTCTCTCTCCAGCCATCTCCACGTTCCCACTCACGCTGTTGTTTTTACAAGCATGACTTTGCAATGGCGACACAGAAATGACCCACCCACAGGGACAGGAGCCAATGAGGGATCCCAGAGGAAAAGAAGTGGGTTAAGATTTTCCACACACAAAACACAAGGGGATAGAGAGGGGTTGAAGACGTGCACTACTCTCCCAGCCTGGGGAGCTGCGGGGCCAGAGTCACCCTCTCTGCCCTCCCAGCCAACGTGAGCGTGGATGTTTAACAGAGGTCTCGATGAGACCTTTGGAGAGCTCTGCCCAGGGGCAAGACAGAAAGCTAAGGGAGGGACAAAAAATGAAGTGAAGGATAATGAGATGAGCAAAGGGAAAGGGGAGGAGGGGATGTGCCTGTAGGCTCTTCTCAGCTGGAACATTTTCAATGGGGGTGGGGAAAGTCCAGCCATGTCAGGGCACAGGGCTGGGGCAGGGCCACATCCCATCTCCACCACAGGGGAGATCCAGCCCCACCATGGGCAGATCATGACAAAAGCCTGTGGGACATATGGGCAGGGTGGGGTGGTAAGGAGGGAGCTGATCTGGTGCTTGGACCATCCATTGGGCACACTGATCTATCTAAATGGAAATCCCTCACAATCATCACTACAGTAGAAGCAGGGCACCAGCCAGGCACGGACCACCACCCCCCACCACAACCCACATTCGTCTTCTTCCTTTTCCAGACTCTTCCCTAGGATAAAGTCCATTGTGCTCATCCTCTGATTCAGAGCCTGTCCTAAGGAACAAACTCCCTCCATGCTCCCCCTTTTTTTCCTCCCCCACTCCTCACCTCCTCCTGCCACCAGTCCCTCCTCATCTTCTCACTGTCACCTGAAAACTGGTCATTTTCCTAGTACTAACTCTCCTCAGTCCCTCCCTCCACCCTGGTGCTGCCCTCCTTATTTTGTGCCAAGCCTTCCCATCTAGTACCAATGCGATTTACGCACAGTGTTGTTTTTGCTCATCTTATCATGAAGGGGCGGCTGGGAGAAGGGCTGCACCACTGGCCTAGGTGGACTCTGAGCTAGCTGGAGCCTCTGTAGTGGAGGAGGAGGAAAGATGGGGCATCTGTGAGGAGCCAAAAGCTTCCCCATCCAATCTAGACTCTACTGTCCTGCAACCAAAGCTGTCAGGAGGCGTCTTTCCTCTCAGATTGGGAACACTGACTCTGTTTTCCTTCTGGTCTTGCACTGAGAGTGTCCAAAACCAGCAGCCTGGGGCTGGGTCACCTGGATGAACGGAGCAGGCCCAGCACGCTAACAGAGACATACCCTCCGGAGGCCTTCGAGCCCTGTGTAGCTATGTATTCCCAAATGTCCAAGTGGGTGTGAGGCCCTGGTTTTGGAGCAGATTTAATCTTCTACCCCTGCTCATTTGATCTCTTTTGCTACATAAACAGCAGAAGCCCATGAGTTCTCTGTTAGCTGGGCCAGTTCTTCTCACACTTCTTCTCCCCTTCTCCGTGAGGCAACGGCAGTTCCAGACAAATGGAGAGCTTTACTCCATTGACTCCAAGGATACACAGAGAAGCAGAAATAAAAAGACAGGAACCCTCAGGACCCCCCTAGCCTTCATTAACGCACATTCATCCCATTTTCCAAGCCTGCTCTGCACGCCCAGTGCCTGCAGACAACAGCTTGGCAAAGATGTGTTGCCTCCCGTGTGGGATACTTGTTAGCTAAAAGCACAAGGAGCTTCCCATCACCTGCCCAGGGGTGGCCAGTGAAGTAAAGCCCCTTAGATACTATCTTTTCCTGTCCCAGGCCCAGGAGAGGCAGTTTTAGGAAGCTGGCTGTCTCCTGTCACAGCTGTAAGAAACTATCTTCCTAAGATAGTCGTGGGAAACAGGAGAGGTGCCTGAGGACTGGAAGAAGGCCAATGTCACTCCAGTCTTCAAAAAGGGCAAGAAGGAGGACCCGGGTAACTACAGACCGGTCAGCCTCACCTCCATCCCTGGGAAGGTGATGGAACGACTTATCCTTGGTGCCATCTTAAGGCATATCAAGGATAAGAGGGTCATTAGGGGCAGTCAACATGGCTTCACCAAGGGGAAGTCGTGCTTGACCAACCTCCTAGACTTTTATGAAGAAGTGACCAGGTGGTTAGATGATGGTAGAGCAGTGGATGTGGTCTACCTTGACTTCAGTAAAGCATTCGACACGGTCTCTCACAGCATCCTCGCTGCCAAATTGAGGAAGTGTGGACTGGATGATCAGGTAGTGAGGTGGACTGTTAACTGGCTGGTGGGAAGAAGCCAGAGAGTGGTGGTCAATGGGGCAGAGTCTAGTTGGAGACCTGTGTCCAGTGGAGTCCCTCAAGGGTCAGTACTAGGTCCAGTATTATTCAATATATTCATAAATGACCTGGATGAGGGAATAGAGAGCACTGTCAGCAAGTTTGCTGATGATACGAAGCTGGGAGGAGTGGCTGACACGCCAGAAGGCTGTGCTGCCATCCAGCGAGACCTGGACAGGCTGGAGAGCTGGGCAGAGAAAAACTTAATGAAATATAACAAGGGCAAGTGTAGGGTGCTGCATCTGGGCAGGAACAACCCCAGGTTCCAGTATAGGCTGGGGACAGACCTGTTGGAGAGCAGTGTAGGGGAAAGGGATCTGGGAGTCCTGGTGGACAGCAGGATGACCATGAGCCAGCACTGTGCCCTTGTGGCCAGGAAGGCCAATGGCATCCTGGGGTGCATTAGGAGGGGTGTGGTTAGTAGGTCAAGAGAGGTTCTCCTCCCCCTCTACTCTGCCTTGGTGAGGCCACATCTGGAATATTGTGTCCAGTTCTGGGCCCCACAGTTCAAGAAGGATAGGGAACTGCTAGAGAGAGTCCAGCACAGAGCCACCAAGATGATTAAGGGAGTGGAGCATCTCCCTTATGAGGAAAGGCTGAGGGAGCTGGGTCTCTTTAGCTTGGAGAAGAGGAGATTGAGGGGAGACCTCATTAATGTTTATAAATATGTTAAGGGCGAATGTCACGAGGATGGAGCCAGGCTCTTCTCAGTGATGCCCAATGACAGGACAAGGGGTAATGGGTGCAAGCTGGAACACAGGAGGTTCCGCTTAAACTCTAGAAGGAACTTCTTTACGGTAAGGGTGACAGAGCACTGGAACAGGCTGCCCAGGGGGGTTGTGGATTCTCCTTCTCTGGAGACATTCAAGACCCGCCTGGACACCTTCCTGTGTGATGTCATTTAGGTTCCTGCTCTGGCAGGGGGATTGGACTTGATGATCCTTTGAGGTCCCTTCCAGTCCCTAACATTCTGTGATTCTGTGATTCTGTGAAGAGGGCCGGTGACAGCACGGCTAGTTATGCACAAGCAGCTTCTAGCTTTCAGGTTAGACCTGGCTTCAGGAGCAGCCTGTGATCTGGAATAAGAAATGAGAAGAGCTCAGGATGAGCAGTGAGCAGAGATCCATGCAATGCAAACCGTCCTCCTGATTTGCAGGGCATTCGAGACAAAGGAAGAACAGAAAAGACGACTTCTGGCCTTGCCAACTGCCACGAGCATCCCGGCAAAGTGCAGGCGCACATCAAGGGCTGATCTCTCTGTGAAGCCACTGCCTTCAGAGACAAAACCAACACGTCTGGGTCAACTTGGCCTTCACCAGAACAAAGGAGACAAATCGAGGAAATGCACACACATACCAAATGCTGTTTCCTCTTCAGAAACAAAGATGTAGGTTAAACCACTCTCAGGCTATCAAGAGTAACACACTGTAGAGATCAGCAACTTCTTGCCACTGCAAAGAGCAGGAACTACCCAGCAAAGGGTACAGAGAGAGACAAACGCCAGCATGATGAGCACAGGGACACAGCTACTTACATCAGCCCAAAACGTGGATTTAATAAAGGTCTAAATGAAAACTGCTTCACAAGCTCAAGTACATTCCGCAAAAATAGTGGTAGGGGGGGAGGTTGTACATAAATATTCCCTGATGTCTGAGTCCCAAGCATAAGAGAGCAGCCGGGAAGCGCAATGACCTCCAACGGGAAATGAAGATCAAGGAAGCTGGCTTCAATGTCCAAAAGATAGGGCAGAAAGTAAATAAACCGCATAGATGGGTGAAAAGGGATTTTTCACATTCCTTTGGTTTCAATAAACTACGTTCTTGGGCAACAGAGGGGAAAACATCCTCTTAAGTGTGATTTTTATTTTCACCAGGACCATATATAAAAACTATATGCTGGAAGCGCCGAGGATGACTCTGTAAACTCCACGGCGGCGGCGGCGGCACCGTTTTGCTTCCCTGGCTGAAGACGCGCCCGACACAAACACCCGTGCTCAGAGAGATGCAGATTTGTACAGTACAGCACAAGCACTGCTTCACTTGCCTACGCACCCAACACCTAACGACCTAGGCTAATCACCGGCCAAAGCCAGGAACGGCGGAGCTAATCCTGAAGCCTGTGGCTTCCCTCATCCCGACAACTACAGGAGAGCTTGGAGAATGTGTGTGTGTGTGTGTGCACGTGCGTGTGCAATGCCACATGGCCCCTGGAGCACTGTGGGCCAGGCTGAGGATGGCTGTGACTCCCAGATGGACACAGGTGTCTGGGTTTCTGCAGCACTGCGACCGCGGGTGGGCTATTTAGTGCAACACAGTCCTTTAGAGGAGCCAGGCTGGAGGCCCAGGAGCAGTGTGCGGAGGAGGAGTTGCTGGTGTCCATGCAGGCTGGCCGCCTCTGGAGCACGCTTGTCCCCTTGGGGAGGCGTTCTCCGATGACGCGCAGCCCACTTGCACCCAGGCCACTGCTCCCAGGGTGCTGAGTCACAGGAGAGAGCAGCACGCTCAGCCTTCCCTCCTTCCTTGCAGCAGAACTTGGGAACACACTTGCTCATGGTTACTTGTGACGTCTGTGGAGTGAGAATGTTGGCCTAGCGTCAGAAGGCCCCTGTTGCAGATGTGATCATCACTACCTGTGCTGCAACACCACAGAGGCTGAGCAGATGACGCTATCAGCTCCTTCCCCAAACGGGAACATAGAGCAGCTCTCAACCTTCTGCCTTTCACCAAAAAAATCGGTGCAGACATTGATGACCTGGGACATACCATACTTTTGTGTGGCATCATCCTCAGCGCTGCTCTGCTGAGCTTGAGGGTTCCTTCTCTGAAGGTGCAATTCAGCCAGGGAGTAAGTGATTTGGAGCAGCTTGTGGGATGGGCCCTGCAAAGACAAGGTAAGAGATGCAGGGCAGGAGGGAGACCTCCCCCTCTTCACAGTATCTCTCCTTTGTGTCAGTGGGACTATATTCTATGCTTCTTAACCAGGTAGACATCCCAAACACACCTCCGAGAGCCAAGGGAAAGGGTTCTTTCAGAGCCTTCTTCCCAGATGAAGCTGAATTTGACTATACAACCCACACTTCAAGTCAGCCATATTTCTTTGCACTTCCCTTTTACTCCTCCCCACTTCGAGGAAGACAGACACCCTCTCCCACCCCTCTGTGCTTACAAGAGCAAGAAGGGAGGAAAGAAACAGCAAGATAGAGACAACGGTGCCTTTAAAGCCCTCGGAATAAAAGGTTTTTCCAGTAGGTGATGGGAGTGAAAGGCATTGACAGCGGCTCTGAGCCAGGCAGGCGGTGCTGAGCAGGCTGCAGCCGGAGTCTGCTCGGGTGCTCGACCCTCCCTGAAGCAACTGGTTCCAACTCAAAGAGGTGCTGTGTAGGGGGAGATTATGGGCAGGTTGATGTTCTGGAAGGGAGCTGTGATGGGGATTAGTCAGCCTTGTCCTTCTTCTTTGCGGTGAAAGGGACTTTGCTGGCAACCGCGCTGCCCATGGCTCCGACGCCGCCGGTCACTGCTGAGACACTGCCCTTCACCAGTCCGACGCCAGCAGCGGGGACGCTGGTCACAGCGGTTTTGGTGAGCTCCAGGCTCTTGCTGCCCACCCAGGCAACTCCTCCCAGTGTGGCTCCCACGGCCCCCCGGGTGATACTAAACAGGCCACCCGTCACTCTCCAGATCACTCCTGCCTGCTGCTGTGGATGGTCCTTGCCGGCATCTGCGGGAAGAGAGAGAAAGGCAAAGTCAGAAGTATCCGCGTTGAAGACCACCTCCCTGGGCACCTCCTCCAGCCCAGGAGGGTTGTCCACCACAGCGCACGCTCCCGTACGCTTGGCGCCTGAAGGACAAGCCCAGGCGATCCCAGGCCTATGGCACGGCAAGAGAGGATTTCGGGAGGGTTGGGAGTGGAAGCAGAATTGCTCATGTGACAGAGAAGGGAAGAAGGCGGGTCAGTTACAGCCCCAAACTCGCAAGTCTCAGCGCTGTACCGCAAAGCAAATCCAGCTAAGAAGAGATGCAACTCCCCTCCGCTGCGTGTTGGCTAACTCCAGTAAATCACAAAGACTAATGCCAGCACAGGAGGTACAAACTGCAGACGGTAACGACTGAGGCTGGCGTGGCCTTGCAGGTCCTCAGAAGCATCTGTCTGGAAGCAGGTCTGTGCTCACGTCAGACATGGGGCCGAGGCACAACACGGCCCTATCTGCGAGTACTGTAATTGAGCTCGCAAACGTCACCTCAGGTTGTACAGGCCCTCTGGAGATCTCAGCTACGCATTTAATAGTGTTAAGACAGCGCTTAAGTTACTGCACTTTGTCACTGCTGGTCTACCTGTGCCAACTGGATCAAGGCCAGCACGATATAGCCACCCAGGCTGCCATCACACCTGCCCACAAGACTGCAGACGTAGCGTTCACAGCTCGCCGCTTCTCGTGGAAGGTTTGTCTCTGAACCGCTACTCACGGGCTTCAAAGCTGACAGCTCTCCTGCCGGCCTCCGCACCAACCTCTCCCTTTGCGTCGGCTGACAATGCTGCACGCAGGCAGCAGAGGAGGAGCTGCTCTTTTCGTGGGGCGAGATGTTTTGGATACTCTGACTTCTGATTCACCGCCAGTTCCACACACAAGACGAGTTACTAATAATTGCAAAAATACAATAAAGCAGTCCTGCCAGGAAAGAAAGCAAGCACCAGCTGGGAACACAGGATCCCTGGAGCTGCAGCAGCCCTTCTAAACCCATTACCTACCCAGAGGAGAGGTCGCCCAGCGCCGATGCAGCAGGAGGACTTTAGCCCCTTGCTAAATGTGCACCCCATTTCCTGAGAAGTGCGGAAATGACAGGGATAGAAACGGCTTTCTGAAAGTCTGCATAAAACCACGGTGCAGTCACGTCTCTGCAGAGAGCCCGGGGACAGGGGCCGTGCCAGCACCAGCCGCTGCCTCGGAGCCGAGCACTGCAGAGGCTCCACCAGCACCCCAAGGAAGGAGTCAGTCTGCACAGCCCAGCCTGGCACGGACACAGGGACAGGCCTAGCACCATAGAGGCAGAAAGCCCGGCTGCGGCAACCCAGTTCGCTTGCTGCCCAAACTGGGCTGCCCAAGCTGATGGCCCACTAAGCTAAGCAGGTGGCGTAAGACAGTAACACAGCTGAGGGCAGGTAGCTGAGCGCTGCTGGCTGAATACCCTTTCTCTTTTGAGACCCCAGCCCTTCCACTGCACTCTCCCACACTGTCAGCTCCTCCCACACACTCTTTCTAAAGTGCTCTGCTCCCCAGGAAGAAATCCCCCTTGTTTACCCAGCCTGGCAGCAGCTTCCTTCCTTGATTGTTAATAATATCGCGAGCAGCAGCAAACTCTACCCGCTTCCCCCCCGACCCCTTGATATCTCCAGGCGCTTTCGTTTCCACACAGATCAGAGCGAATGCCGATGCAGGCAGTGGATTCCCTCTGCCAGAAAAGCAAAGACCTTGGGAGTGCTGGGAGGCCGGCCCCATCGCTCAGCAAGTTGAGGAACCTTCGCACACTGCACACCCCAGTTGATGAAGATGTCAGACCTAGTCAGTCTAAGCAAACATCTTCCTCTTACTGTTAGTAACCTGTCTCATGCCGTGTCTTCATCACATCTGCTATTCAGTGTACTTCTGCCAAGCTATCCTGTGCGTCCTTTGGAGCAGAGACTATTTTCCTGTTGTCCGCAAGTCACGCAACACAGTAGGGTCTCTAAGTGCTGCTGGAAAACAAACTTTTTTCTTTTTGGTTTTGTTTTTTTTTTTTGTCTAAACAAACCAACCAGAAGTCTGACAGAAAACACTCAGCAGCAGCAGGGCACAGATTTTATCCTTGGAAGCACCAGCTGCCCCAGGGTGCTGGATGAACACAGCTGAAGGGACAACCTGACCTTGCCAAACGGATCAGAGCTGCTGCCTGTGCTACAAGCACTGGGGCAGACAGGAGGCCAGCTACTCACACTGGGAACTCTGGGATGGCACCACGCTGTCTGTGGGAAAAGGGATTTTCCAGGCCTCTTAGGAAACAAATTAAGATGTCTTCAGTTTCAAATTGCTAACCTTAAGGCACCAAACACAGAAGCTGAAGCACGGTGATTCGATTCCTCTGACTCCCTTTCTAGCCAGGGAAGAGAAGGAGGTGGTTCAGAGGAGGCAGCCTAACCCAGACTAGGCATGAGCCTGAATTAGGTGGTGTAATGATCCTTTCCCAGGTATTTTTGTCCTAGATTTTTCTAAAATTCTGCAGACTCTGGAGTCTTCTAGGAGTAGTTTCTCCTAGGCTGTACAGATCTGTCCTTTGGGCAGGTCTCGGGACAGCGTGTGTGAGCAGCCTGGTGTTCACCAGCTCTGGTGACGTGGAGTAAGCCTTAGGTTACCCATCTGTCTGATGATCTGGGCTGCAAAACCAAGTTTGAGAGGGGCCAGTACAGAGTTTCTTGTGTAGCCTAAGCAGCTACAGTTCTGCTCAATATACAACATATTGCTTTCCTATTCCTCAACAGTTTCTCTAAGTGTCTGGTTTACTTACAGCTGTTTTTTCTCTCCTCTCCCTCAATGCTACTGAGACCTCTTGGCACCATTTCCAGTTTAGCTATCAGCCCCTCAACTGCTGCACACATCTTAGCCAGTACAACCATTTCTGTATTTTGTCTTCAGACCAAGGGCAGGAAGATCAAAAGGATCCAGACATCCATGTGACTGTACAGCAGGACTCAAACTCAGTGAAAATTAGACTGGTCCTCCAGACAGACACCATCCTCTGAAGATGGCAGCTCTTGTGTTCCCGTTCCTCTGTCCAGGAAAAGTAGGATCCTTTGTATCCCAGAGGACTGCAACAAAGAAGTTCTGGGCATTAAACATCTCCTGGCGTGATCAGCTGCACAACAATGACCTATATCAAAGCAGCAATAATCTTCCTGGTTCTCCCCAGGAAAACCTGGGTCTGAGGCTACCTGGAACCCCTCTGTAGGAGGATTTAGGCCTCTGGAACTGCCCAGTTATCTGAACAATGCTGCTGTGAAAATCTCTTAGATGACACATGAATCCCTGCAGGTGGATAGCCCAGGGAACAGAGAGAAGGAGGCAACTGCAGAAGAGACTGAGGGGGGCTGTCACTCTTCCAGCAAAGAGCTAAAACATACTGGAGAAAGTGTCAGGAAAAACTAATGAAGAAAGACAAGGACAAAGGTTCTTTCTGATTAAGCTAGCCAGAGACAATGAAGCTGCACCACGCTGGAGCACCAGTGCTTGCACGCTGCCTGCACCTGGTCTGCAACTACTCTCATGGTCCTTAAAACTCCACAGGTAGCAGGGAGGAGGGATGGAGGACCTTGGCCTAGAAGGGTGGGAGATTGTTCTAGAAGCATTCCAAGAGCTCTCACACAGAACAGAAGCCTAAAAAACCATAAAAAATTACCCAAATTCACTCAAGTTTGAATAGATTTGAAAAGAGAAAGAGAAATCCCTTGTGACCCCAACCACAAGGGGCCACATCTTAACCTGGGAGCAAACTGGAATAGGTCATATTTGTTCTGTACTCCAGATGATGTGTCGAAAGCTTTCTAGCCATCCCCGGTTAGTTTGTCTTCAGGACTGCAATAAACCCCAGAGTAAGCTGTCATGTAAGATAAGCATCAGATTTACAGTGCAAATTAGTGTCTCAGACAATGGAGTGAGCTAAGCAGTTTGTTGGCGCAGAGGAGCCCAGATTAAGGGTGAGATAGACAGCAGAGATGAACTACACAAAATAATCAGAGAGACAGACACACAGACCGAGCAGGGGCACAATTCTGTTCCCTGGAGCCGGCCGCAGCCCACAAAGCTCATGAAAGCTCTTCACCATCTGCCAAGTCCTCTTCCTTTCCATCAACGACCCGGCCTTTTCCAGGGTCCCTTCAGCTTCACCTCACCCCATGTCAGCTTAGAACACACGCTAACAGAGAAAAAGAGATGAAGAGAACACACTCCTGTAGGAACGTTGGCTCTCTGGGCTGGGGCCCCACATGACAGGCTCTCCTCCCTGGCAGGCCCTGCTGGCTCCTCTCCAGAGCAGGGGTTGGGCCTGCTGGGGCTCCAGACAAACCTGACTCTTCTCATCCGACTCTGACATCCAGGGCAGAAGTGAGATAAGTTCGTTAGTAATAACAGATACAACTTCCAAAGCTGCCGTGGTGACTCCTCGGGGCTTTGCATCACGTTTCTTTGGTGAAATGGAACAATGAGGCTGCGCCGGTGCCTGGTGCAAACAGCACAGGCGTTGTTCTTCCCCTCGGTGATACGACAGGCAGGGAGAACCCTTTACTTTAAAAAGGTCTTGTACAAGTTGCTCTTTCCTACTAACTTATAAAACCAGCCTCGAGCCAGGAAAGCAGTGTCAGGGAGCAGCACTGGTTTTGCATTTTTAGGACCTTTCCATCCCTGCTGGGCCCCAGGCAAAGGAGCTCGGCTGGTTCAGAGACCAAAATGTAAACAGTCAATGTCACCAGTCTGTCCCTCAGCAGACGCAAGAGGAAGAGATGAGGTCACTAGTTCAAGCCTGAATTATACCTCTGGCAGCTATTAAGTGACCACTGGTGGATTTGGGCAGGTTCCCCCCACCTAGAAAAATGTTTGGTCTGGAGGAACAAGCAAGGGGTGGAGGGTCAGCTACTCACACAGTCTAGTCCCAGCTTTGCCCAGCTGATTTTTAAGCAAGACTGAGCAAATCGCTCTGACCTTTATTGCCTCTGCACCACTGTGACTGAGAATGAGAGATTTTTTTAAAAGCCTTGGTTGTTGAGTGACAAAAAAAGAGTGTATGGGAGAGAAGTTTCCAGTCCTGATGTTTCTTGGAGAAATACCTGAAAGTTTGATTCAAGTGCACTCTTAAGGCTCTGAGAGCCTCAAATGGATTACTGTTATTTTTAACCTCGTGGTTTTTCCGAGCCTACCTCAATTTGAAATACATGGAGCTGGCACTGCTGCTTCTTTTCCCCTTCTGTAAAGCGAAGCTGAAGTTAATGATTCCCATTTCCTTGCATTGCTGTGCTGTCACCGAGGTTAATTAGGTACAGTTAGTGTGGTGCTTTGAACGATCAAATTGTGTTTGTATCGTCATGACTGGCGCTGACAGATCCTTGTTGACATTCTCAGTAGAGATGCCAATGACAATTTCCAATTTCTCTCCAGAGAGGTTTCCAGTTTCCAGACAAGTCACAAAGGCAAGAGAAAAGTTTACCCCCTCCCCACGCACGCCAGCTTGCAACTGTGGAGCTCCACAACTTTCTCCTGTAGCTGAGACTATTTGGGCCATACATTCCTCTGCTAGCAGGAGCAGCTGAAGCAGGCAGAGACCACTCTGCCTGCTGGGCACAGACGAAATCTCACTGTACACCACCTAGTCGGGCCCTTGTCCAGGGAATGGCCAACACCACCTTCTTCCAAGCCTCCTGCCTGCAGCTGGAGAGGGCTTAGCTGACCCTTGTGGGGCGTGGCTGTAGCGAGCATTTCTGTCTGAGAAGAAGGAACTGCTGTGGCATTTTAGGATCAAAGATCTAGATCCTGCAGTGTCACAGGCAAAGCCTTAAAGGGAGCACTACAAAGTGTTTGTTCTTTAAACACTTGCTTTTCGCTCCTGCCATCCATCCTATGCTGCAGCTGGTTGGAAATGGCTTCCCCGGCTCAGCAGCTGTGCTCCTCCCGAGCCTTGCTCCACCCTGGCGCTGAATGCTACAAACCTACATGGCTGCCACCAGCAAAAAGCCTAGAAATGCCATATTGAGTTTAGCCCTTGAGTTTTAAACTTCAGCTCTGCAATCAGCAAGAAACACCTCTCTCTGCAACAGCATCGCTCGGGAAGCTGCTGCACACAGCAAAACGGGGGGCAGCTGTCGCCAGAGCCCAGCTCACCCCAGGGCTCTTCACTGGCACTATGAGCTTTGATTGTTCCTTGCCCGTGCCCCAGGAGCACTGTTAACTGCTGAAGCATCTACCTTGAAGCACTGAGAGACAGAGTTCAGGAGGGTAAACGAACAGTGATAGAGAGCAGATCGTCCTCCTCGGCCAAGCCTTTGGGGAGCTCTGACTCGGGAAGCGTGAGGCTTAGAGAGTTGGTTGGGAGTTTTCTGACTCTTTTTGTTGGGAAGCATCACACCACCAAAACAGAAACTGGTTGTAAAGACACGGTGGTACTGCTGAAACTTCCACTGAAAAGAGAATTCAGGGAGAGCAGCCTCAGAGTAGCTAATAACTGAGTAGTTAAAGCACTTGACTACCCTTGAGTCAGCCCAAGGACACTCTCCAGACTCACACTGAGCAGTTAAATGGCCCAAGCAGCAGTTGAATAACATTTTCACTCTTTGTTGAACTGTTTCACTTTGCGAGAAGCGATATCAATTGGAGAAGGAATATAAACTTCTCCTCTCACTTCCCATGTGTTTCCAATACCAGAGCCAAGATCTGCCCTGAGATGGGTTTCTTATTCTCAAAAATAATTAGCAGTTCCTTTGCTTTGCCCTCCTGCAGAAGACAACTATTTTCTTGATTCAGAAACATCTCTTTCACAGAGCTGTAACAGCCTGTAAGGAACAGCCAGAGTTCCCTTCAACCAGGACACCCAGGGACCTTCTTGATTCTTAATGCCTTAGTTCCCCTCTAGGTTTATAGGACTTCAGCTACTCTGGTGGCATAGACATGGTCTCTAATGACAATGAAGATCAGGATGGCCAACAGTCCAGAGGTAATACTCCTTCTGCTCTAGAAAAACTTAAGTGAGATGCAGGTCAGACAGCATCATCTACTAGAAATGATGTGGATCAGGTAGGAGCCTGGAAACTCAGCTCTATTCTCAGCATTACTGCTGACCTGTTGGGTAGCAGCTACGTCTGCTCAGCTTCCTCTCCACCTTCCTGGCCTTGGGTTTCAGCCATGGGTAGTGTGACTGCCCAGACAGACACAGAAGAGCTGTCTGGCAGACAGGAGATAGTCTCAGCTCTGATGGAAAGGCAGGAGCCCACCCTTTGCAGAGGGGAAACTAATGAGCACTAACTGATTGGCCTCATGGAGCTTCTTGGAGACAATCTCCCAGCTCTCACTGGCATACTTAACCTCTCTTCTCAGAGAAAAAACTACACACTGGGACAAAGTCCTCAAAGGTTTGCCATCCTCTGATACAGATCCTCAGTTCCTAAGGATGAGGATTTACCCTTTCTATAGGCTTGTACAACAGGGAGACCGTTGCCTCATGTGAAGCAAATGTCATCTCCCACCATAGAGCATACAGGTTGTAAGAAAGATGAGCCCACAGTAGAGTTCTAGAGCTAAATTACACATGACGTTGCTCGTTCATGAAGAAAGAAATCTGAACATACTACTTGCTAGCTCCATCACAACGTTTCTGTTTCTCAATGTGGAATATATGCAGAAGGTCAGGCTCTTGCTATTGGCCAGACAGGTCACTAAAAGACCTACAGGATGTCTCAAGGGCACTGAGAGAGTTGATCTCCAAAGGTATGAGATTTCACCTTGCCTCAGAGAACTGTGCACGGCAGCTGCTTCCTCTCTACCCTTGCCAAGCAAGGCAAGAAAGCCTTGCAGGAAAGCGCAGTGGTGTATCACGGCAGGTGTGAGCAGCCAGGGACAGCTACCAGCTGGGCTACATCTTCCCTCTCACTTGTATTAAAAGCACCAAAAGTGGCCATCAGACTTGGTTTGCTTGAACTATATGTCCCTGACTGCCTTCCATTTCCACTCTCTACTCCACCTACAAGCTCTTGAATCAGTCAAGAGCCTTGTTTAAAAGCCTGGCAAGAAAGAGCACATAAAGCTGCACCAATGGCTCCTTTGCCCCTTGGGAGTCTCGACACCACGACACTGAGATTTTGGATCACAAGAACAGGAATCGCCTCTTGCTGTGAATATGGGCTCTTGATCTCACTTGGGGATCTGTGGGTGGAACTGGAATAATCCAGTAGACTCAATGACTTTCAGTAGCCTCAAGCTTTAATAGTCTGAGGAGGAGAGTCTTCAGACATAAAATTTTATTCCTTAACAAACAACTCTTCCTAGCATTTGTGTCCAGGCTGAAGAGCCCATCATTTTAAGCCTGCTCTTTGATCCATGTTAGCTCAGCTCTTGTCAGGGCACATCACCTCCGCTGTCAATTCTGTAACAGCGATTGCACATTCTTCACTGAGCTGCCTTCAGCTGCTTGTGATAGTACCTGGCACAAAAAGAGCCCAAATGAATCAGAGGATCTTGTTAAACAGTCTTGTTAATTCAGCTCTGATAAAGACACAGGAGAAAAAAAAATAAATCAATATTTGTAAAATGAAAAAGGACAAAATCCATAGAGAAATAAAGGTCATTTTCACGGTTCTATGAGGCCCTTACAAACAATGAAGAGTAAATAACATAATCCAAGCTTATGTAAGAAATGACTTTTCTTCCATGCTCTAGTGCTACCCACCAGATTTTAAACAAAGGCAGACTCCGCTAAGCCTCCTTTGTCCACTGAGGCTATAAGTCCTTCCCACAACAATATTAACTCATCATTTATCAAGAAGTGTCTGAAGTTTGGTTGCAGCAGCAGTTTGAGAGGGGCATGGGAGTGAAAGACAGTCACATCTAACCAGCAGGAAGATGTTCCAAGCTGCCACACATCAAACGTCTGCTCTGCTCGTTCACCAACTGCCATGAATATTTGGTATATTCTGCCACCATATTATTGAAGGCTTAATCTCTCTACCTTATGGAAATACATGATTGTCACTCAAGCATTTTACAGCTATCTGAGAATTTATCCAAAAAGACTCCTAGTAAAGTTGGGAACATATCCTGCCTTGCTAATAGAGGAGAACCCAGGTTCTCGCATTTCCTTCTCCCACTCCTGGAGCAGCTGAGCAATTGATACTGACATTTTCCAGCAGGATGGCCGGCACCAGTGAGAAATCCAGAAATTCCTCATTTATTCTGATTATGTGCTCCCTGCCTAAGGCACATAGAGGAACCGAAGGCAAAAAAACCCAATAGATGGCAGCTCAAAAAGCAGAGCCACAAATTTTAACTGACCTAGGGTCTGAGTGAAGATTTTTTGCGTCAGAGAAATGACCTATTCATCCCAGAGGCTATCTAGGAGTCTTTTTGCCCAGCCAAAGGATAACATGGCAGTTAAGCTAAACGCTGTGTGCTACAGAAGCAGCCGAGCTGAGGATTTACCAGAGAGGCACAGATACGCTCCCCTGGTCACGCTTCAGCATGCCAGCAGCGGCACGGAGAGGGCCTTTGTTATTCTGCTGCTGGTAGGTGTTCGATGGCATGGTCTCAAAAATTCGTTCCCCATCTCAGCTGTCAAGGGGAGAGTGCTGCAGTCAGGAGTGGGCAGCTATCCTGCCTCTGGGAGCAAACAGATGAACAGGCTGAGCATCCCTCTCCCACAGCCAGGCTGAACGGGGAAGGACAGGACCCATCCAGGCCTCAGATGATTAGACCTATTCTGGTGCACAAATCACACCCCAGCCCTACACCCCAAGCCTCCCACGTGTCCCCTTACCCTCTGTCGCTTCAAAGCGAGCCAGCCGGCCCTACCCGTTGTGTTGTGTTCCCAGTGAGCCTGCCACCGGGATACCTCAGCCCTGAGCGCATAAACCAGAGGTAGCACCAGCACTGCCCAAGGAGACACCAAACCTCCTCCTCCGTGCTGCACAAAGAGCTGCTGCTTAGGAATGTGAAGCCGAGGGTGTGACAGTTCCCTTTGCTTCCTTCCATATTCATGTTCTTGCTCCTCCCAGGGCAGATTTCCATAGGGCACAGACGGGATCCCACACGCACTCGGCTTCCTGGGGGTTGCTGAAGGGCTCTGCCGGGTGCCGCAGGTATCCCTCTGGGATCACTGTCCTTCTCTGGTACCTACTTGTTTTAAATCAAAGCCAAGCAAAGCCAGACTTTGCTGCCAGAGCAAAGGGCTCAGTGGAAAAAGTTCAGCCGTGCACCTACAGCAGCCTTTCAGGTCTCCACATTAAGACAACGCTTCCTGTCTTGGTTCTGTAAAGCAGCCCAGCCCAGCAACTCTGTCGTGCTTTTGCTATCGGGAAATGAAGAGCAACGGTTCCCTCCTTCACACACTCTGTACTTCTGTACACATGGAAAGCAACAGGCCAGAACAGTGGACTCCTTTAAAAACGAGGGAGTATCCAAGGGTACTTGGATGTACCACAGCAGAGGATCTGTGTGTCTGGCACCTTCCCAGCTTTCACGTCGGGGTGCCCAGCTCAGTTTGTGGTCCACATGCATGCACATGCTACCCTCATTCTTGAAAGGATAGACCTTCAGAAGCTCCAGATCCCAACCTGACACACTCTAGCCTGGCTAGTGCAATCATTACAAAAACTCATTTGCACCTTTATTTTCCTCCCTTAGTTTCCTATCAGATGCATACAGGGAACGACTGGAGTGACATGAATCTAATCAGAGGCTGATGCCACATCAGAAATCCCATCAAGCCATCTTCTAGTCCCAACAAGCTCTCCACTGAAAGAAAACATCTTGTCATGGCCTGGAGAACCCCTGTGTGTGCTGAGTCCCCAGCAGGGATTCTTAACTGGCTCAGTAGTCAGAAACTGGGATTTATTTTAGAAAGCACAAACAAAAATCCTTCCTATTTAAATACTCTCCTAGCTGTATAACAGCACTTTTCTAGACCTTTTTCCTAGCAAGAAACAGATTCTGTATTAAGGAATTCCAGGCTGAGAAATCTTAATTCTCCACCAAGGCTGCAGCAGAGCCCAGACGGCCTAGGAGACCCTGCGCACACATTCCACGCCTGCCGCACACAAGACACATCTGCTCGAGCACACGCTGCGGCAGCAGGACGTTTGCAATCCCATTCACCGTTCATCCAGAACAACCTATGGGAGTTGCTTTAACCCTCAGATGCCTTCAACTTAGAAACTCCAGATGATACCACCAACCCAAGCCCAGGCTGCAGAACTCACTGCTCCTGAAACACGGCGAGTCCCATCTCTGAAATGGACGGAAAGACATACGGCCTCTGCTTTGCACCTCCCAGATTTCTGCTGAAGAAGTTCCATCAAGCCTCCTATGGCCGCATTCAAGCATCTTTCCAGCTCGGGGCCATCCTGAGGACACATAGATGCTGTCTGCTGAGGACTGAAGGCCTCTCTTCCCCTCCAGCAAGAACCTGGCTGCTGCGCTTTGCTGGCTGATGGCAGTGCCTGGATGTCGTCCAAAGGTACTAAGTTTCTTGCAGCTGAATATGTTCAGTCCCTCTCCTAAGGCACGGTCTCCATTACACAGCTATTGTTTATGACCCCAATTATCTCCCAGAAACTGGTCCTTGCCTGCAGTTAATAACCACGGCTAAGTGATCAACTGTTAGGACTCCAGGAAACTGGTTGTTAACTTCTCTGTCAACCAAGTTCAGAGTCTTTTACCTCTATTAGAGACTCAGATTAACGATGTATAACAGAAATGAACTCTCCTGTGACCCAGCTAGGTGAGGGGGAGGAAGAATCACTCCTTCTACCTGGAAGTATCAGCTGAGCAGGGAGGAGACAAATCCTCCTTTAACTCTCTTCTCAGCCTCCCTCATGTCTGGAAGATGACAAAGAGTATCTTATTTTTGCAGAGTACTTTAAACTTTTCTACGGTCCAGGATCATGTGGGCAGATCTATACATAAAATTGGCTCAATCTCCAGAAACTGCTTTCAGGGACCTCTTCCAAACTGTAATTTCTACCCTAGCATTTCAGATTTCCAGCAGTTAACAAGAGCAGGCTAATACTGCAAACCCCTGTAGGGCAGGAAAATGAGACCTCACTTCATACAGAAAGGCTGCACAGAACCAGCATGTAGTGTGTAGAAACGAATCCCAGGTTTCGAGGGGACATCTACGTCCAACAGATGTATAGACAGCTTTTCCCAGCCTGCTCCTCACAGGCTGGTTTGTAAAGCAGCCCTCCAACAACTCATCAGAAGACAGTGGTTTCAATTCAGAAAAAGCTGATGCTGATTCTCTTTCACAGCTCGCTCTTGTCCTCTGAACTCTAATGGGAGGCCATCAGCCTTGTGCTCACAGGCTCACAAGGGCCAGTAAGTACCTTACGAGACATCATTTTCTCAAGAGATTCACCAACCCCTACTCCATAAAGCATGGAGGTGTGACTTTGAGGAACCACTGCCACGGTCTTTGGCAGCCAGCTTCTTCCAATCCATACAGAGACACTCTGAAGGCACTACAAAAAATACACCCAGACAGTGTAGCTGTGCAACCGTGGGGCTTGGGACAAATGGACAACGACATGGGAGAGTGCCCAGAACAAGCATAAGGATTCCTGGTTGGTTATGCACTACATTAAAAGTTGGTGCCTACAAATGATTTTGCGGGAAATGAGCTCACTGCCTGAATCTTGGCATGCAACTGTCTCCTCCTGCCACCACAGATACGCAGGGAAAAAGGAGAAGGAACAGGGCACTGCTTGCTGACAGGTCTTCTGCAGTGAACCTCTCCTGCTCAGATGACTGCCCCTCCAGCTGTCTTCTGAGCCAGCACCGGCACAGCTGACTTTCAGGACTTCCCCTCCTCAAAATCTGCCATATGCTGACCAGAAGACATTTATTCCCTGACCACTCCGTGCAACAGCCAGGAAAAGGCAGACAAGGAAGGAAACCATCAGGAACAAGAGGGCACCTTTCCCTGTCTGATCAACTGCTGGATGATAGAAGACCACAAATGTGTATCAGCAGGGGTGACAGTCAGGTGAGGATGGACACCTCTGTGCTATCAGTAGACAGTGAAGGAAGACTCATGACAGAAGAAGTAATGGATTTTCTGTTGATGTGAAATGGGTGCAAGGATCATCCTGCACTAATGAAACAGCACTCAGAGAACATTTCCTGCAAAAGTTTGCTAGTGCTTTTTCTGTCCTGCCCAGTTCATTTCCAGCAACAATCCTCATAACCATGTGAACATAGCGACACTTTCTCATGAAAGTGGAGCACTACTTATCATGTGCGTGGTTGCCATCAACAGAGAGGCTCTGTCAACAGACACCCCAGCAATCAGCTGTCCTACAGAGGCACCTGAAGTGCAGCTCTCAGAAGCATAAACAAATGCTTGCAAGGTGAGGCCGTGCCTTTAAGTCAGTGGCCACCAGCTAGGGACCATGCGACGACTTGCTGGGAGTCCTTGGCCTGCTCAGTCCGGTGGGGAGCGGAGAAGCTGCTGAGTTCTCGGCTGTCGGCCTCCACCAAGGCTTGACAAGAGCAACGTGGCCACCACTCCCAGAGACTGCTCAGGCAGCTTTAAAAACACACTCTTTCATCCTTATGCACGGATTACTTATTCATCTATTCTCAACAGAAGCACTAACGGCCATAATTGGATCCATTACTAGGTTATTAGAGCTCTCCGTCACTGCTGCTGCAGCCTCGCACGGTGCTGGGGAGATACAGAGGGAGAACAAACAGGGCAGAGGCACGACCAGTGGCAGGGGCTTTAAAAATTCGTTAAGTTGTTGCTGTGGCAACTACAAGATTTCTGGCAGGGACAGCAATGTGTGGGGAACTGTAAACTTCTCCGTTTGTGGAAAACATTGGTCATGTCTCTGAAAGGGAGGTGGAGGAAAGACAGAAAGAAGGGCTCTTTTCAGAGAGGGCTACAATATGAGCCAAAAATGGTCTGCTTGCAAATTTATCCTCATGGCAAGTCCTGAAGACGGCTAGATTCTGCATACCAGAGCTTCCCAGGAGCCAGTGCACCGAGGCAGAGCTGGCACGTAAGGGGGAACACTTCTAGGTATTCAGCCCAACTTGTCTTGATTGCCAAGAAAGCAACTGAGCTGCTGCACAGACAGGCAGCACTGCAGCCCACTCACTTCTACCTTCACCTGCCTCTTCTGCCCCACAACTTAGCCAGGGTCTCCATGGAAAATGAAGCTCATTTGGGAATTAATTTCCATTGAGATAATAGATTCTGGAACACCAAGCTTTGCATCCATAAACAGTGGGAAATGGAAAAGCAGTGGTTAGGTCTGGAAATAATAAAATTTGGCTAGAAAGACTGAACCTGATCTCAGAAAACACCGTAAGTTTTCAAGACACTCCGTTCTCTCTCAGCTGTCAGGACGGCAGTAACCACCTGGATAAAATGTCACATACCCCAATGAACTTCAGAAGTTGTCCACTTCTTTGACATCTCAACAGGGGTTGTAAGCTTGCAGGTTCTTAAGTTCATGTTTAATTACAATGCAGAACCTGCAAAAGCAGAATCAGCATCAATTTAACGTTGATTGATTTAAGGTTGATTAGGCTAAGCGGCTACGTTGTGCCACCTATTTAATTTTCCGCGAGATCCTCAGCTCATATCTGAGCCTGCTTAGCTAGCAAAGCCCAACACCTCCTGCCCCCTACCTTTCCTGCTCAAGGATCAGGGTTGACCAGTTTGATACTTAGTAATTAATTCATTTGGCTTGGAAGCTCACAGTAACACAGACGCCTGATGTGAGGATCCAAATTCTCTCAAATTTAGTGTATAGGTTGGAGCTACCAAACAGGCACTTCGCAAAAAGATCCTAGAGTGACAGTGGATGCCACCGGCAGAAAATCTGCCTACTGAGAGGCTCGTATAGACAAAATGATTGATGAGGATTTCAGTTTTTATCAGCAGTCAGCAGCTGAACTATGAAGACTTCATTGGAAGCTGGACTGACTCGCTTGGTGGGACTGACTTCCACTGTGAAAGGAGAAGCAGAGGGAACGAGAGGACAAACCTGCAGGACTGGCATCAGGTCAGCTTGAGGGAGCAGCATCCAAGCAGCCCCATTGTCACGCTGCCAGTCTCCTCCGTCCCCTAGTGCCACGGAGGCTCACAGTTTCCTGACCCTGCTCCTCATGGCTCACAAGACTTCACTGCATTAATGACCTCAGTGAGAATTTTTTAAGCTGACTGACAGCAACCTGGAAAAAAAAATATCCACCCAGGAGCTACGAAATTGCATCCCTGACAAAGGGGAGCTTAACGCAGGGCAGGGAAGAGGCACTGGCTAAGTGCATGGCAGGTCTTTCAATAGACACCCCAGGTCTGCTCTGCACAGCATTAAGGATCGTGGTGAGTCTCTGAGGTCAAGGTAAGAAATGAGTACTTCCAAAGATCAGTGAAGCTTATGCTTACAATACAGCTCTAATTATCCAGTTAATCAAAGCAAAAATCCTTTAGTTTGGCAAATCCAGCCAGCAAATGGCTGCAAATTCATAGCTCAGTCACTTAACCCCCAACTGCCCTACATGCTAGAAAGCCAAGGAACAGGACGGTTTGAGAGGCTTCAAAATTTTATTCCACTTCACCTCCTTACACATTCTGCCTTCACTCTTAGCCTACAACACTTGAATAAGGACTTTTTAACAAGGAGGTTTAAAGAAGAAATGTAAGGCATTACCTGCCTGCAGCTGCTAAGATCTTAAATCTCTACAATATGGATGAGATGTTGTTTCCATAGACAAAAATCTTTTGTTGGCATCAACATCACCTCAATCCATACTTCTCTCACCCAGTGAAGTGTAGGGCATATATCAAACGCACACATATTTTATTCTCGTCAATGGAGTTCATGGTGTGGTTACTTCTAGTGAACAACAGAATTTTCTTCACTGCAAACTCCTTTTAAAGTAGCTTGCTGCTTTGAGACACAGACTGTGACTTAAATGCTACAGTAAGGGAGAAAAAAAGATCAGTCTATCAAAGAAGAGAAAGGTAGACCACACACAGATCACTTCTCAATTTCCAGAGTCACTGATGCGGTGAAGATAGATGTTGCCTGAGAGCGGGGCTTGTCACTGGCTTTGGGTGGTGAAACATCAGCAGCAGTTAAGGTTGGCGGGGAAATTTTCACTGTGCACACATGACAATTCTAGTCTTGACATTAGAGCTGTTAACATCTGCACTGGAGCACTTCCAAACTTTTAAGCAGTCCTAGGCCTTGAGAAAACAGCCTGCTCTCATAAACTGGGAGCCTACCATGGTTGATCAGGTAAATACAAGGTTTACTTTATGCTTATAATTTTGAGGAGCCGGCCATTTACTTAGAAACTCTTTTAAATTCTGAAGAATTAAGTAGCAGGCATTATTGTGAAGCACTCAGGTTACACATACGATGTCTCTGACCCCAGAGATGTTAAACACAGAGACTGTTTTTTTCAGGCTGACCTTCCTCCACAGACGACTACAAACCCACAGGATACTCATATCTCGTTCACCACTGTCAGGTAAGGTAGCGGAGGTGCCACAACTCACCACAACTAAGCACATTATTTATTTCTCATGTAAGTAACCACATCCCATTTTAGAAACAGTTATTTGTACTAGTACTCTTACTTGGATATCTAAAATCTTGCTGGTCTTTTGCTTAGAAACTTAATTTGAAGCCTAAACTTATTCATGGGCCATTTATGCCTATTTCCTCTTGTGCCAATAGTGCCTTTTAATTTAAATTGCTCTTCCTCCTCCCCGGTGTTTATTCCTCTGATGCATTTATAGAAAGCACTCGTATCTTCTCTCAGCCCCTGTTTTGCCAGATTAAACAAGCCATACGCTTCTAGTCCTCATGTGTACAATGGATTTTCCATTGTCCCCATCATCCCAGAAGCCTTTCTCTCTACCTATTCGCCAGTCTCATGACAGTTGTTTTGCATGTGGGCGTTTAGTAGTGTGCAGAGGATTGACAAAACGGTGTATAGAACCTTCTCCCTGAAGGCACAGCTTGCCTTATACAACCCAGGACTGCATTTGGTTCTTAGTACATTGATAGGCTACTGTAATTGCTTTCATTAACTCAAATACTCTAACCCTTCTTTTCCCTTAAGCCCCTAATGAGCTCTCAGTTTAAACCAGATATTCTTGTTATCAGTACTTAGGTGTACAGTCTTTTTTTTTTTTTTTTTTTGGTACTGTTAAAAATTGCTACATTTCTATCATTTCGGTTATTAGTCATTGTTTTTTTTTCTGTATGATATCCAAGCATTGCTATCAGGAATATGCTAACTGCTTTGTATCATGCCTTATGTACGTGTCCCATGTACACCCACACCCAACAGAAAATCTACGCTGGAATCTAGAAACTGCTCAAGTCATCTCAGGCAACTTTCTGTTCCAGCCTAGGAAGAGGAGTGGTTCTCCTTCAGCTCCAGCCTCCAACAACTAAGCAAACCACCACTCCCTCTGCGTGGGATCTCCTCTCAATATGGGACTCGAGAGGCTGTGCCCGAGACTCCAAAGACTCTTGCAAGCATGCTGAGTCCTGGCTGCACCATCAGGGACCTTGGGAAGAAGCCAGGCATCCAGGCGATGGTCCTGCATCAGTCTGGTTGTGAGGACAGAAGAGGGGACTGTCCTGTGCAGCTCTGTTTTCCATGTGCCAGCCAACCTTCCTCTTCTAACTCAGGTGGGCTTATCAAGTGTAACTTTCTCTGTCCTCGAGGCTCGTGTAGCTTTTCATTTTGTGAACCTGTTGAGGACGAGGCTTTTCACAACCTCCTCTTTCTGACATCTCCTAGCTTTTGGATGGTAGAAAGAGAAGCTCTACTTGCTTCTCCAGCTGCCACAGCTGAGGCATTTGCAGCCCTTGTGCTACAGAATCTGACTTGCCTCCCCTAATTACCTCTCATTTCTCCACTTCTAATTTACTTGTTTTGTTGAGTCAAAATTCTTGAGGGCAGCACAGCGTTGTGACTACAGTACTCACAGGAGACCACGGAATGCAGCTATAAAATCCACCAGCTTTAGTAATACCTCTCTTGGATTGCTCGCTGCCTCGCTACCGCCACAAAAGGCATTTGGAAACGCTTATCAATAACATTGATCACCGCCCAGATGCTTAGGCTGGATAAGTATTCTCTAGTGCTCGTGAAAGGTGCCTGGGAGAGTCTTGCTCTAGCAGAGCTCAAGTTGTTTTAGATGACTTTGGGCCAAAAGCAAATTGGTTTAATTAACACCCTATCCATATGGGGCTGTAAGCTGAAGAGCAGAACGAAGCTCTTGTGAGAAAGGCAGATAACAGAAAAGCCTGGTCCTGAGCCGGCTGTTTCCAAACCTGTTTACTTAACTATTAGCGAGGGTGGCTTCTCCTTAATTTATTTACATAGAATGTTTCTGTAACCATCTGCTCTTAAGCTAAACGAAAAATTATCATCTTTCTCCTGCCGCTGCAGAGACTCCCTTGGATGTTCTTAATAATACAAAAATTCTATCATTTTAATGCAGACAGCTTGGCTAATAAAAATGATCTGTACCATTAGTAATTATGCCACAAATACAATGCAAACAAGCAGCCTTTCCCTGAAGAGGCCAAGCATAAAACACATCTCTCACCAACCAGGGGCCAGAGATGACAGCACAGCAGTGGGACTTGGCTTCTCACTTCTCTACCAAAGAACACAAAACCAAAGTGGAGGGCAGTTAAATTAAGTTACCATTACTCACTTCTATAACCAGCTTTAGGTGCTTCGGTCTAACCTGCCTGGGCCCCGTTTTCCCAGGGAGGGTTTTTTTCCAGACTATTAATGCAAAGCCATGTTCCTGAAGAGGGCTACCTTGGTTTACCAGCTTCTATAGAACCCTTTAAGGTGCTGATGTATTCACCTTTGCTGTGATAGGAGCTAACACGGCTAGCCCCAGTTAACAGACGGGAAACTGAGGCAGAAAGCAATTTAAAAAAACAGGGGAGATGATGGAAGAAAACGGTAAAGCAAGAAAATTAATTCAAGCCATGAAACCTTAACGAGCAATTGAAAACATCCCGTTCGAGAGGGCCTACCTGAAAAAAAGCTCGACCACGGGCCGTTTGCTTATAAATGGAAGGGCAGCACCACTGGCCCATGTGTTGCCTGACACCATCTCAGTGTGGCTGGGACAGAAGGAGCAGGCAGGATACCTATATGGTGCTTCTCACCAACCGCTGCTCCCTTCTATGAATGGCAGCAAACCACTTAACCTCCACAACTCAGTTTACTCCCACAAAAAAAAGGCAATAAAATGCTGCAGAGGTTCAGGGATGAATGAAAGGAAAACAAACCAAAGCAACACAGAAAGAAACATTGTTTTCTTTAAGCAAATGCTAAGGGAAAAGGCGCAAGATTGTGCCTCAAATTATATCAATAAAATATGAACATACCTCTTTACTAAATAATTCAATTGATAAAGAAACGCATGTAAAGAAAGATAATCAATGCCTTGGGAATTTTCAAACACTTCTGTAGAGGAACGAGCGTCGGAAGAAATAAAATACGAACAAATTGGAAGGTCAGTACACGCCACGTATTGCCGCAGCCCGGAGGTCTGGCAACTTGCACGTGCTGCCAGAAGAAACTGGAAGGCAGGGGCTGCCGAAGGGCCGCTCATGGGAACACGCTTGCAGGAGCAGAAGGTTTAAGCCCAGCTTGGTTGAGCTCACGGGAACACGCTTACAGGAGCAGAAGGTTTAAGCCCAGCTTGGTCAAGCTGCCTGTGGCTGTTCACTTCCTCTGCTTCTCTTGCTTGGTCTGTAAAATGTGGCTAAGGGCAGGTCCGTTGTGGGATATTGGGACGGTTCCTGTTTGCGTGTCCTTTCTAAAGCTAAGGATGCACAAGGAGGGGGACAATTCTTTGCTAGGCGGGTAAGAAGAGGAAACTACAATGGATCTTAACTGACTCCTCTGAAAGCACTGCAGGAATGCACCGAAACTGGTGCATCACAGGACGGACCATGCAAAGCACAACCAGCAGTTTCCTGCTCTAGAGCAGAGGAAGCAATCCACCAGGAGGGAGCTGGAGCCATGGCCAAGAGCCAGTCCCAGGATCACAGGAAACTACAGGAGCTTTACCAGCTGATGTTTTACACTCAGGGTAGAGATGCACATACAGATCATTGACCTGGATGAGACCTCACCCATGAAGGGGATTATTAAGGCTAAGCCAAGCTGCTTTTAAAAACAACTCTTTGAGCAGTTGTAGAGCTGATCTTGGCTTGCACCTGGGCAGGGCTGCTAGGGAAGACTGACGACTGGTGCGTAGGGATCAGATACTTCAGTTGCACTCATATCTGCACAGAAGCTGTGAGCTGCAGAGCTGAAACTGGTCCCAGGAAGCTATCAGATTCCCAAGCCTCATCCACAGATCTATCGCGGCTTGTGAGTGACAGGCCACAGGCAGATGGCAGGGGAAGCAAGGTGAAAGGGCGGCCGATGCGCTACAGCAGACAGCAGCGGCTCACTCCACCACCTAACCACTGCTTTCCCCTTGCATTGTTCCATGGCCTATTAATATTTATAAGAGCCTTTCTATTGTGTTTGCACTTTTCTATCACGCTCGCAGGCCTGATCCCTACTTGCCTTAAGAGGATGCAAACCTCATGAAATCAGATTTTATTAGCAAAACTCCATCAGACGCCCTCAGCAGTGCAGTATCTCAGTCTCCACTTCCGCTGAAGTGAAAGGGAAGCCTTTCATGCTGTTGACATCTGTACAGCTCTTAATCTAATACGACATTTCAATCTTAAGAGCAGAAATGGAGCGAAATATAGTGCAGGGAATGCCACTGAATGCTGCTGAGTCAAGCCCCACAGCATCACAGCCAAGAGATGCAAAAGACCTTGAAAAGAAGTTTCTAATCCTGGCTTGCAACAAACCTGACCTAAGAAAGGTGTTGGTTCATTAACGGCTTTATCACACTGAAAGAAGACTGCTGACTTACCCCCAAAATGAGTTCCTCCAAACTCTCTGTCCTAAAGCAGAAATCTCTTGGCTTTGTCTCACGTGATAGTGATGCTGTCCTGGTGCACAACCTCACCCTGGGGGCTTCACACAGATGAAACTGAAGAGGATTTGCAAGAAAAGGCAGCGCTGCAAAGTGATGGCCTCATCCACCATTTCTGTTCCCTGTTCCTCCTCGTCTTTTAAACCACTGACTTGACCAAAATCCAGGAATTTTCAAGTGTTGGTCTCACAAAGCCAAGAGAGGAGAATGAGCCTGGAGCCTGGAGTGCAGCACCAATGAGGATGCTCTGCACATCTACAACATGTGCCTCCAGTCCTGCCTTATGTCTGCTTCATGCATCATCACTGGTGACAAAGATGCCTGAGATGGATTTTTCCAGATCCCAGGTGAAGTCTGTGCCTCTGGCAGAAAGAAAAATTGCTGCTGGAGTTGCAAAGTGAACAGATTTTAGTTTGTAAGTCAGCGAGTGAAAATAAATACAAAACGTACAGTGTCACATTTGCACTCAGTCATTTTCCTAAGTTGAACGGTACATTAACACATTAATTTTAAAAGAATTTCCAGCTGCAATAGCTAACAAGAACATTGATAGCAGGCTCTTACTGAATAAGAGCTGCTCAAGTCTTGACCCTGAACTTCCCAAATCTTCTGCGCTTAATTAATGACCTTCATTCTGTATCAACAATAACTGATAGCAATTTGATGGAAAATTGCTGACTTAATATTCAGGACACTTTGCCAGTCAGGTTTGATAGAGTATGGTTCTGTGGCGTACATCTCCTGCTCTTGATACATGGGAGCACGAACTCTTGCCAAAGATCACATCTTATTCTTGGCAGATGGTTAACAAAATGAGACTAGGCCCATACGGATACAAATTGCTGAGAGCAGAGTTGGGATTTAATCGTAGCTTTTCTCATTGCGGAGAGGTGAAAAGCTCTCTCAAATCACCCACGTTACCGAAAGGTCCTGAGTGCATGGACTCAGGAGTATCTTATCTTTAGTTATTTCTAATTACAGGGCTTTAAAATTTCCTTCTTCTTTTGACCTGTTGTGTGAACATCAAAGGGAAGGAGAAATCTGTTGCTATTATTATCTATTTATACTTACAGCAAGGAAACTCAGCCATATCATAAGACCATTATCTCTGACTACAAGGATTCTTCCAAGTGTATTTGATAGGATTAAGGGGAAACTGGCACTGGGACAAAAGGATAGCTGCAAAGTTTCAAAAGAATACTCAGAGATTTAGATTTTCAAATTACTGCACAATGTTCACGGTGTAATTTGCAGCCAGTTGAAACTGCTTGAGTTAGCTAGACAAGAGTGGATTATTTTATCAACTAAGGCTTTGTACAAGGGCAGCACCCCAATTCAGCATCTCAATTTATAAGGTCAGGAGGGACGTTGAATTCTGACATGTAAGAAGGTTTCAGGAACACTTTTCTTCTCTCAGCCTAATTGCTACTTTCTCTGAATCAAGATACCTCTGATCAATTTGCAGACCTCACAAAAAGACGCCCGAACAGGTTCTTGTCACAGGCACCTACAACCAGCCCTTGGTGCCATGTGTCAGTCATTACAGATGTAGTGCCTGGAAAAAAAAAGATGCATTGTGTTTTGCCTGCTGCATTCAACTAAAATTTTAAGAAACCTCCTTCCTCTAGCTGAGCCAACATCATTTAGGTTATTGGTGTGCAAAACAAGGAGGTAAACAACAACCACCACAAAAAAATCATGTTAATTTCAAGCTCCATTAGAAATGCAGAGTTTGGCAGTAAGAAAAATCAATGTTTGTCCAGTGGAAAAAAAATAAACAGCCAGCACTGATAGGGACAAAGAGTTGTTTTCAAGTTTCTAAGAGGATGTAAAAATCTTAGTACTCAAAATCCTGTCAACTAGGGAAAATGATTTTCTTATCACAGACACTCTTTGATTCCGACACAGGGTGTATTTTGATGTGAATTATCCAGCCTCAGATACTGCCTGGCAATGCTCTCCTTCTTTGTACATCTGATCAACTCTGACACTAAGACCAATTGATTTCCTTTTTTCTTTTTTTTACCTCCATAAAGATGTCGTCAATTCTGGTTTGTTCTTATGAACTCCACAAACGCTACACCAGACACATACAGATCTCCCAGGGCTGACTCCCAGTTTAGCTGCGCTGGGTAACAAGCAGAAAACCCATCATTCTTAGGTGCTACCAGTTCTCTGTGATAAGACTTATTCACCGTGACAAGAAAAAAAAAAATAAAAATCTAAAAAAAAAGGATTGGAGGGCTGACCTTTCAGCAGCACCTGAATTGAGGCCAGTTTGGAGTAAGAATAATCCTTCCTGGCCTCCTTTAGGGAAGTGGCGTTTTAATTTCTGAGAAATAGCAGGGACCTTAGGAGGCCCCTCTCCCTCTCCCAGGTCCTGCATGACCAGGAGCCTGGCTCCTACAGAACAATTCAGCTCCAAGGGGTTGTTTGGAGCATGCTGACCGAGTCACTCCCTGCAGTTGACATCTTGAGCATTTCTTTTTTCTTTATAGAAGCACTAAAATATTCTCCTGCCTGACAAGTAAAAAGGCAAGGCAGAAAGCCTAACCTACTCCATTTAAAATAAAAAAGGTACTATCACCTTTGTACTCTTTGCTGGACAGTATCAGTTCCCTGCTGGTACAGTTCAACGCAGATAAAGAGAGGAAGAGGCAACATGAGGAAGGCAAAATACAGAAGCTACAGCTAGAGAAGATCTATGACATTAGCTGTCTTCTCCTGTCATTGGCTGGAAGTTAAACCCTCACTGCCTGCAGGTATCCCTACAGGAGTGTGAAGACAGGAGTTCAGCCAGAGATGAAATCTCGCTGTTCTGCACAGCAGTCCTAAACCAAAGAGAGATGTCCCTTCCAAAACATGAAAAATAATTCCCCTTTGATCCCAACAGATTAAGTCTGTTTTCACTGTAAGAATGAAAAATATCTCAGAGAAGATCCATTTAGCAGAGACGACACATTAAAGGACTCACACGAGAAAGGAGTAACATCGTCCTCTGGCAAGTGCTCCCTCATTTTCGAGGAGAAGTATCGCATCATGTGTCAGGTCTTAAACAACTGAAAGACCTCAAAGTAAAGCGGAACTTTTGGAAATCAGAGAGGCAAGATCAAAACGAAACACGCCAACGCTTGGAGCTAAAGCCCGTCTCTTAAGTGCTGGAGGGTTTTTCAGCTTGCAGCCCTCAGCCAAGAGGAGGAATCATGCTACTACTGAAAAGGCCAACACCTGACAACGAAACGCGTAAGCCAAGTCTGAATGCCCGGCTGCCAGATTTAAGGTACAGCACTGGGACACGTGAGCTTCCACCCCACTTACAAAGCTAACTAGTTGCTTTGCAGCTTAACTTCCTGCACGTTTTAAAAAGAGCTGTGGCAAAAGGCTGGAGAGCGGCCAGGCAGAGAGGGACCTGGGAGTGCTGGTTGACAACCGGCTGAACATGAGCCAGCAGTGTACCCAGGCAGCATGGAAGGTCAACAGCATCCTGGCTTGTATCAGGAATAGTGTGGCCAGCAGGAGGAGGGATGTAATTCTCCCCCTGTACTTGGCATTGGTGAGGCCTCACCTTGAGTCCTGGGTGCAGTTCTGGGCCCCTCACTTCAAGAAAGATCTTGAGGTGCTGGAGCAGGTCCAGAGGAGAGCGACGAGGCTGGGGAAGGGACTGGAGGGAAAGTCTTATGAGGAGAGGCTGAGGGAGCTGGGCTTGTTTAGCCTGGAGAAGAGGAGACTCAGGGAGGACCTTCTCACTCTCTACAACTACCTGAAGGGAAGTTGTAGTCAGGTGGGGGTCAGGCTCTTCTCCCAGGCGACTAGTGCAGGATGAGAGGGCATGGCCTGAAGCTGCGCCAGGGGAGGTTTAGGTTGGATATGAGGAAGCACTTCCTGATGGAAAGAGTGATTAAACACTGGAATGGACTGCCCAGGGAAGTGGTGGAGTCACCATCGCTGGAGGAGTTTAAGGAAAGATTGGACGTGGCACTCGGTGACATGGTCTAGTTGATGTTGGGATGTTAGGTCATAGGCTGGACTTGATGATCTCAGAGGGCTATTCCAGCCTCAATAATTCTGTAAAAAGGAAACATGCTCAGACTCCAAGGTAGACAAACCCAACTGGGATATCAAGGAGAGAGTGTATGCCGACACGCGTGACGGAACTGCTGACATCTCAGATTATATCGATGAGCAAAGAGACAGAGAGCTTTGCAAGTCTCACCAGCAGATAAGAATGGAGTATGCTTCAGAGCGATACAGCATCTCTTATGCACGATCAATTAAAGAGAAGACGAGGCAGTGCTGGTGAGGGAAACTAAGGTCGGTAGCTGTAGCGATTCAGCAGCTCTTGCTTCAGAGAAGCACCACAGCCATGTGTCAATTCATTCACCATTTCAGACACACCAATTTAGGCAAAGTCTGTCTTTCATTTATAACTTTTTTTTTATTTTGACAGCCCTCCGGGACTGTTAATTCATTTGTTTTGTCCCTAGATTTCATGGTGTCTGTAGAATATGTATCAAGAGATGGAAAAAGAGCCCAAATACATCACCCAGGCAGCAAAGAAGGGAGAAGATATCTTTGGTAGGAAGCCTTTTTTTTTTTTTCCTCTTTTTTTCTTTCCCCAATGAAAAGACTTATTTTTCTTTAACCTGAAATAGCTAGATGTAAGGTTCAAAGGTGATTTTTCATTATAAAGCTCTATTTCCAGAGCCTAACAATTCCTCAAAATATTAACCTCTCATATTCAAATTCCGCAGGCCTGCACTCTCTTCAAAGACACTTGTATCTTGGGACGTTTGATCAAATTGCTTCTGACCTTTTCTAGTATGCTGAGAGGCGGTGAGGGAAGCAAGAGGGAGAAGGATGGCAGGGGAGGGATACAGAGAATAGGAAAAATTCTTATAGAAGATAAATTCTTGTTAGTCTGTTCTTGAACAGCTCCACAGTCAAAAGGTTTTGAAGTCAAAATTGGCACGGAAACATTTCTGCCTGAAGGATTTCAAAGAATAATCCCGGAAGGGTTCCTAGGGCATGGCCTGGCTCCAATGGGAATTAGTTTTCATTTGACCCAATTATACATGTTTAAAAAGCACATGCTGAGTATGCCTGTGGGGTTTTCTGGTAAGCTCATTAAGAAGTTGATTTTGTCCTGCACTGAGTGCTCTACCTCAGTCCTGGAAAATGCTTCATAAAACCATGACACTAAGAAGTCCATGGGACATTGCATATTCCTTAAAATATGTGTCTATGTGCTTTGCTGGATCAGATCTAAACTGTGGTCTTCCATGAATTCAATCTGTGGTCCCAGAATGGTTTTTTAACAGAGATCCTGACCCCAGAAATATTGCAGATTTAGTATAGTTGTCTTAACCAACTTGGCAGACCCATTCAGAGTCATCCAGAGCCTCCCAGCTGTTCTGGCATCACAGACTGAAAAGCACTGGGCCAGGACATGCAATAGAACTGGTCCCAAGCTATTCAATCAAATTACTATCGTTATTAGTAATAATAATACCACCACTCAAGTGTGTTGAAATAGACATTTTATGAAAAAATATTAAGTTGAGATAAAGAACTGCTTCAAATCAAGTTCAGTTTAAAATTGTTCAGCACAGAAGAAGAGAGGCAACTGGAAACCACTGCTCTGCCCAAGAGGAAGCATTCTAGTTTATCCAGAATAGAAGAATTAAAGTAGAAGAATTAAAGTAGAAGAATTAAAAAGAATAAAGTTATGAAAATGAATGGTGGGATTCACAAAACTGGTGGTGCATTTAGTTTTTATGTAATAGCTCAGAGGTGAGAGCATTCACCAAGGACAGAAGAAAACTAGGCTTAATGGCACTAAAGATTCAAATTTTTATCTCCAAATTGCTTGCGAGTCCTATACGCTTAGGCTATTCTGTATTTTAGGATGGACTTCTTTTAATGTTTTCTTCCATGCAAAAATAATTAGCCAGTGGAGCGAGAAGTGGAATTAAAGCACTCTCCCTGCTCAGCTCAGCATTCTCACCATCAGGCTCAGGCCTTCCATCAGCACCTTCACAAGACTGCGAGAGGCGTGACTAAGGGCATCAGCCTCCAAACACTCTCTAGCTTGTGGGAAAAGGAGCTTTTTTAAGGAATGGAAAGCCTCTGACCTGAAAGGATGGACTTGCATCTGCCGCTCCTGTTTTCCCCATGAGTGCGTAACCTAGAGTCTTAGACAGGATGCAATCAAGATGGTAATTTCTGTTGATATCTCCCCCACTGCTTCCTCACTGGACATTACTAGAAAATGCAGGTTTAAATGAGCAAATGGTTAAGTAATTACCTCCCATCCCTCTCCCAAACATACTTAGATGGTAAAAAATGTTGCCAAGCTCAACAATGTACGAGAAGTAACTGCAGCTAAAGAACATCATTTAAATTTTAATATAAGCAGATTGACCTCAACAGACCACAGATCAACTTTATTTCCCTGGGGGAAGAGGGGAAGTTGAATCATACACAGAGTTAATCCATGTTTGCAGGTAATTTGGACCCTTATTTATTTACCTTAGCCCCTGAATTACAGCTGAGGACTACTGCACTCTGTATTTGTACAAATGGTCAAATCAGGTTCATCATTAGCTGCCTCACCTCCAGGAAAGAACACATCTAATAAGGTTACTTGCAAAATTATTGGCGTAAATGATTTACCGAGAACATCTGTAAGAGGTCTAATTCAGACATACTGTGATAATGAAAACAGGGAAACCTAGAGCAAGAAAATTAAAATCCTACAAATGTTTCTATGCTTGCATACAAATTATCATATTCCATTACAGTGTATTATTTAAGAGCTATTGTCAGAGCATTATTAAATATAATATTGTAATGCAAATGCAGCAAAAAGCAGAGATAGGATTTCTCTGCAAAACCCGATGATCTGCATTTTCTTACTTTTGCACACTTCCCCTCGCATCCTTAACGTTGTCCTAGAGTATACTTTCTCTTCCATTGTATATATTCCTGTACTTTCTGTTGATCCATGGTAGGACATAGCCTATCAAATTCAAGTTCAATATAAACTGCTCACACCAGAAGACTACAACGCTTTGAAAACACGGCAAATAAAGGAGCTGCCGCAGGACCCCAGACTGCTGCAATACTAAGAGCTTCCAAGGCATCTGCTGAGATGGTTCCCAATGCATTTTCATCTCAGGAGGAGAAAAGCCATGGCTGGATGAATGAAAAACCAACGCCCACACTCAAACTGCTCCTCCACTGGTGCTACAGGAGAAGCTGGAGGAAGATCAAACCCATTGGGTAAATCCCCTTGCTGCAAGCACCAAACGGTCCAAATCCTCTGTGGACCATGAAACAGACAAATGAATATTTGACAGAAATATAATTTGAGAAAATCAAAGCCCCGCTCAGCTTAGCAATGAAATACACTGGTTATTTGACCTGCTGGAGGAATAAATCTGCAGCATGCACCAATTACATCCAGACTGTAATGTGAAAAAACTCCCAAACCAGTTCCCGAGGAAGCAATATAAACCTTTAACATAAAAAACCATTCCTGTATGCCATGACATTGCATTTCAGGGGTCATTGTTGTTGTAGTTTAATTGCTTGCCCTGTAAGTACTGCCCAGACATTGTGTTACACTGATGTACAATTCTACTCCATGAGCTGAGGTCTTGCCAAGCTCAGATCAATCTTTCAGAAGGAGCCAGCCATTAGATTGCATCCTCAGGATGCCATTGAAAGGAATGATGTAAGACCAAACAAAAAAATTGGGCATTAAGGAGTGAGAGCACTAAGAACCATGTACTATAACACAGAATCACCAGATCATTTACGTTGGGAAAGACCTTTAAGATCATCAAGTCCAACTGTAAACCTAACGCTGTCAAGCAACTCATAGAGGATTTCGTACAGACTTCGGTAAAAAAATGGGATTTTGTCAGTTATTTCTTTGTAAAGGAGTAGCAGAAATGGCAAGAAACATGAAATGTAAAAGAAAAAAGAAGGTTCTTTAATGGCATTTGGAAATCAGTGGACAGCAGGCAAATGATTCTGCCTCTCCCATCAGTTACATGGCTGTCAAGGTCCTCATGGTCATACCCCCACTCTCCAGCCGTGTGACTTCAGGGAAGTGATGGAGACCTGGTAAGCAAGAGACAGCTGAACAAACCCATGTGCTGGAGAGTTGCTAATGTTATTACCATCCTCAGCTTTTTCCAGTCTTTACTCTGAAGACTTTTTCTCCCTTTGCTCTACCTCTTTCTCCATTTCACCTGCCCCCACTCCACGACAGTTCTCCACGAAGACCTGCTCCCACAAGTACTGTAAGCAAATCCTGCTCAATACACCAGCACCTGAAGAGAGGCAAACAATGAGTCCTCTAGCCAGTGCAACCATGCAAATCCTCACCTTGCACAGCATCGATCTTCCTCTGGACTTCTGTAAACTTTCTGGAGAAGAGTTCTTCATTTATTTGTCATGTCCAATACTAAGAGAGAGGAAGAGAAGATCTAAAGAGGCGACCTCCATCTAGTTTCCTGACAGTCACAAAAATAATGAACAGTACTAAAGCTGATTCATGGCAGGAGACACAGAGCAGAAAGCTCATACAATTATTCTGTAAGCCCAGGTCTGGAGACAAGGATGCAGAAATGTTCGTGGAAAGCACAGGAGGAGCCCTGAGACAGAACCTGTTCACTGTTTTGAATCATGTCCACAGAGGTATTGTCTTGCTCTCAGAAGTTACAAAGGAGAAGGCAGCAGGGGAGGGAAAAAAAAAAAGAAACCACATAAAGAAAATCCAGAAGGAGAAAAAAAATTCTCACAGATGTTTCCTCAGAATCTTTGCAGCTACCACTTGGTTTGAAACGGAGGGTTTAATCCATAATTTGATAAGTACAACAAATTCTGCAAGTAGGACCAGGAAGAGAAGATTGCTTCTCGTCACGGTAAGGACTGAGGCAAGCACACTGTTAGCCTGGGAGCCAAGCACAGAATTAACATCTCAGGAGTGAAAGGTACTATAGAGATTGACAGCCTGATACACCCAACCTGAGCTACACCAGGAAAACAAGTCTTTAGAACAATCTAGTCCTTCATCTTACTTGGTGCCTGTGTCAGGCACTTCTTCCCTGGGGCAGTTTGTTTACGTAGTTCTGATCCTGGGGCCCCGCACTGGTGATGCACAGGTGACAGTCATTTCCAAACATGACAAGCAAAAGTCCTGTGACATGGGCTGTCTGAATGCGTTTGGTTGGTACCTGTGTCAGAGATAGTTGCGTCACAGGTCAAGACAGACTTGCCAGTGCTTCTGCATTAGGCCCTGTAGGTGTTCTGATAGCAAAGATCTAAAAAAGCACGGGAACACTGAGGAAAGGAGAATCTAAATAAGACAAGATGAGCAATGTCCTCACGCTCCCATTCGTCCCTGAATCGAGCCCAGCCTGAGATGAAGAGGTGTGTACTAGGGATCAGATCCACTAGAAATGTGAACCCCTGCAGCTTGTGCATTACAGATCAGGCAGCACCTGCCCCCAGAACTCAGTGCATTATCAATTCTGCGTTTCCACGCTCGTGGCACCAGAGGAAAAACAACGTTATGGCTACAACTGAATCATACTATTTTGATGATTCACTCGCGACAGCCTTAGGGCACAATAAAAAATCATGGCTTCCACAGGCTGTTGTCTCTCATAGGGGCTGAAATTTCAGACAGCCCCAACTCGAATGCAGCTGCATCGCTAACGCAGCACTTGTGCCCTGCTGTCAGCACAGGGAAGGGAAGAAGAAAATAAATGTGAAGAGTTACAGGTTTGTGAGGTGAAGAAGGTGGAGATATTCTAACACACGCATGCATCACAGAGCTGCACTACGTGACAGCACATACAGGTCCGTGGGTCAAAACACCTTCCCAAACACCTGGAAAATGTGCTGCTCTAAGAGCTTCAGCACAGATGAGGGCTCGGAGGGGAAGGAAAAGGATAGTATAAGTGCAATATTCAAGGTGACAAGAAGTCCATGTGTGTGTCTTTACACAGCCAGCCAGGTTTTCTTTCAGCACTACAAGTGACATTACACCACCAGGGACAAAAACCATCCTGCAGCACCACTGTCATGATCCCTGGCCAAGCAGCACGTCTTTGCACGGAGTGACAGCAAATCTCATGCAGACCTACGAAAAGAACTTTCAGTCCATAATTTGATACATCTGGTTTTCCTCCTTTTTCCTCCATGCACAAGTTGCCAGGAGGCTGGCTGCAAATGCCTCCATCTACTTGTAAAGCAGCTGTGAACGCTTTCTACAGCCTAGTTTTGTCCTACATGCAAGTACCGTGCCAGTGTGGTGGGTTTCAAACTGTAGCCCTGCGGAGGGATGGGGCAGAGAGAGGGTTTAGAGCACTGGTCTTAAGCGGCTGAGGGATCTGGTTTCTTTTAGCCTGGAGAAAAGAAGGCTCAAGGAAGAACACAACCACTGGCTACTACTACCTGGAAGGAGGTTGTAGCGATGATGGTTGGTCTATTCTCCCAAGTAGCAAGCAACAGGACAAGAGGAAATGGCCTCAAGTTGTGCTAGGGGAGGTTTAGGTTGGATATTAGGAAAAAAAGTCTTCCCTGAAAGGGTTGTCAAGCCCTGGAACAGCTGCCCAGGGAAGTGGCGGAGTCACCATCCTTGGAGGGGTTTCCAAGCCATGGAGATGTGGTGCTGAGGGACAGGGGTTAGTGGTGCCCTGGCAGTGATGACTTAGCAGTTGGACTTGATGATCTGAAAGGTCTCTTCCAATCAAAACAATTTTATGGTTCATTTTGTGACTGTGCATCTCCAGAGTCACTAGCAGGGAAGAGGGGACAGAGGGGAGGTCTCATGCACCTCTCTCCTACTCTGCTTCTATGGCAGTTTCCCAACAATATCTTCTCGAGAAGACGTTCCCCGAGATCACATTTGTCCAAGTTGAGAATGGTGGCACAAGTGATTATCAAACGGTCCAGTAGAATTTGGATTTTGGGGTGGGAAAGGAAGCAGCAGGTGAAGGAAAAGCTTTTGGATGCGGATGACATTTGCAATATGAAAACAAATTCTGAGCTTTGCAATTCAATACACAGTTCAAAACTCATGTTCCTTGAACGTTCAACTGAAACATTACCTTTTGTGGGTAGGAGGGTTGGCAAAGCTTGAGTGCTCTGAAACCCTCCAAATGCCAACGGGAATAACAAAATCACTCTTGAACTAGAACACGCACTCAAAACAGTGTGGCTCATGCCACAGAATAACTCAGGAATACATTTTTTCTGATACTCCCTAGTTAGTACTTCTTAAAAAGGGAGGAAAGAGGTCTTTACTGAGGAGATGGGGGTTGCACTAAATTCACACAATAAAGCAAATTTTAGGCACTTGGCCTTCTACCTTAGAGCCATTTGGTATTATTAAGCAGTAACTCTTGGAAAGCACAGCATCCTCAGTGAAAACAAACAGCTCGGAAACACAAGGCATCCAGGAGTTAATTTCTCTAAGTAACAGAGGAGCAGAATCCACCTCTATTTCTGACACCTTCCATTAGTACCTTTTCTAGATGAGCAATTCACGACACTGAAGAAACGAGCGCATTAGAATGCGAAATGAAGGGCGATGGATGGAGACCGCAGCGAAGAGAAAGATAAATCATGATTTGAGCTATAGATCTGCAGTTCTGGGGAACGCAGTTTCTTCTGACTCCACCAGCTAGACCACAGCTTTCCAATTACACCCCTCTGTATTCTTCTGCTGTGAAATTAAATCAGAGATGTAGCTATCACGAAGAAACTATGATCAAGGAGGAATTAAGAAGTCCTAAATACGCTACTGTATAAATCAACGGGGAGTGCACATCTAGAATACTATGTACAATTACGCTTTTTCCACCTTGAAAAGGACATAATAGAACTAGGGAAACTAATAAAAAGGATGACAACGTTGTTGAAATGCTGTTGGTTGAGAGGTATAAAGCAGCTCCCAGATGAGAAAGAAATAAATAGTTTAGATCTCTGCAGCCTGGAGAAGATATGAATGAGGATGAATATGATAAAAAGCTTTAGAACCATGAATGGCACACAGAATTTGAATAGGGGATGATTATTCATTATTTTTATACCACAGGAACTATGAGGCAGCCAGTAAAATGATCAAGCAGCAGGTTTAAAACAAATGAAAGAAACGATTTTTCAGACAACACACACTCGAATTGTGGAATTAAACCGCTACGGGTTTCTATGGAGGTTAAAAGTATAAATGGCTTCAAATGCAATGAGATAAATCCATGGAGGACAGGTCTATCAGTGGCTATCAAACATGATGGTTCAGATGGAGTCTTTGGCTCAGGAAATGCCTAAAACACAGATTGCTAGAAGCTAGTGAGATCTATTGAGGAAGAATCACCCCAAACCTCCTCTGGCAGTAGAATGGAGAACACACACTAGTACGTAAAAGCCTCAAATATGTGTCATACCAAAGGCAAATCTGAGCATCACCCTGGGCCGATACCCCATGGCCTGCGGAATTGCATACCTTGTATCGCAGATCACCTTAAGAGTACCAGCTTAAGGAGAGGCTAAATCAGTTTTACTGTATTATAGAATAAAGGCAATTATTTGGATTATACAACTGAGAAGAAAAACAGGTGCGGTATTTCTGAAGGAGCTCTGCTGAAGACTTTCATCGCCTCCTTGAATCTTGGGAATGTCTATTTTTCGTTCTGACTCTCAGTCTTTTGGGGAAATGAGAAAAATAACAAACTGAGTTAATATCTACTATGAAACTTAACTCCGACTTTCTGTTCTGGATTCCATCCAGTGCTTCCTCTCACATTAAGGTGTGGAGGGTAAGTCCAGTAACACTTCATTATTGGGTATTATTGGAGAGCATTAACTCAGAGACGCTTCCCAGGCACTGGGGCAGAGGGCCTGAAGTCACAATGCCAGATGGTGTCCCATGTATTCAAATCATGACTTAAAAGTATAGTCTCATTAAATGCCTAGAAGTGAATCATAGAATCACAGATTCATAGAATCATAGACTGCTAGGGGTTGGAAGGGACCTCTGGAGATCATTGAGTCCAACACCATTGCCACAGAAGGATCACCCAGGGCAGGCCACACAGGAACAGATCTGGGGTGGGGCTGGAGAGTCTCCAGAGATGGAGACTCCACAACCTCTCTGGGCAGCCTGTCCCAGGCTCCGTTACCCTCAAAGCAAAGAAGTTTCTCCTCATGTTGAGGTGGAACTTCCTGGGTTCCAGTTTGTGCTCATTGCCCCTTGTCCTGTCACAGGGCACCAATGAAAAGAGCCTGGTCCCTTCTACTTGACATCCACCCTTAGATAACTGTAAACATGAGTAAGATCCCCTCTCAGGCCACTCTTCTCCAAACGCAACAGCCCCAGGTCTCTCAGCCACTCCTCATGAGAGATGTTCCAGTCCCTTAATAATCCCCATAGCCTCTGTTGGACTCTCTCCAGTACTTTCCTGTCCCCCTTGAACCAGGGAGCCCAGAATTGGACACAACACTCCAGAGGTGGTCTCACAGGGCAGACTAGAGGGTGAAGAGAACCTCCCTCGCCCTGCTGGACACACTCTTCTTAATGCACCCAAAAAGTGAAGGTGTTTTGTCTCAGGGCAAGAACACTTGATGATATCAAAGACATCTGATGTTGCCTTCCCTGTTCCTCACCCACTCTTTATTACAGGTAAACACACTATCCTGCGGTCAGAGTTATATTACATATAGGAGAAAGGCAAAGAAAATGACCCTCAATCCATCTGGGGATAAGTTCACCTTTGATTGTCAGAGAGTTTTTAGATGCCACGGTTTCTTATGAGTTACTACATGCTTGGATTATCACAGATTTGGTTGCTTCCCTAGACAATAAAATCCTCTTTTTGATTTCACAGCATTGTAAAAATCACACAGCATAAAACATGTATGACCAGTAGTATTTTTCTGATAATCTTATGACCTCTAACAGGGTGCAAGATGCAACTATATGCTACACATAACATCAGTATTGTAGATGGCTCACTTGACAACAGAGAGTTTATACATAATCACCTTTTTCCTGCAATATGAATGAAATATCCCATGCTTATCTGGAAGTCACAAAGATGATCAGGGGGCTGGAACACCTCTCCTAAGAGGACAGGCTGAGGGAACTGGGATTGTTCAGCCTGGAGAAGAGAAGGCTTCGGGGAGACCTAATATCGACCTTTCAGTACCTGAAGGGAGCTTATAAAAAGACTGGAGAAGGCCTGTTTACAAAGGCCTGTAGTGATAGGATGAGGGGTAATGGTTTTAAATTAGAAAAGAGTAGATTTAGATTAGACATAAGAAAGAATTTATTTACCATGAGGGTGACAGAACACTGGAACAGGTTGCCCAAGGAGGTGGTTGGGGCCCCATCCCTGGATAGCGCCCCAAGGTGGGGCTTGATGTGGCTCTGAGTGACCTGCTCTAGTGGAAGATGTCCCTGCTGTCATCTGGGGGGTTGGACTAGATGACCTCTGAAGGTCCCTTCCAACCGGCACAATTCTAGGATTCTATGATTCTAAGTCTTCCTCAGCTGTTCAAAGCATTCTGAGGTTGACTATGTTACAGTCAAGTGTTTCACTGCTATCATAGATTCAGAGAAAATCTCATATAACATCACACTTCTGATTTTTAGCTCATCTCCAGCAGCACGCAGAGACCAAGCATGATAGGCAGACAAGATAAAAGACAATTTAAGAAAGGGGGTGTCTGTCTTGTGCAACCCCATAAAAAGTAATCTGCCTAAAGCATCAGAGTAACAGCTCAATTATCTGAGCAAAGCAAGAAGACTGGGTCTTATCTGATATATTTTTACTCAGGTGCATATGCATCATTTCCTGCTGCAACTTGCCATTGAGGTATTCCTATTTTGCTCATTTCAATTCCTAAAATGTCACCAGCCATCACTTCCTGATAGTCACGTCACACCGAAAAAGGCCAGTGACTCCCAGATGCTAATTGTTTTTCCGGCACATTAAGTATGTATAAAACCCTTTCAGGCCCAGTATTTATGAAGACAATACTGTTTGGATCTCCATGGCTTCCCTGAAAGGCCCTGAGGACTGTCTGTGCCATGCCATGGTTCCTAGTCTGCAACATGGGATCGTTGCCATCTAGAACCTTACCTCCTCCAGGCCAACATCAGTTTCTTACCCTTCAGTCTTCTGCATTCTGACTTCTTAGAGTATTTGTAAAATCTTGACTTTATGTCTGCACCCGAAGCTTCAGAATGACTTGGATCCAGCACAGTGTCACCAGGGGGGCAGGCAACTCAGCTGCCAGAAGCCTTAAGATCCAGTGCCAGGACTTCTTTGAATATTGATGTAGCTCAGAATTCATTTGGTGCTTTTGCCCACTACTTCATCCTCAACTTGGTTAACCAATGAGTAGAAGACAACCTATTATCTTTGTCCTTTCACCCACTATCTTCCTCACTGCATTCTCACTGAACAGGTTTCCCCTCTACCAGGACTGCAAGCTCTGCGGGGACAGAAACGGTATCCCTTAACATTCTGGGGAAATTCTAATACATTTTGCCAACAACAACAGGTTTGGGTGAAAATTCTGCCCATGTAAAAGCTACAGCATTATGTACAACCTTACAAATCTTTGGTGATAAGAGCGGTGGTATCTTCCATCAAGATGTGGTTTGGAACAGCCACCAGCAAAGCACAAAGCCAGCACTCACACAGGGTGAACCCACGGGCTCGCATCTGCCTTGGCTCACGAGGCTTTTGCAGTCATCATGAAAATGTCAAAACAGGTCAGGTGTTTTCACGCTGAGATCTCTTGCCAGGGAATTCATACTGTGGGTGGCATGGAGAATGCCGAGCCTAAGACAGCTCGAGAAAGGACTCGAGGGAGAGAAGCTGCAGAACCGTGCACGGGGATGCTATCAGAGCAAACTCCGATTGGAAGCAAAGGGTCAGCTCTTTTCCTTCCTGAACTGCTCAGCTTTGAGCTTTGCCAGCCAAGAAGTTGAGGTGCACGCTGAGAAGACAGCAGCTGGTGCTTATAAAAACCGGTTACATTTCAAACATGTTCATTTTGCAAGTGCCTCCAGTGTGAAGAATTTCTGCTACTTACATTTTTCTTTTAAATGTAAATGGAAATGAAACTGTTGGGCGTTAAAACAAAAGAAGATGCCACGTTCTCTTACTATTTTCTTCACTGTTGTTTCTGGAGCATGAGCCCCACCATAAAGAATCCTTTTGTCCTCCAGGTATACCACAAACACAAATATCTACAAAGAAAACCATCTTCAGCTCCTTTGGAGGTGTAAACGTTCTTTGCACCCTGTAGTGCATTATCTCTAAAACGTCTTCCAAAGATCAAATCCATCCCATGGTTCCTATAAAAGGTCACGTTTTGCAATGTAGTCTACAGAACAATGACATTTCAAGGATCAAAGAAAAGGTTAAAATATTCCTATAAATCTATTCTCGGGACTTTTAAGTATTTTCTACGCAGAGGGAAATGTCATTTTTCTTCAGTAGCATCTGAGGGCTCTGTGATGGGTAATGGGCCTGTTAGGTTTTATACGGTGCAAGAAAGATGCACTTCACTCCCCAACTCATGCAAATGAAACCTAATTTAATTTTAAACCTCATTTATTTATTTAGATTTAATCTAAAACTCCCACATCAAAGCAAACAAAAACAACAAATACTATTGGGGCCTTAATAAAAAGAAATTGCGGCAAGCCAAAATAAAACTCCGAGGAGCAGCTTCTGCATAACGTTATAAATTATGGCCTTGTAGAGCACCCCAGCCCGTGAAATCCTTTACTCAGTCAGGCTGACGCTGAGTGAATGCCGAGGATTTAATTCAGTCGCTTAACGCTCCGTAAATCTGAGCTGGTGTTGAATTTTGAGATCTGGAGCTCGGTGGTTAGAATTACAGCAGTGGGGTGGAGAAGCTTTTGTGGCAAGAAAGCAGCCGGTACCCTCTTCGAGCTCCCAGGAGGACATTTCCAGGTTCTAAATGAAATGAGCGTATGGCTCCCACTCACTTCTTAATTAGCACTAAATTACACTCACACAGACGGCAGATACTGTACACAGGGGAAAGAAGGTGGCAGCCTAGAAAAGGTTGGGGGAGAGTGAGAAGCAACACTTTCTGTTCCTCCTTTTTGAAATAGCTGTCCCAGTCCTGCAGCCCCTTACTGCGGGGATCCCTCTGACTCACTGGACATCCTAACTTAAAGGTTCTTTATTTGAAATGATGTGTAAAGGGAAATCGGATGGCTCAGGAAAACAGGCACAAGAAGCCCCATCTCTGGAAGTTTTTAAGGCCAGGCTGGATGGGGCTCTGGGCAGCCTGCTCTAGTGGTAGCTGTACCTGCCCATGGCAGGGGGGTTGGAACTCGATGATCTTCAAGGTCCCTTCCAACCCTGACAATTCTATGATTCTAGGATATAAAACTTCATAGTTCTAGCTGGAATTGGCTCCATTCAGACCAATTCCTAGTTAGGCGAGACTCTCCATAATAAAATTCTAAATACTGCAGCTGTTAATTGGGTGCCTCATTCTTGGCAGTCTCACCAGAGACACAGGGAGGACAGAATGATCATCCTGCTCTTTGATTGCTGCACAACAAGGATAAAATCCATTGGCAGGAGGAGCTCTCTGTGCATTTTAGACTGCTTCGTTTGATGACCAATGCACTTGTTCGCAGTTACAAAGCAGAATAGTTAACAGAGCAGAACTGTTTAACTTTACAAAGCTGGCATGAAAGTCTTCAGGAGTAAGGTATTGAGGGCACGAACCTGATAATGGCCAGAACAGACTCTTATCTCATACCTGACCAATAGGAATGCTTCAGAAAGGAAAAGAATGTTCCACCAGTTTCCTTTAGGAGTCTGAAATCCCCATCTTTCATATTTGTGGCTACAGCTTAGGTAACTGGTCTCTGTTCCTTCTGCTCCTTCTTGTAAACCTCAGTGTTGGGCTGGCATTGGTGTCAATAGGGGCTTTGTGGGGCATCTTAGCAGAGTCAGGCTAAAAACAGGACACCGGGAATTAAGTTTCGCAACATTTGGCTCACCCACAGCACTAGGTAGAGTTATTTGGAGGCATCCAGCTCACAAGCCACAAGTACTCCTGCTCAACCCAGCTTACAACCTTCACTTCATGCTGCAGATGCTTTTGTGTTACACAGACTGTTTTTGTGAACTCCAGACGCTGTATAAAGCGAGACTCAGCACAGCTGAGACCTCTGTGACCATGTCCTCATCTTAGTATATACCATTTTCAAACTCAGTTTCTGGTTACATCAGAGATTTCGTTAAATCCTCATTCTAGATGGAGAAGCCTCGTGCCAGGCATCTGAGTCGGTCATCGTGCTCTTCTGCAGGGCTGTACATTTTTCCTAATTTATTGAATTTATTTACCGCTTGTCTGCTGTTGTTTTGCAGGTTTATGGTTGGGTTTTTTAATTAGATTTCCTTTCTTTCTCTGGATCTTCCTTGTTTATTAATCACCAGTCACTGAATCACACCAGAAGTCTTACCAGACTCAACTGCTGAAAGGTTTATTTTTGTACCGCTTACTCTTTCCTCGTGTTCATAATTCTTCATTTACCATACTAATTATGTAAATTATGGAGATCTTCAGTGTTGCACCAGGCTTCCTATTTGCACCTTTTCCAAATTTTGAAGCATCCATATTCTGCTCTGTGTTCTCTTTACATCAACAGTTGACATTCACTTCAGAATCAAGACAGAACTCCCTCTATTCTTAAAACTCTTGGTCCCATCTCAGATCTTAGTCACCATATTCTATGAACAGGACTTAGCTGAGCTGTGACTGGAAGCCAAATGAATTTTAGCCCTAAAGACTTCTTTGATATCTAGAAAACAGAGAGTTGCACAACAGATTATGTGTTTGTGCAAAACAAATCACTGGACCTAAAAGGCCCTGTTACTTCAAAGCTCACTTGTCTTTTGTGTTCTCTAGTGCCTACAAGACACGAGGACATGAACAAAAGATTCCAACCTTCAGCACAGTCCTAATAAAGACTTCCAACTATGATAAAGACAAAAAGAAAGAAAGAAAGAAAAGGTAAAGTTAAAAACTACTGTGGGGTTTCAGGATTGCCTTCATTACTTCTGGTAGATAGCTTTGCTCTGCAACACACCAATGTATTCTGTCCCACTTTCTTAAAATAAACAACTGGTCTGTGGCTTGTCAACAAAGCTCTATTTTCAATCACCCAGGGAGACGAGGCAAAGCACATCTTGCAGTGTCCCTATCGCTGTAAGAAGGGTTTGGGGGCACTTCAAGCTGAGAATTTCTTCTGTGCTGCCTTAGAGTGATTTGCTGTCTAAGATATGACAGATCTGTGTTGACAAGTGGACCTAAGAGTTTAAGGAAATCCTAAAGTGAGAAGGGGATATTTATTGACAAGCTTGTGTCTTGCTGTGCATCTGAAATTCATTTCGTTCCAGACCAGAGCAACCGTTAAAACAACGAAAAGGGAAGATGAGAACACAGCAGCTAAGTGGAGAGTGGGGAGTGTAAGGGTAGATCTCCTTGCACAACTTACCTCAGTAATACAACTTCTGTCACAGAAAGAGTGATGCTAGTTTGCTGCTTTCTACAGGACTTGTGGCATTTACTTTTCACACTGAGGTTTATGCCTTCACCTTCTGCAGAGTCAGACTGAGCAGAGGAAAAAAAAGCATCAACTAGGATTTCAGCAAAGAAAAATCTACCAGAGATGCAGTGGAGAAAAAATAAAAATAAAAAAAATCAATCTTTCCCTTCTACTAACAAATAAGCCGTAATCCTACCTGTACATAATGTAAAACATCTTTGAACCTTACAGTGCTGCCAGGATTAAAGGAGATTAATTTTTAAGAAATGGGAAAGATATTAAGATTCTTCAACATGTCTAAGGCAGCAGCAGCAGAGCTATGTAGTTTGAGCTGAGAAGCAATTTGCATTATGTGTGCGAGGGAAGAAGGTGGTTGCTCACCTGGGCTGCCTCATGATCTTGACAATCAACAGACATATAAGAGATACACTGACGAGGCCAAAAATTTGCAGGGGAATTCAGAAGACAGGCTGCCCTGTCCCCTTCTTTTAGAAAAAATCAAGAATAAATCAAAGAAAGGATGAAGAGAGAACAAGTTGGGAGAGCTGTCAGCACACTGCAGGTTTGGGCTGTTCAGTTTCCACACCAGGGAATCAGGGATCGGTTTCATGTGCTGCCCCAATCAAGATAAAATGACAGTGAAGGACAAGGACACGTAGGAGAGTTGCAAGCTGCGGAGTTCGCACTAGCAAAGGTCTCGGAACTGGTCTGAATAAATCAGCACAATTAGACCTCAATTACAGCCTTTATGTGCTACCACAATATAAATATTTAATAAGAAGCATGGTAGCTAGAAGATCATTATTAATCTGCAGTTAAGCAGTATTAGTGAAAGCAGAGCTTCTGGAGAAGATGAGCCAGTCCAAGAAGTTACGCAGGAACACAATATCCTAAATTTAGAACAAAGACACTGGGAAGATTCGGTCCTGTAACCATGCTTGCTTCGGAGGTAGTGATTCCAGCTAAGAGGCAGAAAAACTCAGACAGTATCAAGAACAAGCTCCCAGCCAAGACCACCTTCTCTTTCTTGCTCAGACTCCAAAGAGACCAGGACACGGGATGTATGGTCAAAGCTCTCTGGAGAGCATGGGCAAGAGAGGGAGGTCCAGGCCCACAGGTATGAGTGACGGAGCTGTCAAGGTGCTCAGAAGAGACACTCGTGTGGAACATGGAAACCCTGCAAATACCTTTCATTCAAAGAGTTGTAGGGGGAATGTAGACTTTAGCAAGGTTAGTATTTTTGGTTCAAGTGTCAAGTACAGCCCCTATAAGAAACAACCTAAGAAATATTAGGCTTGAAAACATTTTTAAAAGGCTTTACAGAGGAAAGTTGACTCCAGCTAAAGCAATGTCCTTAAAGTGGATAACGAAATTCTTTAAAATTACAAGACATAAGATAAAAGACACAGGAAGATGTTGGAAACCAGAAGTTAAATTACAGAACTTCCTCAAAGTAGAGGCCATCAGAGGAAATTGTTCTCTGTAGTGTAAGAGATTAAAAGCATACAGAGACTAAAATAGAGGCTTTAAAAAGCCTTTTCAGTTCCAGGCCATATGCTTTCAGCAAGGTACACCTTCCCCACATTTTTACTGCATGTTTGTATATAAATAACATTCCTTAATAAAAAAAAGTCCCACTAGGAATCAAGAACTTATGAGATTAACTTATCAGAAAAAGAGTTTATAAGAAATTCTTGGCCTTTAGAGGTGTAAACAGCACGACAAACGACCAGCCCCAACAGCCAGATGAGAGTGGCCACGTTTCCCACGTAGCAGATGATGTTCCAGTCTGACAAAAGAAGAGTCAAGACAGGAGGCACCTCGTGTGACGGAACAGCAGCAGTTCACCAAGCCACTGGGCGCAGAAGACAGCACGAGCTGCCTGCCCATAGGGCATGCAGACGAGGGAGCACTGGGGTACACGGCGCGCGGAGGCTGCGCAGACGTCACATGCAACGTGTCTGGCAAAGGGGTTACAAATCCACGGGGCAACGTGACCAAAGGCTCCCCTTGCTTTTAGTCACAAATGTAGGGAGCTGGGCTGGGAGGTGGCGCAATAGAGCTCGGTGGTCACAGGGACTCCACTTCTCTAGGATTGCACCTCAGCCTTGGGGAGGAAACCAACTGTGCCTTCAGAGAAGCAGGAAAAGAGATGGCTTAGACTCCCACGTTGAGCCAGGTTCACCACTTGGTGCAGAAATTGTCAAGGAAGGGCATGGTTTGCCCATAGGTTAAAGACAAATTGTTATAAAGCTTCAAGAAGAAAAAAAAAAAGAGTCCATTTACTTCCTCACTCACTTCCTCCCTCCAAATTTTGATACTCACGCCTGCATGGCAGAGACAAGGAGACACCGTACCCTGGGTTGGGAATGTTATAGCCAGAAACGGAGAAGCATAACTCTGGTGGCCCCACTGACAACTGGGAGGCCCAACAGGCTGAAAAACTGCCCATGTATAAAGCAGGCACCCGACAAAAAGCCACCCTGACTGACACAGCACTGTTGCAGTACCCAGTGCTCTTCTCAGCTGTTGGAAGAAGTCCCTCCTGAAAAGCTTCTCTCGCAAGGGAAGACATGCAGGCTCCATTTGTCACAGGAGGACAGAGAAACCAGAAAGGTGAAGAAATGCATTACTGAAAACCAAACAATTCTGTTATTGCAGCAAGATCTGAACAGAAACATCTCCCTTTGATAACGAGACTGCTACCAAACCCACACATTTAAGGGCTTACATTCCCAATTCTGTGACTGCATGAGACACCAATGCCAGCGCAGCAGCTTGAACTGCAACAAACACAGCACAACCCTTTTGCACCGTGTGCTGAAGTAAGTTGCACCTCCACAGATGCACTGAGCTTGAGTTTTATTGCTTCCATGACACAAGCACTTTTAGAGAAGGGCAAACTCTCTTTGGGTCTGACTTCCATGGAGGCAGGCTGGGCTGTTTTGAAGTAATCTGCAGAACCTTTCATTTGTATCTCTAGATGGACAGATGAACTAGAAAAGCCATGACCCAAGACAGATTCAGTTTGAAAATGATATTATCTATGACTTGACGAGCACAGATCTCTTCACAGCTACACCCCAGTACTGGGGAGACACCAGGATGCACCCTGGGAAGTTGTATAACCTGCCTCTATAGCTCAAGTTATACAAATGCAGGACTGGATATAAAGCAGAGATCCTACTAAAACCAGATGCTAAAGATGAATGGTACTTCTCTGAAGAAGGATATTATACAACAAGATGAGAATTTGTTCACTGAGTAAACTTGTCCTGAAGCTACAACAGGGATGCCTGACCCGTTATAGGAAGCTAAGGGTCAATAACAAATTAATAGGATCAGTGGCCCCATTAATCTTCCTATAAGGAACACCAGCTCAAACAAACTCTTCTTCCCAAAACACTCGGAGACATTTTATATTGGCCACAAATTTACCTTACTGAACCTAAAATCATATAAAAGTGATTTAAATGTACTGAGCTGAAGACATTCCCTGAAACACAGAAGGCAATTTGAAACAGCACCCCAGCAGAAGGTAAACTGATGCCATAAATCACTGCACTAACCTTCAACAAGCCCCTGAAGAACTGAGCGAGGTCACCAGGGCAATAAATTTCTGTGTTGCCCACGCAGCCTTTGGTGGATCTTTGCCCATTGCAAAAGTTACCCAGCACAGCAACACATCATCCACTCGGAAATAGCACACAGCTGGGCCAGATGGGGAGATCACAAGCAAAGCTATTCTGAGTTCCCAGCCTCAGAGAAAAGGATGGATAAACAGAAATAGAATATGAAGTTTACAACAATGGAGGACTAAGATGCACTGGCAAATGATGGGCCGTGACATGCCCGTTTCCTGGGCTGACTTCCTTTTCTGGTTCTTAGTTACGATTCCAGCTTTTTTCTGATCTCTTTTACACAAAAGTCTGTGCAAGCAGTAATGAAACCAGGCTTAGCTGTTAGTATTACCAAATTGAGATGGTGCTTTCATCAAGTCCAGGGAGCTAAAAAAACTGGCGAGGACAAATTACCAGCTGCATTCCTGCCTCTCCTGATTTCAGTGATTTCTACAGCAAGACATGGAATGAAATGCCTGAACAGCAATCTCAGAAGTACGTTCTGCCTGCTTATCAAGCACAGACTGGAGCTAGATTTTCAAAATATTTTATTTCCCATGCAGGCACTAAAGAGAAATCGCTAGTTTCTTAGTGGCGGCTGGATATTGCCCTCACATTAACAACTTAGGAAAAAAACAACTGGCAAAAAACGAGTGATCTCTAGCCAAATCTGATTCTTCTGGAAGTCAGTTTCCAATACACAGTGGTGAATATTGTCCAGGATGACAAAATATCCAAAGCACACTTAAAAGCAATGAGGATATATTCTCAATCTTGGAAAGGCTCATCTCCATGAAGACCTAAGGTTTCCTATGCCTTGGTAAGAACAGAAAGCATGAATTTTAGCCAGATTGTTGCTTAGGGACTGCTTTAAAATAAACCTATGTTCTCCAGAAATCAAGCACTGAGGGAATTAAACAATAAACCCAAGCAGCATTTTCTCACTTATTACCTATTTATTCCCTTGTGCTGCAGATGGGGAAAGAAAAAGGAGGAAGGGAGGGAAAGTAGAGAGATTGTGGAGTCTCCTTCTCTGGAGACTTTCCAACCCCACCTGCATCTGTTCCTGTGTGGCCTGTCCTGGGTGATCCTGCTGTGGCAGGGGGGTTGGACTCTGATCTCCAGCGGTCCCTTCCAAACCCTACCATTCTATGATAGTAAGAAATTCTGGTAAGGAAATACTCCTCAGGGCTCACATGCTCTCCTGACACCTGCATCAACAGCAGCAGAGCTCGCCACAGCTGAGGTCAAGTGGTTTTAAGACCACAAGGAGAGAGTGCAGATCACCTGGACATCTGGGATCATGTGAAAAAAATCTCTCTGTACTGCTCAGCCCCCTACCAGAGCACAGTCCTGCAGTAGGAACCTACCACATTTCATAGCAGAAGAGCCCGTTTATTTCCACGCACACGTGCTCACACATATACTGCTGTCAGGACCTGAAAATGTTTTTCCCCAGAGCACACCTGGATTCTGTGCACATCCTGACCCAAGCCAAGCCACAGAAAACAATGCAACTGGTCCTCCCCCTCCACCAAGCGTGGCACTGCTGTGTTGGATTTCTCGAAAATAATGAATTTCAAACTACCCAAAACTATGCAGCCAGGTTTGCCTCAACGTTCTCAACTCTGTGTGTTTACACCGTGAATTTACTTCCATCACTGGACCGGGAACTCGGATGTTGAATGTAAAACTAAAACCAAAGTTCTTCCACAAAGCAACCTGGAGGATACTGCTGAAGGACGCTGCCTCAGAAAGGGCTAGGATTATACAGACTCATATCCCACAGAGGACCATACGCTAACTCAAATGAGATTTTAACATGTTTTTACTGAGAATTTCCATTTTCCATTTAAACATATTGTGAATCTATCTGCTTTGCCAGCGAAATTGCTTAAAATGGCATGAAATTGAATGCCCCCCCCAACAAATGCCACCTGACAAGACTGATAAAGCAAATGCTGATATTGAGACTAGACAAGATTAAATTCTACTATTTAGAGTGTAACAGTTTGCAATTAGGGCAGCAATGGTCTTTGTTGGAAATGTAAAATAGTTTTGTAGTGAATGCATTAGAGGGATCATCAAATTCTATCACTGCTTCATAGCTTCGAATAAAGATTTTATCATATACTAGGGAACTCTCTTTAATAAATAAACCTATTAATATTGAATAACTCCTTACTCATCTGCAGATGCCATACAATAGCAAACCCAAGATGAAGCTGAACGTGAGCAGGCAGTGTGAGCTTGCATCCCAGAAGGCCAATCCATCCTGGGCCGNTAGTTGAGGATGTCCCTGCTGCCTGCAGGGGGGTTGGACTAGATGACCTTCGGTGGTCCCTTCCAACCTAAATAATTCTGCAATTCTATGTTGAAAAAGACAAAGCTATTCAATGAAAGATTCTGCTCAAACACAACCATTAGTTGCTAAGAAATTGTATTAAAGAGACTGGACACCAATGGAGCTCTCCAAGGGGCAATCAAAGCTGCTGCTTGTGCCTTTGCTGCGTGTACCATGCATGGCACACAAACAAATGAGACTATATTTGCTATTTGCTCTGTGATTTCCATTTCAAAGTGGCAAAAGGACAGGCCAAACAAAGCACTTCCTGAATAACAATTATTTACTCCCAGACAATTAAATCACTTTGGTTTAGGTGATAGTTATATACAGGGTGGAAAGCAATATACTGTAACTGCTCAAGAACACAGATCCTGACATGGTTCTAAAATAGAAACCTCTTTAACTAATACCTGTTCAAGTAATTAACCTATTATAAAGAAAAAATAAGTCAATGCGCCAAGGTTATGCATCTAAAAGGACTCTACCGTGTTTCTTTCATTTCAATTTCAAAGTCGATGTCAATGTTGTTTCATATCTACAAAGACAATTATTTCATGCACTGTCAGGTTACTTGCAAATCATCACAAACACACCAGGGTCTACCAGGATACAGACTTCAAAGTGCATTGATATTCCATAGTCTTCTCTCTCTGTAGCAACTGGATGGATTGGTTTCCCTCACCTTGCTCTCGGTTATTAAACTTTTCCTTCTTCCAGATAAAGGGAACGAATACACGACACAAACATTTTCTGTGATCCTTGGATTTTCAAGGTTTGATGTCAGGAAATGCAGACTCTCTCTACACTCTGTCGCTCATTTTCATACGGAGTGACTTTTGCAGTCTCGCAGCTCTCGATGGAGAGAGCTCCCACGCGGGGCTGACACGCCACAGCACTGTGTACGGTCTTAAGAACAGCCAATTTTCATGCATCCTTTACTGTTCTCTTTTCACACAGTGTTGCTTCAGGTAACAGAAAATAAGCATTCCCAGGTTTAAATCAACCTCCATACCGGTACAAATGACACCGCTTAAAATTCTGACTCGTACCGAGTTTCGGCAAGCATTTGCTGTTCAGCTCCTCGTGATTCTTTTGAAAATAATCAGTGACAATAAGAACTCTTAGGGTGCTCAAGAGATGTCTTTTGAAGCTTGGACTTCTAAAAACTGAAGATGTTTCACAACTCGAGTTCAAGAACAATATACATCTTGCGAGGGTTAAACACACCTCTTGTGTTATACAATGTTGCTCCATACATTAAGACTACTTTCTGGTTTTTAGGAAAAAAGTGATAGAATCTCTTCTAATTGCCAGTTAAAATTTTATATATCTCTATTACAAAGAATTCTGATATTGGATTCTTTGCTTAAACTGAGCCCGTGTTAGATGACCCTAAACAATTATCCCTCTTCCCATTACTTTTAAGCTCTAAATACAGTTCCAGCATGTCTTATAAATTGCTCTGTAGTCAAGTTACACCTATTTAGCTTTTCACGTCTATTCTCCTAAGTCACTCCCACAGCCTCTTTAGTCATCACTGCTGCCTCTCTGCATGGGCTTTTCACTATGAATCTATAAACTGATAGAGGTGCCAAAGACATTTTGTGTTGTCTCATAATATGCAACAATCAAGCTCGCTTATTGGGATTCAATACTGAAAAAGATCCATCAAGATAATTTACAAGACATGTCCCTGGACCACTGCAGACAGCTCTGGTATACAAGAAGAAACACCTGATGCGCAGAAAGGCTGTGCTCTGACAGCCAAGCTCTGAAATAAGGGATTCCAGGGAAGACATAAGCCCGAATGAGCATCAGGGTTTTTGGTAAAGAGTTATGATTCTGGCCATTTTTCTATTCCCCAGGCAATAATATGCACCTGCTCTATTCAAAAAGCAATGTATTTGCTGCATAAGCAATTGCTGCCTTTAGCGATCATGCATAAAGAGAAGCTTTCCCTCTCAAACACCACGGCGAGGCTACTCTTACAGGCAAGGGCTTGACACAAGCACGTGAAACTCGCTGCAAAAGTCACGTTGCACCTTCCCTCTGACTTACCTGTTCCTTTCACAAAGGCCCAAAGACATTAAGAGAGTGACTTCGGCTTTTGGTCGCCGCAGCTCAGACCCTACCGGGCAATCTTTGGAAATGTGAGCTAAGGAGAGCTCTCCCGGGAGCCCCGCACACAATTCCCCAGGCCAACAGCTGCCCTGAGCCGCAGGCGGGTGGAGCGGGAGCACGCACATCACGACCAACTGCGGCACGAAACCCTGTTATCTCATCACCCTTTCCCATGCAACCCTTTCTCCTTCCAGAAAGGCAGAAAAATAGTGCAGACCATTCACACCGAGCTCCTTCTCAGTCCAAAGAGAGCCCTTTCTCCAGTGCTGCTTCCTCTTAACAGGTGGACAACTCCCAAAATTCAACAGTAGGAAACATTTTACCTTTAACAAGCTCCAGCCACTCTAACCAGATTGTCAATAAACAGAACATATTGCACAGATGGACTAATAACGCAACCCTAATTCGATTGCCTACAACCATCTTCTGTGCACACTCTATTAAAAGCAACCGCTCGGCTTGCAGCAGCTTAGAAATGAGGACAGGGTCCCCTTCTGAAGGAGAGAAGGGAAGAGCGCTGACTTTGATGAGCTAGCAGCTCTGAGCCAGCTCCCCGAGCATCACACTGACAAGCTGCCTGCCACTTCACGCCTGGGCACAGTGGTTTGCAGCCACCTCAGCGCTGAAAGCACCTTGGCCGACCTTTCGGTCACGTGGCTTCTATGTGACTCACCTACCTGAACCAGAAGTCTGAGGGCCTCAGCCATCATCCTGCATCGATATCGGTATCCAAAGAGAATAACTCAACAGTAAACACTTAAGCCCTGTTGACCTATGTTCTTCTCCTTGCCCTGCTGTCTATGCAGCCCACACAGAATGAGGGCTCCTAAAGGAGCAGGTGTCCTGCAATTATGATCAGGTCATGGTGTGACTAATTGGTCTTTAGCTTACATCCAACTTCTGCATTGATTTCCATATGCTTGCTTTCTCTCAACGCTAGACACTAGAGAGGCAGTGGAACAAGCAAGGTTTGGTATGGGAAAAAGGGATAGGAACCAACACCCACTGGTATTATTTTCAGAGTTTGCTCTACCTCTTTTAAAGTCAGGCCGCCAGAAGCCATGAGCTGATGCATAGCAAGCGATTATCTTTTCCAAGCAGTACCTTTGAAGTGCACAAGACTCAAATTAGTTGCAAACAGGGGAGCTGAGGCCCATCAACAGCCACGCTGCTCAGGGCCAGGAAAGTCCAAAGAGCTGGCTCATGCTTCCATCTGCTCTCCAGACTGAAGGCATGCAAAGCAGGCCCTGCAGAGCCCCGGCCCGGCGCTTTCCAAATGCCCTGGTTCCAAGGCGGCAGCTACTGAGTACCTGACATCAAGCACTGGGACCACAGCGCACGTGCACAGGGAGGACTGATTAGAAAAAGGCTTTGAGAAGGGCTTCTCCGGTCATTTGCTGTCCGTGTGTCCTGCCGTGCTGCGAGAGTGCCTCAGCCTCTGCGCTCTTTCACAGAGGAATGTATTTATGCAGAACCACGACAATTCCTACTTTTCCCTTAATCTCCTTTCACTAACCGTCAAGTGGGCAACCCAGCCTGCCCCCTTTGAGCGCCCTTTCCTCCTCTCCCTGCTCCTGGATGGTATTAGTATGCCTGGGAGAACCCAGAGCTGCCAAGAACCCCTTTGAAGTTAATGTGACCGGACGGCCCATTGCGGCCAGCTGTGATCGATTCACTCCCTGCTCATGGCCCCAAGCTCCAGCCCACGGCTTAGTGGGATTAACCTCCTCTTTGCTACTTTCTCTACCTCATTTTAAACATATAATTTACTTTAGCATTACCCTGGGGCAAAACTTACTGGACGTTGCCATGGATGTCACCCAGGGCAAGTGCTTAGATTTTTGCCGCATCTGTCTCCTCCTCTGACGTCTCAACGACAGAACTACTTGAGAACTTGCAGCAGTGTTTGCACTTCCAAGAGCTCTTTTACAACAGCCACCCACAGGAGAAAAGGCCAGTGGATGAGTAACTAAGCAAGAAGAGATTTTTATGTTAATACAGCCATGTCCATGTGCTTCTTAAGCAGCATGTTCAGAAAAAGAGGCTGTGCATTTATAACCAGCTCTTTTGAGAAAGCAGCTGCAATAGCAATGGAAAACTCAATTTAGTCAAAGAACACATTGTGATGAATAATAAAAAATTAGTTGAATCCAGAGCCTGCAACAGCGACAAGCTCAGTGAGCCTCGCTGGAACTAAGCACAACGTGCACAGAGAGGCTGCCTTCAGTCCCTTCCCAAGGAGGGACTGAAAACTAAATACCCTGTTTTAAAAGATTAGGGCTCTCTAGATACCACCCCACTGCTGACCTGGCCTAAACTCCTTGCTCCCCTTTTTACCACAGAAGACAGGGAAAAGTATACTTTCAAAACAGGTAGCATGGAAGATGAAAACATTTAACAAGTTCTAGACAAGTCTTACCAACTCATTTCACCTGTGGCCCATGTAAAACCTGAGATCCAGTGCAGTAATTCACTGCAATACTTATGAACCTCAAATCGGTTAAAAATGAGCCAAGATAGAGATGTCTGATAGACAGGAATTTAGCTGCCTGATCTTGCATGCAGATAATGAGCTAAAAAAAAAAAATATATTGTTGCAAAAAAGAAAAATGTCTATCACAGTCCAAGTGTGCTAATTATCAAGAATTTAATGGAAACTCACTTCCTGACAAATTGCATGCTAAGGAATGAGACAGACAGCTGAATATTTAAATACCAGATCTCCCTGAGGGGAAAAAAGGAAAAAAAAATAAAAGACTGTTTTCCTCATAAAAAAATAAAAATCTCATTGGAAATGTTAGCCTCTATCATGTGAGCTCATATCACATGGGCTGTAAGGCAGTGTAGCTGTTCATCTTGAGAATGGATGGTGATGCTTCCAAAAGAGGCCTGCAGCCAGGTCCATCCTCCTATAACATCCTAATTAAAGAGCTGTCATTCATGGAAGGGAGACAGAATGGTCAAAGAGACAAACCAGATAACATGACAAGCTAGGCCAGCTGACAAGTACTTCAGTGAGTCAAGTCTAAGAGAAAAGTGGAAGCCTGAACACGAGTGAAGTGATTAGAGAGAGCTAACTTCTCCCTGCTCCATGATGTGTGTTGACAGTGCAGGCGACTCGTGTCTTAACTAACTGCCAGAGAACATACTGAGACCAGCTCTCCTTTTATTCATTTTTTTTTCTGTTGCTATGTAAAGTGCTAAATAAAGGGCATTTGGTTCTGTCCAGACAGTCCTGGATGGGTTCTTTGGAAAGTGTGACTGATCAGGCTTCTGCACTCACAGCTACAGATCACCTTGGAGCTCTGCAAAAAGAACAAGCAGCCAGATGAAAATCACATTGCTCAAGGAATTAGCTGTCATCGTAACGATATTTCTGAATACAGTAACAGTTGGCTAAGTTTGCAAAGCTTTTCAGAGCTACTGTCAGAAAAGACTCACTAAATTTTAAATAGATTAACTCAGAGAAAAAGGGCTAAAAAAAAAAGTAAACCACCCTCAGTGGTTAAATTATGATTTGGTCATTGTAAAGTTTCAAGATGATGAATACAGGGTATTACAGACTCACAGGGTACTGTCGTTTGGGCAGCTATTCAGTAACTACTGAGTTCTGTTTTGTGGGTGGTGGTTATCGGTGGGTAAAGCAAAGTGAGGTAACACAAATCCAGTAATCCTCTTTCACTGGAAAGTGAAATCAATCAAATTACCTGAGGTCAGATAAGAATACACATACTGGAAGCTATTCTGATTTGGTTGACACAGATGAGCTTGATCATCGATAGGAGACCTCGGTTCAAATTTAGCGTGGCTCCCTGGATATGATGCCCTCACCTGCCTGTGCCCGGCCTATGGCTGTGGCAAGAAAGATGCTTCAGTAGCAGGAAACAAAAAAAATTGCATTAAATGACGAAACCCAAACATCAGTAGCTCTCCCCACCCTGTCACTGGCCCAAGGCTTTCCTACAAGCTCAAGAAGACTACTGATGCAGGAATGCAGAACAGGAGTGGTATCAGAAGCTTCGTGTGGAGCAGCAACCACTACAAGAAGCAACTGAGAACATCTCAGAATCTTAGTCCAGCACACGACTCTCACCTCTAAGTTTTACCGCTCACAAAACACGATTTGCTAGAACAAACAGTAACCCTCCAACAACCAGCGTTACGTTTCTGTTCATTTGGGCAGTTTGAAACCAGTTCTTAACCGTTCACTTCCATATGCAAGGATGAGATCACCTTGGGCTTCATGGGATTTAGACAACTAAATGGAAGTTTTTGGTCTGAGATCAAACAGAGGGGTTGAACGAGAAGGGGGGGGATTAGGAATTACTGATGTCCTCAGAAGCAGCTGTCCTGGGATACAAGGGACCAGAGAGAAATGGCCACTAAAAACAGAAGCACTGAGTACATCTAAAGTCTCAGTCACAAACATCTCCAGCTGGCTCCTAGAATTAAATGGAAGATTTAATTGGCACTACAGAAGCAACTGCATTAATTCTTATTTTCAAGGACAGTGATAAACCTTCAATTTCCCAAACAGCAAGGATGTTAAACAGAATATCTCACTGTCTTTATGCTGGAGCCAGGACTGTGACTGCAGAATAACTGCAGTCCCATGTCTGCTAAGGAACCAGGAAAAACTCCTGCTTTCAAACTGCTCACTCCTTCCTCCAAGCTCAGGCAGACTATTTTCTCACTGCTTACCAATTACGTTTAGCCTGTACTCGCCTAGCCCACTTCTCCTCTTCTACTCCTGCCCTGCTATGCTGGCTGCCACCAATCGTTTTTGCAGGAGATTGGTGTTGGGGCTGACCCGGGATCACACTGTGGGGTGCCAACAGTTTGCACTGCAGCTGAACCGCTGGAACATCTATGGGGATGGTACAAATCCAGGTTGTTTTTCTCTTCCTAAGGCTGCAGCAAATCTTTGGGACATCAACACTTTGTGTGACTTACACTAACAGTAGGGGAGTAACTAAGAACTTGCTACAAAAAAAAAAACCAAAACCAAACCACATATGCAATGGCTTTCTAAATGTCAAAATCTGAACAGCAGTGAACACTGTTAGTACTTGGGGAAAAAAAAGGCGATTTATAAACCCTAAATTCCAGTGGTCTCTACAGTTTAAGCTGGATTCTCTCATCTTTCCTTCCTTTCTTACATGTTTGTGTAATGTGATGTCTGTTCCCTCACATGTCAGAGAGATGCACGCTGTCAGAACTGCACGCGCTCAGATCCACCGGGTTTCCACAGCTCAGCTTTTTTAAAAGGGACCTGAATGTCTGAGAGGACTTCAGGATACAACTAAATTTAGGATGGTGGTTTGGATGGGGAGGCATGAGGGATCCCAAATAGTAACACTGGAGTTCCGGCAATATCCTTAAACCCAAAGCCCTGGTTACATATCCCTCTCCAGTACTAAAAAGTGGTGGAGGAGTGCTGGAAAGCTACAACTCTATCTGCTATATCCAGGTGATGTACAACATCGGTGTGCCACCAACACTATTTCAGTCCCTTCCATCACAGCCCAGCCTTAATGTATTCAAACACAGAGGGACGAAAGTTTTCTGGCAATTACTGAAAACATAAACAAGGTAGAGAGCACGGGTTTTTTTAAGGGAAAAAAGCAAGGAAGCGTGGCCAGGTTTCAAAGGTCACATTAAAGATTCCATTTCTTAAGAAGTTGTTCTTCACACAGCTCTTGCTTAGGGCGGCAGGGACGGTGACACATATGAGAGGACACCCAAATCACATTTTGGATCAGAGGTGAAGACAACTGCCCACTCAAAATCTCGTTAATTTGCAAAGTTGCCAGAAAGACCAATGTTTCAAGGGGTCGGAGTTTCCCTCACTGTTCCCAGCATTATCTTCAGAGAGCTAAAGAGCCTGTTGGCTCTTCCAGGGGCCCTCGCACCGAATGCCAACATCAGCTTGCTCCCACAGCCCCTCCTCCTCTTCGAGTAATTCTGAAGGAGTCTCTACCTTGGAAATGAGACTCTGAGAAGAAAACGCTGGCTCTAAATCTTGCATGCAGTGCAAAGGCAGGGACAGACGCTCCCCTGTGCCTGCCTTCCCAGGAAAGGTTTTAGCCAGGGGATCTTAAGGTCAGCGGAGATTTGCAGGAGTATGAAACCTAGATCTTTGTGTCCTTCTCCACACATAAAGTTGAGGTCATGCCTGATAAGATTGCGCTGGACTGGATCACAGACGGGTTCAAGTGGCTGCGCGGAGGCCGAGGTAAACAAGACGATAGGGGCTCTTTCAGTAAGTAAGCTCCCAGAGCCCCTGAGAAGGTAGGCTATGCTCTAGCCAAAGAACAGATGGCCTCTCTCCACCCAAACATCCTCCTCTTCATCCCCAGTGTGATCTCTGTCTCTCCATAGGCCATGCGCACGTCAGAATGAACTTTCTGCCTTTTTAGTAGCCAAGAAAGACGGTTTTGCTTTCATCTTCCAGCACAAATTCCAGAGGGAGACAGGCAAAAGGGAAGTGTGGAGAGAGACAACATTTCGACAGTATGCAATAATAGAAAAATGACAGAAGCCACAGACAGAGGAGCAAAGAGCCTCCCTGCTTCCCATGCACAATGATAGATGAAAGGGAACAGCTGACGGATCAGGCAGCAGGCAGGCTGCATGCAGAGCAGGCAGGGCACAGCCCTGTCCCACTGGGAGCACCGAGTTTGGATGAGCGTGCCTGCAGTTGCTACATCAGTGCCGTGCTTTTCCTGATCCTCAGCTAGCACGGAGCAGCACAGTTGCACTTTTTCTGTTGTTAGTGTAAAAGGCAGTAATCGAGCTTTAAATTACCTGTGCTGTGACCGTTAAAGCATTTGGGCCAGCTGACCGATGCTCTGGAGGAAGGAATCCCACTGCCTCCCTCACAAAGTGGGCTATTAATTAAGGATCTTCCACTCTCCAGATTGTACCTGCAAAGTGGACAAGTGATTTTGCTGCAGAGCAATATTCAGCACAGGGACCCACTAAACCTACTTAGCCAGAACAGACTTAGTAGCAGTCGGAATTCAGAAACAGAGTAAGACCTCCAAGGACTTTGTGGCAGAGGAAAATCCGAGCATCTGTCAGCTGAGACCCACTGCTCCATTTGCTTCGCAGCTACACAGTCAATTCTATGAAACAGCCCAGGAAATGGGAACTAGCAGTTGATAGATCCAGTCCAGTTGTCAGGAGATGGCACCCACATCTCATGTGGTGACTCAACACTCTCTTACCGGTAGCTGACATTTCAGCAGAAAGGCCAAGGCTGAAACCAGCCTACTCTTCCTCCCACCTAAGGAAACCCTTCATGCTGCAGGAAGGGGAGAAAAGCGTGGGGCTGGCACAAGCACATGCCCCTGCTGGGTGCACTGCTGCTGTCCGTGCCGCACAGCCACATTTTTGGCAGGTCAGTTCCTTTTCTCTCAAAATATCCCTGTGCTGCTTTGGAAAGAGCAGATAGAAAGCAGCTTTTAGGACCGACAAAGGATCATGTGAGGGTTCGTTATCTCAACCAGGGATTGCTCATTCATTCTTAACCCAGTTAACCAGCTGCTCTTTAGAAGCATCTCTCAACTCCAACTCATCTTTCCTCCAAAATATGGTGTCCCTTGAGCCCTTTCCCTTTCCCTGCTCCGCTCCCGAGAGCATTATCACTATTCTCCTCTCCAGTACTTGTGACCTGAAACTTTGCTAACTTTTCTTCTCCTCTTCTTCCACTCCATATTCATACTGTTACCAGCCCTTTTTCCCGATGGAAGCAGTGTCCCAGCCAGAGCCTTGTGTCACAATAAACGCTGTTTTCTGAAGCCCCGTGGGAAAGATGGGATCATTACATGCCAGGACACGTGCTCAGTCCATCATTATGCAAGTCAGTGCTGGAGCCATTTTGTTTCAATTTGCTTCTCTTCAGGGCCCAAGGATCTGCTCACTCATTACATTAAATGAGGTGGTTTCCCAGCTTGAAAGTGCATTTTTAAAAATCTTACTCTGCTTAATGATTCTTTTTGTTAATTTCAAATAGATTTTTAGAATCATTCTTTCTGCTGGTAAAGGACCCACAGCAGTGGAAACTTCTCCTTCTGCTCCATGTAATGCATTCTTAATAGCTTGAATATTTATCTGGAGGAACTTCTCTCTCTATAGGTGAAATTTATTTCATGCTCCTGATTAATACAGAGCTTCACTCAGCACAGGAACTGTGCAAACTTTCCCTTACAGGGAGAGATGGTGTGTAGAGCATCAGAACACCAGAAATTCAAACTCACACCGATACAGCTTTGCGACAGGTACCGCAGGTGACGGGTCTACCGCTCACAATCTGGCTGGGAGGGAAATACAACCTCAGAGATCACTTCTTAAAGGTCACCAGCCGTGAGGCTGCTCAGTCTCCTGATGTGTATTGATGGGGCGCAGGTGTCCAGGCAGAGCCTGGCTGCCAGCGCAGGCCAAACACCTCCCCCACACCTGGCTCCTTCTAGAAGAAGGTCATATGCATGTGCCAGCCCATGTCTTTCCATAGAGTTGCCTTCAGCAACGGCAGGAATTGTTCTGCCCTGGTGGGGGGCTGTTTCAATAGATCCTCACAAAGGCCATGGGCCAGGGAGACCTGCTGGGCCAACCACAACCCAGCACACAATGGCCTCAAAGGAGACACTTCCTCAGAGGTGCTTTTTAGGATGAAGCTGGGGTAAGATGAAAGCAATGGAGTTTCCTTCTTGCTGCTCTCCTCAGAAGAGCTTGTGCTGTATGCTCCATTCTAGAGGGACAAGACACAGACCGCAGGACACTAACTGCAGCTCTGGGGAAAAAGACCTGGGAGTCCTGGTGGACAAGAGGATGACCATGAGACAACAATGCACCCTCGCAGCCAGGAAGGCCAATAGGCTCCTGGGGGGCATTAGAAGGAGTATGTCCAGCAGGTCGAGGGAGGTTTTCCTTCCCCTCTACCCTGCACTGGTGAGGCCCCACCTGGAGTACTGGATCCAGTTCTGGGCATCCCAGTTCCAGAAGGACAGGGAACTGCTGGAAAGAGTCCAGCGCAGAACCACTGAGCTTATGAAGGGAGTGGAGCATCTCCCTTCTGAGGAGAGGCTGAGGGAGCTGGGTCTCTTTAGCTTGGAGAAGAGGAGACTGAGGGGTGACCTCACGAATGTTTATAAATATGGAAAGGGTAAGTGGCAGGAGGACGGAGCCAGGCTCTTCTCGGTGACACTCAATGACAGGACAAGGGGCAATGGGTGCAAACTGGAGCAGAGGAGGTTCCAGGTAAACACAAGGAAACACTTTTTCACAGCGAGGGTGACAGAGCCTGGAATAGGCTGCCCAGAGAGGCTGTGGAGTCTCCTTCTCTGGAGACATTCAAAACCTGCCTGGATCTGTTCCTGTGTGGCCTGCTCTAGGTTCCTGCTCTGGCAGGGGGGTTGGACTCGATGATCGTTCGAGGTCCCTTCCAGTCCCTAATGTTCTGTGATTCTGTGAACCGCTGTGATGCCAAGTGTCGCACATACAGAAGGCGTCACTGAAGACACTCTCCTCTTTCCTAAGAGGGTTGAATGTTATTAATAGTTTAGTCACATAAAAAATGGATTCTGAATGGGCGAAAGATGCAGGAAGACAATCTACATATTGAGGTGTTTCTGTCGTGATTATCCTGATTTTTCTCCTCTGCTTTCTTTTTGCATTGACTTGATGGGTTTCATCTTCAAACACAGACAAGCTCTTTGGACCAGAAACTGTATCTTGTCATGAGTGTGCAAAATACGCACCACGAGGTTCCTGAATGTCTTGTACCCTTCAGGATTCCTCCTGATACAAGCAATAAAAATCACAAAAACTGGACAAATCTGAAATAGTATCTCACTGAGTCAGTATCTAGCATACAGCCAGAACAAGAAGATCTCCCTATCAAGGCATTACTCTTTTCCACCAGCCAAACATGCATAGGCTCCCTTGGGGGCTGAAAAGTTGGGAACTCCATGGGAATTGATAACGGCAAATGCTTAAGAGCCCAGGAAATGCTGAAATCAAAGTGAGGTAGTGAGTACAAGAGAGGGGACTACTGTGGGATGCTCAAAATGCATGCTACAGACACAACGTACAATTAATAAGCAATATTGTTTAAATAGTAGATTCAGTGAATATTTGCCACCCCCGAATAACCATACGTTTGGATGAAACAGCAAACAGTATTTGTAGTCCTTCAGATTTCAATGGGAGGTTTGCAGGGTGATAATTATTTCTTGGCCATCTACTTTAATCCATGAACTAGAAAGTGTTCAGCTCACTTTTCAAGGCCTGTTTTACCAACAAGCACTGTCCGGTTTTATGTATGAAACTGGAATAATAGTTCAAATTATTTACAGAATCACAGAATTGTCACGGTTGGAAAAGACCTGTATGATCACCGTGTCCAACTGTCAACCTTCCTCCCCGCAAAAAATCCCAACAAAAATACTGCACAAAAAACCAAAACAATAACAAAAAAAACCAAAACATGAAAACAAAACTCTTCCTTTCAAAGGGGACTACATTTTAAAAAGGGTTGAGGTACAGGAGCGCACTAAGGAGCACTATGATAAGTTACCTTGTTGGAGCTGCACGGCTGACAATACTCCTGGGGAGTTGTTCTCCACCTCAGAGCGGAACCTGTAATTGGTACCCCAAACCTGCACCATATAAGGTTGGATTTCCTATTGATGGCTTCTGATAGCAATGCTGAGCACAGGAGCCAAGCTGCGATAGTTGTTAATTTTATTAAGCTCGAGTACTGAAAAGCCCTGGAGACATCTAAAGTGGACTTTAGTATTTCTGTTTGACAATTTGCATCTCTTACCATCTCTCTTAATGTGTTTGCACCCGTTTAATCTTCTGTAAACTCTTCTCTCTGTCTTTCTGATGTATACAAAGTACATTTGAGGAGGGCAGCAAACAGAAATGGGAATTCTCAGTAAACAAAATTCGACACATCCCTTGAAGGAAACTCACTCAGCGCCCACGCTGTGCTCTGCGAGCAGCACACTACACTGTGCAAGCAGGGGTTCCCAGCACAGCCACCAAGCCGCACTACAGCAAAAGCCCCGCGCTGAAGTCTGCCTCAGGCAACCATTTCTTATCGCACCACACACCTCTGGAAAATACTGATGCAAAAGAGGTTACCAGTTTTGCCACACGCTCGGTTTTCCAAAGTCAATTCCATTGTGTAAGCAAAACCAGGCACGTTTCTGGCTGTTGTCATGTGAATTTTCACTTCGTAGAGCAAGGGGAAAGAAAATCATTTTGTTACTTTGATGAAGACGCCTCGCGTGTTTTGACAAACTCAAGTCCCTCCAGGGTGCTTACTGGCCATGAAGCTCTTTCATATCTCATTCATTATCGGAGAAAGACAGGAAAATACTTCCTCATTTCTCTCGCGTGTGAGTAAATTAGTGAAAACCACAGAGACTCAGTTTCATTAAAAGTGATGGAGTGAGACTGGCTGCAGTCGCTGCACAGCGGGGACCGGGCAGAGCTGACTCAGTGCAGTCTGCCCAGCAAATGCAGGGAAAAAAAAGATTAGCTGGAAATTTCTCTATTGAAGCACTGACTGCTTACTGCAGCCAAATTCCAAGACACCTTGATGCTGTAAAACCTGAACTCCGAGCCCTCAACTCAAAAGCTACTTGAACATCTCATGTTCCTCAGCTCCATCATTCCACAGATTTTAGGTGTCCATGTGCCAGACCTGCACTCCCCTGCTGGTTTCAAACCAGCGCCATTACCATCACCAACAGTTATATTCTCTACTAAGTGACAGCCAATGGGCAAATATTTGTGAAGAGTCTGTCCTCACGAGCTTGCCAGGGAAAGAAAAAGCTCCCAAGCCCCAGAGAGTAACTCCAAGTCCAGCTCCTCATACTGCAACACAAAGAAACCTCTTGAGTTGCAAGGGAAGTGGGACACGTCATTTGAACACCAGCTAAGCCAAACATCTATCATTGTGCTGAAAACTTGGCTAAAAACATTTGCTTTTCCTGAGATTCCCATTGTTGCTGTGTAGTCCCATGTCTAACAGCATCACAAGAAACAAGAGTGAAGATTCAGGTGGCATTCCTGCCTGCATCCTCATAGTATTCATCTTATTCTCATATTCATACTCATATTATTCATTATCCTCATAGTATTCAGCCCCCTGAGCTGGAAGATAGGGATGGAGATCAGAACAATCCCCTCGTAATCCAGGAAACAGAAGTGAATGGCCTGCTAAGCCAATTGGACACCCATAAGTCTATGGGGCCGGATGAGATCCACCCGAGAGTGCTGAGGGAGCTGGCGGAGGAACTTGCCAAGCCGCTCTCCATCATTTATCAGCAGTCCTGGTTAACGGGGGAGGTCCCGGATGACTGGAAACTTGCCAATGTGATGCCCATCTACAAGAATGAAGTGCTGGGGTCTGAACCCTGAGCCCTGAAGTGAACTTGACATCTGGATGAATTTCCCAACCAGGTAAAAGGGGCTAAGGCTGCCCAGGTGCCTCCTGTTGTAATCAAGGGCAAGACTGGGTCGGCCTCTGTGTTTGCCACCAGGAAGATCTTTTAGCTCCGCTGCTGGCCACAGCCCAGTAGGCGTTGAGTGGTGGGGACACATGCCATAGCAGACCTTGATGTGAGGGATAGCCCCCTCGGTTATAAGAGGGCCATCCAGGATATGATTCTATGCTGCCTGGGCTTGCCTGAACAGAGTCACAGGAGTGCCAGTGCCTGCTGAGGTTGTGTGGAGATTATGGTCCAGCTGGTAGTTTTCACTGGCAATGTTCACAGGAGCAGGAGAATGCAAGGGGCTAGCATGAGAGAAAACCTTACCTTACAATTATATGTGAATGCCCTGAAACTCACATGGGGAAGAATCAGAGTGAACTGTGGGTTAGAGCAGCAGCCTTTAATTTCAGAAGTAGGGCAGCAAGGGAGGAGGAGGAATTGCAATCACTCGACTCTGCACCATAACGTCTCCATACCGGCAGACAGGACTGTGCATACCGGCCTGATCGCGGTGTTCAGCCCTCGCGTCAGGCTCTAAGCTCTCTGCCAGCATTACCTGATTATCTGGCAGTGTGTTCAAAAGAAGCCTAGAACAGGCAATAGCAGGTCTGCTGCAGCCTGTGACTTCAGCATATGCTACCTACCTATGTTATGTCTGACTCCCACGTACTGCTCTGAGTCCCTCCACTTGATACCTTTTTCTTCCTAGCCCCTGCTGACCTCAAAGATGGCAAAAGAAACACCTTTCACCAAAACCAAGCCATTGACAAAGTGATTTCTTGAAGTGTAAGTCATGATTCTTGTGATGAGTTAAAAAAGTCCACGTGGCTCAGCTTGTCATAAGATCTCCATCCAGGTGGCATAACCCTGTTTGGATGACTTAACACAACTGACTTCTAGCTCTGCTTAGCTCAAATGTCCAGAAAATCTGTGTTCCTACTGAGCCTGATAATCCACTGCACATGCTCCTTTTCCAGCGTTTTCTCTCAGAGAAAGCCCTCATCCTTTTGTACGCTGCTCTCTGGTGAGCACTATCTCACTTATTCAAGAGTCATGGGCATTTCACAAATTACCTGATCAGATACAGGAACATGTGAGATTTTGGGACATCCAGCATACAGCTCATCCATCTAGGTCCAGGGTTTGCAGACACCTGGGTCACATCTGCAGGCAGCAGGAAGTAACACACACGCTGAGCTGGGTGCACATTCAGTCCTTAGAAGAACACAAGGAAGAGAAGAACAATGCAAGCACGTGGTGATCACCTGGTCTTTTTTACACAACTCAGCAAATCAGCCAGCCTCTGAGGTGGAAGGCCAAGAAAATACAACTGGAAGTGTCTTGCTGCTACTGGAAGTGAGGAGGAGGCACCTGTTTCCATCTATGATGGAATTATCAACATTTTCCTTACTGAAAACTGCAGCTCCTGGTGGAAATAATTCAAACCACCCCTGCTCCAAGATGACAACAGTACATTGCGGTTGACATCCAAGTGGGCTGGGAGAGGATGGGGAGGGGAGAGAAGAACAGCTGCTCTCTGACAAGATGCCTGATGTAAGCTGCCAAAAAAACAACACCAGCTGCAGATAAGTCATCTCAAACCACCAGATAATCAGAGCCACGAAGGCTAAAAAAGCTGCATTTGCAGGTGGGAAGATAGAACAGCGCATGACGTGGAAGGTATGGTGCTGCCCACAACGTAGCCATGAATACACCTTTGGTCCACGCAATGTTGTGCATCTCCCAGAGACGCCACGCGTCCTACTATGAAATACATTACTTTGAGCTGCACAACCCTAAAACCACCTTTATTTCACAGCCCATGGCCAGTGTTCTTCTGTGCAGAAAGCTGGTCCGTGTGAGCTATTCTCTCATCAGTACCCAGGAGATAGATAGACCGCACTCATATCTCATGTTTGGGAAGAAATACTAACACTGTGCTGAAAGGCAACCCTTCGCCATCAGCAAAAGTAGTTCTGTTGAATCGTACTGTCATAAACCAGCTGCTGTGTTCCTCTCGAGAGGCAGCTACACTTCAGCAGTGGGAAACTTGGCTCCCACCGAATCAGCAAGACTGGGACCTTTCTTCTAAGCGTCGCAGTGTCGTTCTGAGGCAGGTCTAGTGCAATATGGAGCTGTTCCGGTGATTCAAGGCAAGGTCCCCAAAGGAAGAAACACGTATTTCTGGCAGAAGTGTGACTCATGCCCTTGTTTTGCCAATTACATGGCCCAGCAAAAAGGACACAGCCATCAGCAGAAAACACAGGCAAAACCACAGGCAGGCTCTGTTATTTATCTCTATGGACTGCAGAGATGACACAACATGGCCAACAACGGAGGGGAACCAATGAAGCAATAAACCCACCCACCTCAGGAGAGACAATGGAAGAAAAAGCAAGCAGAGCCAAAAATGCAACAAGGTAAGGAGAAATCAACCACGTCCCATATCCCATCATAGCCATGAAAAGACCAACAAGACAAATGCCAAAAAAATACATTATCCAATCCATTACCCTTGTTAATCTTGACTCTTCCGTACACTGCTGGCTTTCCATCAAAACCTCTTCACACACCCCTCCAGCAGCAACTCTCAATAAGGAGCTCTACTGGCTTTTTTATCTCCTCCCCCGTAGTCACCACCTAAATAGCAGCTGTTTTAAGTCTTCACTTTAGTTCTCAGCATTTTAGGGTGTGCTTGGCCTGGCCTCCCCTCCTGGATGGCCCTCTCACAGGACAGGGGGCCAGCCCTCATACCAAAGTCTGCTATGACATGTGTCCCCACCACTCAATGCCTACTGGGTCACAGCCAGCAGTGGAGCTAAAAGTTCTTCTTGGTGGCAAACACAGAGGCCAAGCCAGTCTTGCCCTTCATTATAGGAGGAGTCACCTGGGTAGCCTTAGTCCTTTTATCTGGTTGTGAGATTCATCCAGATGCCAAGTTCACCTCAGGGCTCGGGGTTCAGACTCCAGCACCTCAGCCCTCCTCTCGGAGCTTGCTAACAGGCAGAAATGGGTGTGCAGAGCTGAGGCCACAGGTTTGCCCTTGCTCAAGCAGCTCACCTTGGCACTACAGAAAGATATCAGATTTCTTGGGGGAAAGCGATGGGCCTGTCTGACCGTCTCTGCAAATCAAATATGAAGCAGGAAGGAAGAGATAGGAAAGAGGAGGAAATGACAGTCATGACTGAAACTTTCAGGCAGTTGTTCTTTGCGTGAAAGAGCAGTAAAAGATGGGGTTTTCCCCTTTTTGCTCCTGTTACAAAGAAAGCAAAAAAACCCCAGCCTGTTTTGAAGCGGTTGGATTCAGCGCCTGTACCCACCTCCAGTATAAGCCAGTATGGTGATGGCAAAGGGCTCTGGACCACTATTGGAAAGCTACCACCTAACAAGGACTCAGCTTTTCGTTCCCTTGCTTTTGCAGGCTTGAGTTAGAGCTGTCTGCAGTATCATTCTGCTTCCCAAGTAAAGTCTGTACTTGAAACTTCTGCCTTATTTACTTATTTGAAGTGTTTAGCCTCTGAGAAAGCCTTCATATTCCGTCCAGACAAAACATTTCATCTTTCTTGGTTGTAGCAGAACGTTTAGCAGAGAAGCACAGTGTGTGAAGGAGGAAATCTTGTGTTTGCCAATTCATAAAATTGACCCATTCAATCTTGTCTGCTTCCAACCCTCCAGCGCTCGGGCTCCTATACAATGTGCACAAACAAAAGATGATCCTAAATCCAGCGTAAAAAAATTGTAGATATATACACACTGTGGCAAATTTACTTGAGCTGCACTTCTAAGGGATGCTCGCGGACGTGGGCAATAGATCTTTTTTCATTCTCTGGTCAATAGTGAAAACCTGAACTGCCAAGAAACACATAATTCAGCCTTAACCCAAGCTCAGTGACTTCATATTAAACTTTTATAAAGAAAAAAGCCAAACAACAATTACAGAGAAACCTCCGAGAACACAAGAACTATATCTATGTGTAATCTGTCGCTGGCTAGTCACCTCTTTTCAGAAGGGAAAAAACACCCCCTAATTAAAAGTTCTTTCAGCACACAACTGTAACCATGGCCCTGCTACCACATGGCATCCGGCCTCAGCAAGCTTCCCAGCTGCCTGCTCGTTCTGCATCAACTGAGACGCAGAGAGCTTCCCCTCAGTCACTTGGATCCCATGCTGGCAGGGTCAGGGTTAAAAAAATCAAAAGATTTTTCTGATTGCAGCTATTTGTTTTCACTATAGCTTCAATACTTTTCACTCTATATAAATTCAGTTTGGGAAGAGTGGAAGCACAGCGCATCTGCAGCGCAGACTCGGACAGATTTCCAATGGGGTAGATACCCAGGGAGGGATGCAAAGTCTCCAATTTAACCAGCCAAGTCACTTCACTGCGAGCAGCGAAGGCAGAACAAAGCGGTCACTGTACGCCCAAGACTACACAAGATTGCTTTATTCCTGTTTGTGTTGAGGTAGTCACCTGTTTAAAACCACGACCTCGAGTATTTCAAAAGCCCAGTGACTTCACCTATCCAGCTGGAGTCAGCCTGTGGAAAACTTATTCACATCTCTCCAAACAAAAAACATGCTGGGATGAAGAAAGGCAACGCTGATCCTTCCTCCTCGTTTTCTGCACCGGATTCCGCTCCCCATTATTTCCTATCAATACCTTCTCAAGCTCCTCCTCTGCAAGAATCTTTGTGTTGATGCACAGGGCGTAACGAACGCCAAGTCACAAGTCCAGCAGTAAAGCCACTAACTTCCCATCTGCAGGACCCACACAGTGTCAGCTACTGTCTATCTGTTTGTGCACTGGCTTCCTTGCGGTGGCTTGTTTACAACCCCTCCTCAAGTGCCAGGGAGCCAAAGAAAACATCTTTAATGCTATCCTGTTGGAACATTAGCACTTCTGTGGCTGACAATTCTCAGGATGACAGTGACTTTTCTGTTACGGCTGAGATGAAGCACGGTGTTGTCATCAGAGCTCAAATACCCAGAAACTCACCCTGAGAGTCTTTCACATGAGCCTCACCCAGTGTCTTGGGACCGTAAACAAACTTGCACTGAAGTAAAAGCTGTAAGAATTCAAACTGCTTATTTCTGCTGAAGCTCGTACAGACATTTTCTAATCAAAACACTTAAAAACAACGTCTACTTGTCTAGCCAGGCCTTTCCAGTACAACGAAGAGGTGAAAATCTCTCTCTAGATATTCTTATTTCAGCAAATGAGTAATCTTTAAGTTCACCTGAATTAAGTAAGTATTAAATGCGCCTTCATATATGAATAAAAAGGAAGAGAGCTGAGGGATAAAAAATTGACCACATACAAGAAGTTGAGGAAAAGGCAGACGGGCACAACCAATCTGCACAACACGGTCAGCACACTGAGATAAATAACAACTCCCACTGTTACACAGGAATGTCCCCAGCTACGCTGGGAACAGCGATGCACAAATCCGCCGGTATGCATTTGCTCTCCAGAGCTGGGAGTGGATGACAATGGCTTGAGAATACAGTAAAAGGAAACCTGGAAAGCTCAGTCCTGGCACCGATGATTTTTTAAGAGAAAGAGACCAGGGCATGAACGGTCATGCCCAGTGGTTAGGATTAATGTCTGCAACTGGATGCAGATCAAGGACAGGAACTGAACTAGAAAGCGAGGTTAGAAGTCAGAACATAAGCTAAAGGACAGGAGAAGATTTAGAACAATAGCTCAGCTGTTAAGCTTGAGGAGCCACCATAAATTCAGCCCTCAGAAAACCAATTACCCCACGTGCCCACCTACAGCTACCACTCTTTGACCAAAAGGCTCACCTATGCAACTGTTTCAAGTCTCAGCTGAGGGACACCTGGATTTAAGGGCAGTGACCACTGCCATTGTTCAAAAGGCAAAAATAACTCACTACTTGTGAGGGGAAGGAAGAGGAGTGGTTTTGATGGGCATGTTACACTTGGTTTTACAAGAAACTTGTTGCAATGATGTGATTCTGGTTTATTTTTCTGTTAGGTGATGGCTACAGATGTCAATCCTCCAATCCTCTAGAGAGTGGGCGCAGCTAGGAAAGAACAACATGGTACTTGATTTACCAGGGCACTCTACACGGGCAAATAACGGGCAACTCTGAGTTTAGAAAAATTTAACAGGGAAGAGCGTAACTGACTTATTTTTTTAAAGAGGGAGGCGGAGGGGGTGGTGACAGATTTGGAAGACACACACAGTCTTCAGGGAAGACTCAGCCATCAACAAGCACGAATTCAGGGGCTGTACGCAGAAGATGGGTGCACCCACCAGGTTTGAGGGCACGTGAATGGAGGCGGCTGATTTGGCAACTGTGCAAGTAGCTTCCATAACTACAAGAAAAATTCTTGGAGTGAGACACGTTCTCCTGGTGTGGTAGCTCTCCGAAAACCCAATTACGCCGTCTCCTGGTCTGATCCATATTAGGTGTGCCTCCGTGACAGACCAGCTTGGCAAGAACTCCATCTGCAAGAACTCTCCTCAGAAGAGCGAACCCCCAGCAGCAAAAACAATCAAAAAGCAGGCAGAAGCAAGGCTAATCCACTTAAGTGAGACTAAACCAGCCTTTATTATTAATAATAATGAAAAATAGGCTTAACTAGTGATGCTAGAAATGTTCTGTGTCGGTCAAGGAAAGCACAGACCATATAGCTCCTAACTGCAACTAGATCTGTGGGGAAAGAGGGAAGGAAAAGGAGGACAGGCCCTGAGGAGACTCAGAAAGAGGCAATACACTCTCAGCTCTCACAGTCTCTCACAGCTTTTCATTGGCTTCACCCCATCAACTCAGAAATCAAAGAGCTTCAAGCATCAGACATTTGCGACTGCTCCATCTTCATCACAGCCAGACACAGCCCCGCGATTAAAAGAATGGAGAAATAAGGAGCTTACAGATTCCCTTTCCCCAGTTGATACGGTGACTCGCTGCACCGAGTTATCGATCCGCAGGTCTGGCCTCTGCCGATAACTACATGCCACAGGGGTTAATTTAACTCCCCACCACCTAGCACTGCCTCAGACACTTTGCAGAGAACAGCTATAAATTATATAGCCCCCCAAAGGTGGAAAGCGGGAGAGCATTTTTTTCAGCACGTTTCCTTTGTTACTCATCCTCCTGCAACCGGATCTGCTTTGTGCTTCCAAGCCTAATTTGTTTTCTTCCTGAAATTATATCACAGTCATCTACTCAAGCGCAAACAGCACATAGGACACGGTAAATTAAAGTCACAGAAAGGAAAAAAGGGTAAATAAAGAGCACCCTTCCAAAGCAGCGTGTTATTTTACGTAACACCCCGGTGTGCAGACATGCACGCACATACACGCATAGACAGACCATGGAAAGCAATTTCTGCAAGGAAGTTTTAAATAAAACACAAAATTCATCTACATCTTACAGGAATCCTGGTGATTTTAGAATCAGCAGTACCTTGGAAGAGTGTAAGGGCCATAACTGGAAAGATACGCACGCAGTTTTTGATAGTTTTTAGGTCCTCCACCTACAGCACCAGGGCAATTTGGGACAAAAGAGTCCTCATTTAAAAACTGCCTTTGTCCAGTCCTAACCTGTACCTGGTTTACTGATAACAAACTGTTTAAGGTGTAACAGAGGGATGAAATTTAGCACTGTTCAATCCTTGCAAGGTTGTTGACTTTATTAACTAGATGCTGGGGTGCTACAGCTTCTCGCTACGGTATCTCTCAGCAAAATGCCTGGTGAATATAATCCCATGGGACAACTGAATTGAAAATCTGACTACCTACTAAACTTTATGCTCCTAAAATATTAACCACTCCCCATTGCTCTCAAAATCCTCTCTCTTCCATTCAGCCAGTGCACAAATCCCATCGATGCCCCAGTACGCTTCTGAATCTAGGTGAACATTTCTCCTGGGTATTACACAGCAGAGCAACTGTTCCCACCCCCTTTCAGTTGTGGTAAGGTATGAGCTGTTAAGTTCGTATCTGGACAGCTTTCCTCTTGGAAGGGAGTGTGAGTGTGTACGTGTGTGTCCAAGCCTTAATTACTTTCCAGGGAAACTGCACTTTTGTGTTTGGTTATTGTTATTTTTTGCTATTTATTTAACAATTCAGTCCATGTGCCTTCCCTCTCCCGGCAGCAATCGCCAAATCCCTAACCCAGTCGTTGTGCCTTCAGGTATTTCTGCAGTATAGGACATCCTCCTCTTCACATTTCCTTGGCACTCAGGGAAGAGCTCCAGTTTAAAAACTGAGAAGTAGAACAGAAATTGCCAGATACTTGTATTTTGAATGAGTATTTTTGGCCCTTGAAATGTTTGGGTTAGAAGTATTAGAAAATGAAACTTTGTTTTATGCACTGGCTGAAAGAGACGCTGTTAGCCCTGCCTGCATTCCTGCCACAGAGGCTTCGCTCAGAGTATGGAAATTCCCGTGTTCCTGAATCAGTGAGAGATGGCCAGGCCTTCTCTTCTCGCTCTGACAGTAGCCGGTACCAGAAAGTTTAAATGAAGATGCAAAAACACAGTGGAGCAAACTGTTAAGAATAATCTGCACACAGAATAAATTCTCCAGTTCCCCTTCCTCCTTTAATTTCAAGGGCTGTGCACTTTTCCTAAGGAAATGAAATTCCTTTTTTACCACCAGCGATGCTTGTTCCACGAGCACAGGTAACTAACTGCGCCTGCCTGAAAGAAAGAACAGGACTTTTCTCTGATAAAGAGTGACTCCTGCTCTCCAGACTCTGCTGAGTTAATATGGCTTGTTTCACTTAGGGTGTATCTGCAATTAAGGGAAATTTAGGCAAGTTAAAGCAAATTAAGTACAGGTGTAAGTTTAAGATGCATTAAGCGAGGAACCCCCTGTACAGATGTTTTCAGTCAGAAGGAAAAGGGGTCTGAGCAAGCTAATGAGAACTCAGAGCAATTTATTTCTCAAGGAGAGTGTTGAAGGGGGTTTAGTGAGCTCTAATATATCTGAAATTCAGCTCTTTCATTAACTTGGTTTCAATTAACTGAGTATTTCTGTGTAGATAGGCCTGTAAAATGTGCATGTGACTGTCCTGACCGAACCTCTACGTGACTCTGCCGGACATGGCACGTGAACAAATGGAGGAAAACCTCAATTCATCTTTACATCTAATTTTGTCAGATCTTAATGGGCCCTTGCTTGATCAGGCCTGAGTATTTGTCAACAGCATACACACCTCAGCTTGAGATTTTGGCGATCTTCTGCGGAGAAGCGTGTGTAAGATGCAGCGCAACAGCCCTTTCACTTCATCTCTTTCTTTTCTGTGATGCTTTTAGAAACCAAAGTAGGACATTTGTGCATTCCAGGATTATAATTTTATTGACAGAAGAAGATATAATAGTTACATCTAATGTATCCCTAAGGGTTGATAATTGGATGTAGATTGTATTCTGGGATGGGAGATCTGACATAAATGCATCTAAATCTCTGAAATAGACTAGAATGTGATGGGCCGGAAGGTAGAGGTGGGAGAATGATGCATCAGGTATGAATATAATATGCACTTTCATTTCATTATTTCCAGTAAAATTTAATGGTTACATTCCTTTGCTGTCCCTCTACATTCTCCACATCGCAGACAAACAAAGAGACGGAACGACAATGGCAAAAAAATACGAGTGTTGGGGCTCTGTGAATTCTACCAGGAGACAAAAAGCATTAGCTTATGAACTCAGTCTCATTCACAATCACCACACTCCGAGCCTGGACTACAAACCAAAACATTATCCCTCCAGCTCTGAAGCATTTCGTTAGGCAGCAGGAGCAGCAACTGGAAGTATCATGGGCCAGATGTGCTGCTGCTTTTTCCTGGTTGGTGGAAAGCTGTGGAGCAGGTATGTGCGCGAGGGCAAGAGGGACACGTCCACCACCCGATGGTTTTATCCACAGACTAGTGCTACAGGACTTCTGCATGAAGGCCTGGGAAACCAAGTACTTTTTCACTTGACTGCAGGATGAAGTTAGGATGTGTAACACTGGGGTGAAAGGAGCATTATGAGATGTAAAGAGACAGCAAAGGATCTCTAGGGACTCGGGAAAGACCCAGTCCTGTGGAATGGGAGGAAACACTACCCCCTCAGCTGTACAAGAATGGTTTCATTTAATTTCTCAGCACTCGAATTGGTACTATGTGGAGATGATCACTAAAGGAGCTTTAAATAGTTATCCTGTATATTACAGCCACATTTAACACCAAGGTCCTTATGGGAAAAGTCACCTATGCATTGTGCAGAAGAAGCATATCTTCACCTGCCAGAACAGTGAAGGAATGTCCAGATGGAAGCACGTGTCATGTCTATAGGTGAGTGGCACTGGTTTATTCATCCCATGCCACTCGAGATCTCATACATTCCCCTCTTCTCCCTTGGAAGGGGACAAGGGGCAATGGTTTTTAAACTAGAGCAGGGGAGATTCAGATTAGACATTAGGAAGAAGTTCTTTCCTCACAGGGTGGTGAGACACTGGAACAGGTTGCCCAGAGAGGCTGTGGAGCCTCATCCCTGGAAGTGTTGAAGGCCAGGCTGGATGAGGCTCTGAGCAACCTGCTCTAGTGTCCCTGCCCATGGCAGGGGGGCTGGAACTGGATCATCTTTAAGGTCCCTTCTAGCTTAAGCCATTCTAGGATTCTATGACTCTATGAACAAACTGTGCTCCAAGAGAGATCGAGCAAGAAAGCTCCCCCATCTAAAAGCTGCCAAAGTCATCAGCCAGGACTGCCACCTAGTATGGGAAAAATGAAATTCAAACCCTGGTCTTAATTCAGGGAGATCTGATCTCTCACATTTCAAGCTACGGTAATGAACATGGAAGCGACCTTCTAGAATCCCTTCCCATGGAACCTTCCATACTACAAATCACTCTCCTTTGACCAAGCAACATCTCCTAAGTATTAGCTTTCTCAAAATGCCTTCAGGAAGCTTCACCTATGAGAATTCTGAAACGTCCTGCTACAGTCCCTGTTTCACTATCAGTGCCACACTGCTCGAGGGATCCTGCCCACTAGACTGAGAAGCAGCCTACAGCAACCTAAGAAAGATCAGATGTGAGAACAAGCGCCAAGTTTTGATCTAGCAAATTAAACTGGAAGTTAATTTGGTTTTCAGTTTAAGGGATTTAAGAGAGATGCACATTTCTTCCATTTCAGCAGAGCACCTATCACCACATTTGCCACAACTCTCACAAACCGACGTATTGCAGCACAGTTAAGAGAAGTGCTTGTGCTTTGCTGTCCAAAATGCTCCTATTTATAGCATTAATACTGACAGATTTACCAGTGATTCCTAGTGCACAGATTTGTTTTTCTTTACAGTATATTACTCAGTGTTTTTCAGCCTTTTGCAATTTACTGACCCCTGAAGGCATTTTCCAGGGCGGGTGTAGAACCTTATAAGGAAGCCTAAGTCCACAGACAATTGATTTTTCTGACTCGCTTTTAACAGACCCCCCCCAACTCCAGCCCGCTGAAGTAGCACACGGTCCCCGAGGGCCTGCCGACGGCAGCTGGAAGGCTGTTGCTCGGCCTCAGCGAGGCGGTGCAAGGGATGAGTACAGAGACGGCAGCACTAGGATGATGCTGGCGTAGGCAGCTGCACATCTCCACTGAGTTCAAGAAAACCTGTGAGAGCAGAGCTGAGAAAGCAGCCAGAAACCAGGCCAAGCCAGAAATCTTCTTAAACATTTTAGTTCTGCAGCTGTAGTTCTGGAAATAGGTAAAAGTTACAAATTAAATCTCAAGGAGCGTGACAATTAGAGCACGTCCTCTTCTGCTGATGGAAAACTCTCCAAGTAGTAATGACTCGTCGAGCCAGCTACGCTTTTTTTTTCCTACGAAAGCTTAAGCTAAAAAAGCTTCAGCTAAACAAAGAAGAATAGGAGCTGAGGTGGGAAGGAAGCATCACCTCCGCTTTGGAGAAATGGAACACCACACAGACACTCTGGCAGCACCAGAAAGCTGCTGCCACCTATAGATAACCATTGGCTTTATCCAGCCAGATCCCAGGGACAAGAGGGAGGCAACTGCCTCTTCAGCTCACGTGGTACATGAAGGTGAGCCAGAGCATCTTCCCAGTTCATGCACACCTGCTGCTTACCGTCAAAGTAGCTTGGCAACGTGCCTACGAAGCAACGTCATGGGAAGAGAGCAGAGGTTGAGCTGTGAGAGGCGCACACCGCACGACGAGGATGCGCTGTTGCTGCCTCTGCCGTGCCAGTCCATACGGAGCCCGTATGGACTCTGCTGGGACGACTAGGCTCGGGCTTGCTGAGGGGTAAGAAAATGGGCTCTCTCATCTCAAAATTGCTGTAACCAACTCTGACTAAGGGAAAAGCAACTGCAGGGCTGCTCAGGCATTCGAGAGCAACAAGAACACACGAGGACAAGAGAAGAGTAGGAGCAGGCAGCACACAAAGCGTGCCTGGAGTCTCAGCTGGGAGTCTCCATCAGTGCCTCTGAAGACAGAGTAATGAAAAATAAAAGCCGCCAAAAAGCCCAGTCACTATGATTTGCTCTTAAGGGCTACCATTGTCATAAAAAGGCAATCTAGAGAAAGTACAGAAATGACCAAATTTCAAAACATGGTATTATATCAAGGGGGTGAATGGGACCTTTCAGAGGGAAGCTGGCAGGGGAGACACAATTGGAATATAACTATTCAGGGCAGAAGTGCTGACTCTGCTTGTGGCAGAATGTCTACCCAGTCCCAACTACTTTACCATTTTACTGTTAAGACACTGAAGAAGAAATGGCAATTCTTAACTATCAGACATATAGTAAGGGATTATTAAAAAAAAAAAAGAAAAGATCAAGAAGAGGGAAAATGAGAGGAGTTCAGGAGAGCCCAGCGCTGCTGAAGAATCAGCTGCTTGCTCTCTCTTCACCTTTGATCTTCTCTCATTAAGCCTCCCTGGGAGGTTTAGATTAGACATTAAGGAAAAACTTCTGTACTGAAAGAGTGGTGAGGCCTTGGAACAGGCTGCCCTGGGAGGTGGTGGAGTCACCATCCCTAGAGGTGTTCAAAAAATGTGTTAGACGTGGCACTTCAGGACACGGTTTAGTGGTCATGTTGGCTAGATGGTTGGATTTGATCTTGGAGGTCTTTTCCAACTTTAACGAGTCTGTGATTTTGTGACCGTTTGCTGCAGGCACCAGGTACCCAGCACATCAGCTACAGACCAAAGCAGAAAGATGAGGAACTACATCCAAAGAGGAACAAACGACGAGGAAGTCTGCCCAAAGCCTTCAGCAGCGGCAGGCTGGCGTTTCCCAGCGCGTACTCCAACCCAGCGATTTCCAGTGCCAGCGGACGAAAGATCTAGTGATCTGCACACACCATTTGCCCACTCAATTGTTACTGCTCATTCAAGCTCTGTCCTTCATACACTACCCCATTTTTCACCTGACAGAATGGGGGAGGAATCCCATTAGCTTCTAGGTGCAATTTAAGCAACAAGGGCACGGCAGACTGAATTTCTGGGCAGCGAAAGGGTACAATGACAAGGTATTGTCTATCTGATAGCGTAGGTTAAGGAGGAACCTGGCTCTTTTGGCTCTTCAGTATGTATGCAGCTCCCATCAGCATTAATGCAAGCATCGTAGAGGTGCTGAGAGCCTGCCAAACAAGTGACAAACAGCAGCTTTTCATTCAGCAGACACGAGAGAAAAAAGGGGCACAAGATACTCTGCCATCTATTGCAAGCACCTGACAACTATTTAAGCATTGAGTCAAATCCAGCAGTTTTACGTAACAAAACTACATAGAAAATGTTCACTGAGCAAGCTACAGAATACGGTACACGCTCTACAGCTTTTCAGCATGTTTCTGCATGGAAAGGATCGTTCCAAAAAGATAATAAATATGCATGATAATATACATAAATAATAAAAAAACCCCCAAACTCTGGCCCTTTTTTTTTTTTTTTTTTTTTTTTTTTTTTTTGAGAGAGAGAAACGTTGCCCAGGGCACAAATCCTCAGAAGCCTTCACAGACTTAAGCTAAGCCAAGTTCTCATTCAACTAATAAAAATATTCCATTTTCTCCTCCGAATGGAATAGTCAACTTTTGGCCTATACATTAAGTATAAATTTGGAAGGAGGCTTCAACCACTGCCAAAAAGACCCCAACAAACCAACTAAAAAGCAAAGCAAAGATGATGGAACGACTCCCCATCTTTCACCCACCATTGAGACACACACGACACAAGGAAACAAGAATTCTTCCGTCCCTAAGATGAGGAAAAAGAACTACTGTATTTCCAAGAGTGGCTTTTCATAGGAAATGCCGTTCTTCTGCTAGAAGGTTTGAGCATCCACAGCACAACTTGACATCAGTGGAAATCTGTAGGGGTTGTCAGCCAGATGATCAACAGAGCACTATCATCCAGAACCCCTAAACCAGAAGCAGTCAAAATAACACGTGCTTAGGCTGCCCTTAATGATTTTATGCATAATTTCCACCCCTGTTCCCTAGCCTGGGGCTGGGAGAGAATGTGACCAATTAAAGGAGCAAAATGGCAGTGGTTCTATACTGTAAAAAGAGACATTACCACTAATATCTGCAGTTTTACGCTGCACAGAATAATATTTCCTCAAATTATAATAATAGCAATAATAATCCTAATACTACAGTGCTGTGCAAGTTTCTGGAAAACAATACATTATATAAAGCCCCAGAGAGCTTGTTAAATATTTACCAAACAAGAATATTTAGTATTTAATAAGACACTAAAGATTAATGGATATAAAAAGTAACAGGCATTTTTCTGATGCTTCCAGACATTAATTCCAGTCAAATGGTGCCCTTCTGCCTGAGATACCAGAAATGCTGCTCAGTTCTGGGACATCCAAGATGTTCAAAATTGTTGCAAGGCAAGTGCTGTTAATTTTTTCAGTGATTCATAGTTATTTTAACAGTGGTTACAGTTAATTGAAACAAGTTCTTAATAAACAGTAATAGATTTACCTTCCCACCCTCAGGGGCTGTTGGGAGGATTAGTCGATATTTGCTCACAGCTTTCAAGTTGGAAATGCTGTATGAACACAATTATAATATTCTTACAGAACCGTTCTTCAGCAGCTTACTCTTGTCTGTAATTAGATGCAGTGATCAGATTATATTTTATATTATACTGTCATTTTCCTTTATCAACATACAGCAAGCGGCTCCAGAGGGCACCTATGGCCCTGTAATGACTTTATTGTTTTTCACCTAACGACCATCAAATAGACTAATCACATTAGGCAAAAAAAGAAAATGAAGTAACCTGCAGGTACACACACAGCAAAAAGCAGGATGCTTCCTTTCTACTGACTGGTCTTTGAGAAATTAGCTAATGATAATGGTTTAATAATGGAACAGATGCTCAGCGTCGCTTGGCTGCTTTACGCACGAACGGCCCTGTAGGAAACCTCCCGCCCTCGCTCCCGCCAAAAGCTCGCACAAGTGAACTTGGTGGCAGATTGCAGAGCAACCTGCCCTTTTATTTCTCACCTCCTGGAAGCGAGAGTTCTGCGTCTCCCAAGTTCTTGCCATACATTTCCTCTACACGGTCCTCCCTCCAATGGAATTAAGAGGCTTACTTCTGATGGAGACTGGCAGTCACCTACCAGTACGGTAACAAAGGGAAGGAAACAGAAAAGGTAAAAAAAAAAAGACACTCGGCCCTCATTGTGTACTGCAGGATACAGCATCAGAAATCACATTCTCACTGCCTGTCCTATGTCCTTGACAAAATAACCCAAGCAGGAGAGAAAAGGTTTATGAGAGGTATCAGCAGCAGAATTACATGAGGTCTTTGCCTTTGGAGAAGATGGGTTCCGTGCTGATTGCTGGTGTGGGATGAGGCCAGCATAGTTGCTCTTGTATCAGCTGCTCAGGGTCATACGCTTCCACTCGCAGAACTGCTGCCCAGGATACAGCAAATTTTCTCACTGTGGAGAGGCCAGCAAGAGTTTGAGATGGCAGCCCATCACTAGCCTGTATGTGGCTGAACTATCTGTGCACAGCCTACGCCGCCCAGTGTCCAGCTCCATCTGGCTGAAGAGGCTTTAACCAACATGTACAAAATATACCAGGGGAAGATTAAAAGGACACACCTCTCCTTTTTTTTTTCTCCTTTCCTTTTCATTCCTCCCAGGCTCTGAAATACATACACTCCCTGAATCACAAGATAAGAAGGCCAATCTGCGATACGTAAAAATGAGAGGGAGTTTCATATTCTGTTGTACATAAATCCCTGAAGATCATGTGGGTGGGATTCAAATAAAACCTCTCTGCTTGTGTCATCTTTAACAAAATCCAACTGCCAATGCTTTAACACAACAGCAAAAAAAAAACAAACTTAAACATTTCTGAGGCAGCTCAAATAATAGCCTTGCAGGCTGAATGTGATAGATCTCCTATTCCAATTCTACACCTCTTCTCTCTTGGTCACACTAGGAATGCAAGAGGGAGGCTGCAGGGTATTTGTTTCCAGCCATCAATAAAGAAGTGAAGTCTGCTTCAATTCCTCAAAAACAATCAGCCACAAAAAGATTAAAAATAGTAACCATTTGATGCTACTGTGACAGCTCCAAGAGAGGAACAAAACACTGCTCAAATAAAGTATTTATCTTTCTGGAAGACATCCACTGATGCAGGGAGTCAACGTCACCAACATCTGCAAGCACGATGGTCCAGGGCAAAGCTCAGTTTTGATGAGGCTCCAGAACAGTCAATATCAGCCAAGTTTCTCTAGTTTTAAGATGACAGACTCACAGGTAAGCCAGCACTGCTAATTCCCAGGTTTCCTGCAGATCCACCAACTAAGACTACAAGATCTAGACAGGCTGGAGAACTGGGCAAAGGGGAACCTCAGGAAGTTCAACAAGGACAAGTGTAGAGTTCTGCATCTGGGGAGGAATAGCCCCAGGCAGCAGGACAGATGAGGGGTCATCCTGCTGGAAAGCAGCTCCATGGAGAAAGACCTTGGAGTCCTAGTGGACAGTTAGTTCTCCATGGGACAGCAAAGGGCCCTTGTGGCCGAGAGGGCCAAGGGGCTCCTGGAGGGCATTAAGAAAACTGTGTCGAGCAGGTCGAGGGAGGTTCTCCTCCCCCTCTACTCTGCCCTGGGTAGACCACCCCTGGAATATTGGATCCAGTTTTGGGCTTCCCAATTCAAGAGAGACAGGGATCTACTGGAGAGAGTCCAACAGACGCTACAAGGATGCTGAAGAGACTGGAACATCTCTCCTCTGAGGAAAGGCTGAGGGAACTGAGGCTGTTTAGTCTGGAGAAGAGAAGGCTGAGAGGGGATCTGATTCATGTCTAGAAATATCTGAGGGGTGGGGGTCAAGTGGAAGGGGCCCAGGCTCTTTTCCAGGGTGCCTTGGGACAGGACAAGGAATAATGGGTACAAACTGGAACCCAGGAGGTTCCACCTCAACATGAGGAGAAAACTTCTTTGCTGGGAGGGTGACGGAGCCTGGACCAGGCTGCCCAGAGAGGTGGTGGAGCCTCCTTCTCTGGAGACTTTCCAATGCCCCCTGGATCTGTTCCTGTGTGGCCTGCCCTGGGTGATCCTGCTCTGGGAGGGAGGTTGGGCTGGATGATCTCCAGAGGTCCCTTCCAACCCCTAACATTCTATGATTCTATGAAGAACATTCTGCACCATCACCATTGCAACCCAATGCGTGGTTTGAAATGCGTTACTTTTTAAGCCATATTTAGTCCCAGGCCAAATGGCGTGGTCGGAATTTACATTCACTCTCCTTAATGCAGAGCTCTGACCAGCTACTCCAGCCTTAAATCAGTGTCAGCCCATTACTGAGGCAGCTAGAGCAGTCAGGAAGTTAATGGATTTAAAGGGCGGAGGTATTGATGGCTGTGAAGTGGAAACTATTTATCCTGTAAATACTGTAACAGCTCAGACAGCTCATCTCATTACAATTTATTTGTTTCAAACACTAGTGCAGGGAAGGGCTGGCAGCTGCAAGTTCTGTTACTGGAAGGGATGGGGACAGCCCTGCTGCCGGAGGCAGAGCTGTTGGGGGTGAGCTCCACTAGGGACTCTGTGCTTGCACCTTCTGGCCCCACTAACTAGGAGACCTTCTCAGAGCAACAGACACACAGAAATATATCTCTGGGTCTGCTCTCCCAGCTGTGCTGCCTGGCTTTCTGCACATGCTGTCATACACTCTGAGAGACAAACGATGTGGAGGTGCCGTGTGGGCTGGGCTGTAGGATTCCCATCCCAGGTCAGAGCCCAGATTTCCAGCAAGCCCCTGTTGGCTGGGGAAGCAGCACAGGTAAACGCGCAGTATAAATCACAAGTCACCAGAGCAATTTTCAGTATACTCTCACAAGCTGAGAGCTCAGAAAGCTGGGACACTTGTTCACCCTCCTGCCCTTGCCAAGCCTCAGAAAATGACCTTGAGAAAAAATAAAAAAAGTAGGAAAGATGGATTTTTCAGCCAATTAGTAGCATATCCAATAAATATCGAACTGTTCTGTCCGGATAGGAGCCTGCGAGCATCTTAAAGCCTTGAGCTTAGTGATTCCCACTCTCTAAACCGTTCAGTTCTGTATAACCTCTCAACTGAATTATCTGAGAAAAAATTGGGAGATAATCCCAACGATTTCCACATAAAACCCTGTTAGGCCCTGTGAGCATTAGAAGCCTGGAGTGAGAACGAATGGGAGGAATGGAGGGAGGCAGGGAGACAGACAGTAAATACTCTGCACTTTATTTTCCCTCAAACAGTAGAGAATTTATAGTTAATTTTTTAGGTGGTTTTTTTTTTAAGACTTGTTTATTCTGCTTTGTTATCATCCAAGTAGGATGCAAACCTATCTCCTGCCAGCGCAGGAAGATGTCCGCAGGTCAGCAGGGGACCTGCTGGTTCTCACTCCCTGAAAAGCACGCTGCAAGTCAGCACTCTCTCTGAGATGCTCTTTCAGCAATAATCACAGTACTGATTTTCCCTGTGGCTACAATTCTGTGCTTTTTGACCACAGAAATACTTCTGTTTTTACAAATAAATGTTTAATAATTACCTAGTTATCAATATTTATAAGTTCAGGAAAATGCCTCGCTTCTCAGGAAGAAGGGAACTCTTGCTCTGAGCCCTCCATATGTGGCATCCAGACCTTATCTCCAAGGCCTACCTTGTCTCTTGGCCATCAGTGCCCCTGAAGCCATTGAAGCAGCTGCTGAGACTCTCTCCGACGGTGAAACGCGTGTTTCAGGTTAAAATCTAAAATTAGAGGCATGTGCAGCCATACTGTGATGCCTGGGCCAGTATAAAGCATTTCAAGACAGGGAATGGTCAAACCCCACCAGTGTCAACTCTCACTTGGTTGCTAGCATCCGTTAAGTTGTAATATAGAAGGAGCTTCATACAAAATACAGAGGTGCTCTGAAGCTGCTGTGGAGGAATCAAGACTTTTTCAGATGTGAAAAACAAAAAGAAGCCCTTTCACTTCCCTGCTCTTGGCTGTTAAGTTTCATTTGTTTAGATGCCAGCACGCTACACTTCATAAAAATTAACACTTTTTTTTTTCCTTTAAACACTTACAAGCTTATTTTCCTTTCGCTTGTACCAGCTGTTTATCTCCTGACTTGATGATTCTCTTTGGAAATGTGAGTTGACATCTGGGTGTGAGCGGATGCTGTAAATTGCTAGCATTTCTGTCTACTTATGCAAGTGAAGATTAGTTCCTCCAACTACAGTAGTATCTCTCCAAAGAGCACTAACATTATGATACATAACAACCCTCTTCTTTCCCTGCTATTACCCCTTTCTTTTCATTCAAGTACCTTTTTCTTTCGCTAGAGGCAAAGCAATGCATTAAGACAGTCGGCAATACAAATAAATGTCATTTCAAGAGAAAGCTTCCCAGAAAGTTCACATTATCCCCTACAACAGGCAGTAAAGAGTAGGTGAGAATGAAGTACCCACCCTGGAACACGTCAGAGGATACAAAATGAGCTGAACCCGTGGGCTCTGCCTAACTGAGCAGCTGGGAGAACCTGCCGTCTGGCTCCAATCCTATCCCAGGACAGGGAAAATAGAAAAAGGAGAAGCAGCTGCACAAAGCACTGGGCACCTCAACACGACCCTGGCCCGTTCATTTGAGCTGTTAAAGATTCCACGCTTGTTTCTCTTCATCCTCATTTTTAATAATTCTTTCACAGATTTAATGATTTTGTCTCTCTCGTGCTTATCTAACACCAGGAGCTGCACGCATCGTGCCCATTCTATGGGGTAGCTGCCTCAAAATGCAAGAGGGTAGATACAGAGTAGAAATTAGGAAGTTTTTCACTCTGAGGGTGGTGAGACACTGGAACAGGTTGCTCGGGGAAGTTGTGGATGCTCCATCATTGGATGGGGCTTTGCACAACCTGCTCTAGTGGAAGGTGTCCCTGCCCATGGCAGGAGGTTGGAACTAGATTATTAATATCCCTTGCAACCTAAACCACTCTATGACTCTCTGATGCTATCCCCATGCTCCAGGCATTCCCACAGAGCTCTGTGGAGTAAGGGACTTTTCCACAGCATGTTTCACCCCAGCCAATACTCCTTTGTCTTCCACACCCAACACACAGGAGGATCCACTGTTCATATTAAAGGACGGCACATTCAGACACCACACATAGAAGGTATCACAGAACTAAAGGCCTCAAGTTAAACTGCTCCTCCTTAAACCAAGTGGCTGTTAGCAGGATGGGATATCAACGGAAGCGCGTGAGCTTCCCACATACACCATTCATCCTACTTCAAGCTTTAAAGGTTAAAGCCAACACCTTAAATCACATGAGGAACACAAGGCAGGCATGGGACTGAAGTGTCACATGCTCCCTTGAGAGAAATGTATCTCAGACAAGGAACAACAGAGTCGGAAGCAGTTTCACACATAATCCTTGCAGACAGAAAATCAACATTGAGGTTTGTCCCACGGGTTTGGGAGAATCAGTGGGTAACATGGTGGTCTCCCAAATACAAAACAGTTTTCATAAACTGAGTGGGAGGTGTGTGTCATAAATAAAAATTGTCTTCTTTTTTTTTTTGAAATCTTCATACTCAAAGCAGGGAAAACCCTGGCATTCTTTGCACTTGGAAAAGCTTTCTGATTTCTGAGTTTTGACTCATAAATAATAATCCTGAAAAAAACCGTGATGAAATCCTGCAAAAAAACTACCGTGATGAGCAGAAAGGGAAGCACAAAGAAGCATGGAATAAGCTGGACGGTTGTCATTTCTATTGAAGTTATTATTTATCTACCATTGGATATGGGGAATAGTGAGGAATAGAAATGAAAGAAGGGGAAGGAGGAAAACGAGTTGGGTTTCTGCCCAGAGGAGGAGGATGCTGTTTGGCTGAACGAGATCAGCTCCAACAGAAAGGCTGACAGATGATGGGGAAATAATGTGATGTTATGAAGTGGGAAAAAGTACCATACGTAATTTTATGGGTATTTGTATACGAACGATCCCTTAGTCTCTACTTAAAGGCAGTCTACCATTGTGGTGCTAACGCTGGGGAGAAAAGCACTTGATGCAACGAGGCCTTCTACCCACAGCGGGTATTCATTGCCATATTGATCATTTTGGAGTGGCAGTAGCTCCAGCTGATCCCTCCTCTGCAGAGAGGACAGCTCCAAACGATCAGTGCTCGGGCCATCACATTTCAGAGTCTCCTTGAGGCCTTGTTCTTCAGGAGAGGAGTCAAGTCCTACATAGACATCAGGAGACACTATGTGAAACAAAAATCACAACCACCTACAATTAAACGCATGCGGGTTACTTTACAGCGTAATATAATAAAACAGTTTTGATGCAAGGAAAAGGAAAGCAAGAGGCACACTCTGCTATTAAATTACATAAACACTGCTTTTGATTGTGCTGAGACTCCCCTATCAACAGACCAACTTGCTTGCTCACTTACTCCCTCCTGCTTCACATTGTTCCCCAACTCACTCTCTCTTTGAAAACAGCCTCCCTTACTCATTTAGCTTTTCAACCATAAGGGAATATGTTTCTGAAAATAAAACAGCTCTGGCATTTTTCTGAGAGCTTAAGTTCGTACTCTCCCCAGCAGCCCAAGCCACCGCTACATCCGAAGGAGAGTACTCAGATATGCTCTGAAGCCCAGGCAGATTTGTTTGCACTATGTGTGGTTTGCAGAAGGGCTAATTTATTTGTGACTCCCAAAGCCAGGAGACAGTAGTCTAAGGAGTCACCAGAGACACAAGCTCTTTGTGGAGATTCTTTCACGTATTATGCTCACCTATTGCAAGCTCGGCTCGCTGGTCAAACTGAAAGTTTTTCATTTTGTTTTTGCTAGTACCCAGCTAGAGGTGAGTATGGCTGCAAGCAGAGGATCAAGAAAGTAAACAGCAGAAATGCTTCCAGGAATGCCCATCAAGCAGGAAGGAGCAAGAATTTTAGTGCTTTCCACTGCTTGGTCAGTGTCCTTCTCACCTTCTTCTTACACTTTCTGACAGCAGCAGTTTCCAGTGGACAATGTGACACAGAGCTTGATGCAACATAGACCTGGGATTTGCTAACACACTGAACCCCTTGGAGAAGTGAGCGGCAGAAATTCTTTTTGAGCACAGACAGCTCTGGCTCCTTCCTCACAGGAGCTACAGTAAAATGAAGGACAGTGAAGGAGACTGGGTGAAAAAGGAAAAGACTTCAAGGAAACAAACATCAAATACTGTTGACAATTGACAAAAATCTGTCTACTTATTCCATTTGAGGGAAGATGGAAGAACATTCCTGCTCCAAGAACTTTACAGAGTGTCATAAAGGTGTTAAAAACAGAGCAAGTGCACCACATAGACCTGTGAAAACTGTCCAGCAACGAATTGCCAAACAGACAAGACATGCATCCTTCTGAAGAAAATAAACACATCCAAAACAGGTATTGCCCATCTTTTGGTCATCACCCGGAAAGTAAATTCAATTGAATCTCTAGGTAAAGTTAGATGTGGTAAGTGTTAAATTCTCCATTCTAGAATTCATTAAATGACAAATCTCAGAGATTTGGAATATTGTACCTGTACAGAAGTTGCTCACGCAGGAGGCAAAAGATGCACTGCACGCTAGGAGATGAGTGCCTGAACCTCCCTTCTCATTTTAGCGTTCCACGTGACACGCAGGTACTTGCTATTCTCAGGAGAGAACAACTCCTCGTTCTCCCACAAAACACGTACACAAACCAGGTGTGAGCTCCTTGCTGAACACACAAGTTGCAATCTTCTCTAATTCTTCATTACAGCTGGAGGTGCCTCTTCTGTGCCTGTAGCTCCCCCCGCCCCCATCACCGGAGGGTATTGACCCTAATTTGGCCCGAACCTCAGCTATTTGCTTCCAAACTTCAGCTTGTCAGAGCACCATCAGAGGTCTGCAGACAGACTGGCTGGAGGTGGCTTCTGCCACTCCTGGCTCCTACAGCAAGCTCACCTAGAACAGTGCTTGAGGCCCACGTTAGCTTCCATCACCTTGGCCAGTAAAGTAAAACCTTGCAGCCTCCAAACACCTGGAGGCTGCACCCCTGTCAAAACGCAGCCCCAATCCTCACAGGATTGCAAAGCACTTGGTATGTCAGAGACTAAAATTAAAAGGCATAAGCGTCGCCGCATGTCGTCTAGTGACTATTGGGGTTCAGAGGCAACAAAGAAGTTCTCTATTACTAATACAAAAAATAATTAAAACCCTTGACAAGGCCTGACAGCTCACCAACACAGGGCAAAGCACTGCAGGAACAACTGTCCCCATGGGAACTGGCAAGTACAGAGCACAGGAAAATGAGAACTGTTTGAATTAACAGGGAACATTTGCTCTAAATAAAAGCTATTTTGAGGAATTAAAGCAAACAAATGTCAGTTCCATGCAGCGGCGTGTTGGGATGTGATGTGCTGTAATGTGTTGTGACACTTCATAAATTAAAGCTTTTTCTTCTCCCCTGGGGGAAAAGAATTCAAGCACAGTCAAACACTTGCACTTGGAAGGTCTACGGACTTGACAATTACCAGTCCGTGACTCCACTGATCCCCTGAGCCGAGACACCTTCGTGCCTGCCCTCCAGGCTGCTCTGTCCTCCCTCTACAAGGAGCTTGAAGCTCACACGCAGATGGCGCTGCTGTTGCCTCACCTCAGCTGCCAAGCTCCAGATAACACTCATCCATCCACAAGGTGAAATCAACTGATGTCACAGCCAAAACTCTCCGTCTGAGCTTACACTTCTTCTGTATCCTACTCATCTGGACGGACACACAGTATTAATTCAAGCTGTTTCCTGTAGACGGAGCCACCGGCCTCACAAGCCTAACCATGGTATGAAAGGCCAAAACCCATCCACCTGCAACACCATCCCGCTTTAGCTGGCAGGATTCAGAGATGAAGCAAGAGTGCGGCCTCAAGTAAGAGTCATTGATCAATTCTCTGGCTCTGGGCATCAAACTGCACCAGGGTTACCCTATTCCTACGCTGAAATGGCTCAACACAAGAACTGTAACACCCTGCAAGGAAAGAACATCATTCTGCTCGCCCAGTGCCAGCGCAGAGGGAGCACTCACCCTCACCGTGTTTTTTTGTCACACAGTACTCTTTGAGAAGACTTCCAAATATAAAGAAGGAAAGCAAAAAAAGACTGAGGAAAAGATGTAAGAAGAAAAACAATCTAGATGACCTTTCTTATAAAATAACACTCAACGACTACCACTTTCTTCAGCTCATTCTACAGTCATGGTTTGGAAGGTGCCAATAACGAGCTCAGAGCTGTACAACCTACAGAGACGCCAAGGGAGTTTATTAGTTAGATGTGAAAGCCAGAAAGCCAAAATACACCATGAAATTACACAAGTAGACCACTTCAGCTCTTCTAACTCTTCTTATTTTCTGTAGAAAGTCCAGAGGAACAAGTTTCATGGAACTCTTCAATATTAACCCAAACCTGGAGCACAAGAGGGTGTGTGTGACTGGGAGCAGTGAGACAAGAGGTACAGGCAACAGCAAGAGCTGGCAAAGCTGAGGAAGACATAGTTACAAATCACTTTCTAAAGATCCCTGATGTGCAGCCACCATTTCACAGCTGCAGAAACCGAGGCCCGGCTTCGGCTGCAGCGTAAGTGACACTACAGGACACAACTACATCTCTTACGGATGCGCCGAGTCGTTAAGGGGAAGTGTAATGTGTCCAAGGTAGTTTCCAAGTGTGCAGTTGTGTCTTTGCAGTACAGCCACGGCAAACAACAACGGTGTGAACAGGGCTGAGGCTTCTTCCTTGTGTGAAGTGCTCGGCAGGGGCACAGTTGGCTGCCAGAAGCTGTGAGTTGGTGGGAAAAGACACTTGGAAAGTGGCCTCTGCACTGCAGCATGGCCTGGGCAGAGCTTTGCCCGCCACGGGGAGGCAACTGCATCCTAGCATGGGCAGGCAGCTCTAGAGACTGCACAGTCCCACAGGCCACAGGCCCTGGGAAGAGACTGTAGCCCTTGCCACTTCCCAGATGCCCCGCATGCTGCTGGCACCACTACAGCCCCAGTGTAGCACCCTCCAGAGCGTCAAAGTCATGGAGGAGCACGCGAAGAAAGCTAAACCCACTGAGCATGGCAATGACCTCTTACATTTCCTCCTTCCTCTCACAAATACGAGCCTGTCCAGTGCAATGTCACATGGAAATCCCAGTGTAAGTCCTGACAGGAGCACAGCCATGTCACTGAGGGGGTGAGCCTGAGCTCACCAGCCCTGTGTCTCACCCACACTATGCCACCGTAGCCCAGTGGCTTCCAGTTTTGGAGCAAACACACCCACAGCTACCTCGCAAGTAAGGTGTGGATGCGCTCTTTGAAATATTCAGGACAGGCTTCCTCTACAGACCACCTCTGAGGCAAAGTAAAAGCCCAGATATGCAGAGCTCCAGAACATCACTCCTACTGCATTGCGATGATGAGAAAAGACTTTCTGTCAAAAGCTACCAGAGGTCTTCCTTACACCAGTGAAGTGTTTTGCTAGCTTAGGGGCCAGTGCTGTTTCTGAGGAAGCCAGCAGCAGTACTTTGCCTAACTTTGGCAGTAGCAAGACTATCCTTTTCGGCTGGAACTTTGCAACTGCCCATGCAGACAGGCTCATCCAAGAAAGAGCTGCTTAAACCTCAAGTCTTTGATCTATTGTCTAAACTCTCAAGTAATAAGGGACACTTTGCTCCCACTTCTAAGTTCAGACCAGTACCAGGCTCAGACAGATGCACTCTCAGAGTTCTCAAGGGAACATTTCAAAGTTTTAATAGTGGTGGCAGCTGCTCTTTATAAGCTGAAGGCAACGACGCTTCGTTCTTAAAACGCAGGCAGATTCTGATTTATAAATATGAAAATTGAATGTATGCAAAAGCACAACTCTCCTTCTCTTTGCGCATACACAATTCAGATAACGGAACTGATCGCTCACCGAACTGAGCTGAAAGTCATTATGCTGAAGAAAAGACCTTGCTTGCCTAACCTCAATCCAGAACGAATCTAAACCTCTACTTTCCAAGCCTCTGAATATGAATAGGGACAGCATGAATGCGCTGACAGGTCTTTTATTATAGCTAGAGGGTGTAGTAATAATTAAAAACCAAATCTTGTACGTATGCGGCTATGACACTTTCCCGAAGAAATACTCTCGACTTTGTCTTTTTGCAAGATTAGGTTGTCAAAATGATATTTTTTAAGTCAGTGAGAGAGCACAACACCTGGGATTTCCAAGCAAAGGAAGCCTAAAGAAACTACAAAAGGGATGAAAGACTAGTGAAGTTCTCCAACTTTCCCTCTGCTAATCCGTGCACATAACCGCCTGCAAAACACAGCAGCACAATGGCGTAGCCGAGACGGAACATGCAGATTGGAAAGTTCTAATTCATGGCTTCTTCAGCAACGACTCACTTCTACAAAGCCAGCAGCCATGCTTACTGGAGAAATCAGCCAGGGATAAACTCAGCACCAGGCATTTTGGCCAGGCTGCCGCAGGAGCCCGAACAACTGCAGGTTTAGTACTTCAATTAGCAGGTGGAACAGAACCCTCCACCTCCTTCGTTTTAGTTAATTTCTCAGTTGATCTTTTGAGCTCTGCAAAGAGCACATTTCTCACTGAGCACCACAGGTAGCACAAGCAAGCATGTGAAGGCAAAAGGGAAATAAATTATTAAAAAGTCTGAACAATCGAGGTTGAAGAGGGAAAAAACAGAGGGAAGAAAAGCTCTTTTTTAACTAAGGAATGACAACATGGTTATTTTAAAACATGAAAAAAGGTCTTTTCAAGGTTGAAACGAATGGTGAAAGAGAAAGCCCACACAGTGAGGGGTCTGGCAGACTTCAGATACGGAGTAAGACTCCAAGGACACATGCAGACCATAAAGAAACTTGGCATTGGGATGGGGGTCATCTGCGTCCAGAGAAACAGGTTTTTCCCATGAACCTCACAACTTTGCTGCTGTCTGGTCACAAATCTGGAGGAAGAATGCAAAAATAAAGCTAATTTATGTCCTCCTACTTCAATTCCAAGTGTGAACATTAAGCATGAGCCATACAGACTTGTGGTTCAGCTGTTTCCAAGGTCCCTCCTTGGCAAGCCCAGTTTTAAATGAACTTAGTCCCAGCGAGCTTGGGAGCTATTTTTACACATCATCCTAGAAGGCTGCAGAGCTTTGTCTATAAACTGCTTTCAACCTATTTCTACTTGATAGTAACTTTTTTTTTGGTGTAATAGCTTGCTCATCAACTGAGCAATGGTAGTATCCTAATGTCCTGTCCTGCTGCTGTAGGTCTCGGCTGTATCTCGGGACTCCTCCTTGGACGTTATTAACACAAGATATCTATGTTCATCAGCTAATTCTGCTCCGGCCTAGTGGGTCACCAAGTAAGGATTTTCTACAGATCCCATCAACAACATCTCACTTTCAAACCACAACCTCGTATCTACCCTGAACGTGCCACTTTTGAAGATAATCATCGTTTTTCCCCATGTTAACATCCACCTCCCGCTTTTGTCAGGCTCCCGAGGGCTTCCAGGCAGCTGCTAAATGCTTTCCTTCTCCAGGGATTTATGTTTCCCCATATGCTACTGAGCTGCAAGTTGAACTGTTGTGTGGTACCTCACATGCCTGGAAGAAGCTAGAAACGTGACGGAAACTTCAAGTATTGGCTCTCAGTCTTTAGGATATATAATAGTTTTTCCTCATTTTCAGAATTTTAAATGTATTTATTTTTTAATACATGTTTGTCCTGATCATTCTTCTTGGAAATAAGAGGGGCATAAAAATACTGTTGCCGGAGTCAAGAGAGAAGGTACGACAACCTATATTAGGTCAAGTAAATTGCAGCAGTGGGCAGCCCGGCCGGGGTCCTCATCATGACAGAGCAGTTGTGCACTGCAAACAGCTTTACCTGGGATTGCAGAGTGCCCCTGCTAGGCTCCTATTAAGGCACAGAGGACAAAAAAGTGTCTCTAATAAGCTCCATTTTCCCAAATTGTTGAGGAGATAGAAAATCATTCCTGTAACACTTCTGGAAAACTTGAAGAGGTTATTGCTATGGAAACTGCTCCAACAAAGCAGGTGCAGAAAGGGGGAGCAGCAGAGAGACGCGTGGTGCATGGAACAGGAATTCTGAACACCCAAAATTAAACCTGGGCACCTCCAGCAATGCAATCTATTCTGGATAACATCAACAATTTGTCCTTGGTTTTGTATCAACAAAACCTCAGGTGAGGGACAATGAAATGAAACCCCAAGGCCGTGCAGGAGAGCACCGACGGTGGAACCACACTAAAATACAACAATATACACCAGTATATAGGGCAGTAGAGAAAACCTGGTATAAAATAGGACTAGGTGTGTTTTCCTCTGACTGAACTACTGCTCACTTTACAGAGGAGCTTGTCTAAAATAGGCAGGAAAGCAAGAGAGTTTCTTTTCAGAGGGCTTTGAGGGTAAAATAAAGCCAGGCTGGAGGAAGCCTTTAGCAGAAGAATGGAACAGAGGAGCTCTGATTGTACCACACCAGTGGCTGCGCCACAGAAAGAAAACACCCTGCTGAAACGAGGACTGAAAAAAAGGAACAGTTCAGCAAAGACAGAAAAAAAACAGTTAAAATATAAGGTGAAAGCCAAAAAGCTCGTTGAAATAGACTTTGCCCTACAAATAAGCTGTGAGCTCTCATCAGCGTCTCTGGATCAGTAAGTCTCTTCCCTTGAGGAAACACAGACGAGAGTGTATTTACACACCCTTCCCCCTACAAGGAGCGTGGCCCCAAGTGGAAAGCACTTTGACACACTTTCCATCAGCGTCAGCAGGGGTTTGGGGTGGGTGGGTAAGTGTTCTGCTAAACTGAGGCTTCTCCCAGTACAAACACATCCACAGCGAACTGGAGGCTTCACGTGAAAAGGTGGGAGTCTTTTCTGGTGCAACTATGTCGCTTTGGTGAGTTAAAGATTTTTAGATAAATGCTTTCCCAGTGGAGGGTACGCTACCAAGAACGGGTGGGAGTGATGAACTATGACAGTAAAAAGTCTTTTGAGGTCTTTATGTCTTCAGGAAAATAAAAGCCAGAGGGCCCTGGGATAGAATTTAACAATATCCCTTTAAACTTGGCTTGTTTCCTTTTTGGCTGCATGAATATCTGTAATCCCCAAATTCCTGTCTCTATTCCCAGCAGCTGGTGAAACTGAAATCGATCCAGCAGAGGAAGTCTGATCCCCACCAGCACCATGAAAAATGTACCACGGTTGGGCATGGCACAGCTCCACCACAATATAAAACTGGGCAGTGCGCTCCTCAATTTAAACACACACAAACCACTTCAAAGACACAACCGTAAGACACTGCTGAAATAAACTGTGTGCCTTCCCTGGCCACAGAAATCTTGCAAAGACATCAGGAAAGGTCCCCCTGGGAAGGCACAGGTGATGAAAGCGACTCTGGGCTGCTAAGGGTTAACCTCAGCACTGGCAGCATATTTTCATTCAAGTGTCTAAGCTTCTGCTGGAGGGGAATTTTACAAATAAACTTGCAGGCTTTGCAGATCAATTTTCTACTTGGTTTTATCACTCTTTTCTCAAACCCATCGCGTCTCAGTTTCTTTTTCAGACGCATTTTGACGTTTTAGTGCCATTTTGGAAACAATACGGGCCCCTCCATTCCCCCTTTTCTTCGTACTTGAAACCACATATGGAGCTTTGGTGGCATTTGTATTTCCATCAAGAGTATTTAGGAATAAACAGCTATGAAAAACATTACCCTAGGGCTCCAGCACTGCAGAGCATGCAGTACAGACCTTCACTGTCTGAATACTCAGCAAGCATTTAAATGATAATATTACATTAGAGTGGCGGCTGTAGCCGTGTAAATAATTGTGCGTTGTCCCCGCTCATTGATTTATTTTCACACGTGCACACATAAGCGTCTAAAAAACCACTTAAAAAAAATTCAAAACCCAGACAGCGATAATCTAATAAACTCTAAAGTGAATCAATAGATGACTTAACAGCAGAGAGATAAACTGCATTTAATAAGAGTTAGAAGGGATAGAGAGAAGGCTGTGCAAGATTGAGCCGGCAACACCAGAAGCACGGAGTCTGAGAGCAAAGAAAGCTGGGAGCCTGAAAGGGATGGAGAGGGAGATCGGGTAGCACAGGGAGCAGAGCACTTTTTAAAAAAACCTTCCAGTTCTCAAAATGCTGGTTATAGAGCAATAGGAGTCCGGAGATTTCCTGAGAGACATAAAATGTAGCAGAACTCGGTGAATATTTACGACAGGATGACCTTCAAAGGAGCACTCAGGAGTTGTTAAATATAGTTTCTGCTAATGCAGGGGCTCTCATCCAGATATGGAGCAGTCATATAAAAACTGGGTCTCACACAAGGATGACCTGGAGGTTCCCTTGTGAGAAAGAAGTAAATGTTTTATTCCCAAGTTGTTTCTAGGGCCCGGTGGCATTTAAAGATACTGAAACTGAGGCACAAAAGTTAAGTGATGTGCTGAAGTTTACAAAGAGCTCCGAACGGGATTAGCTCCCTTGACTAGAAGTCTTGTGCTCCATTCAGTGGCCATGGTTTCTGGTTGCACTGTGCCCCACAATCTTTAAGAAAAATTGCTGAGTGCAGGAGATGACAGGCTCCTGCCTGCAGTGTAAGCAGCACACTGAATGAGAAGGCCACATAGGGCAGAACCACCTCTTGGATGCGAATCAGGACATCAGAACACAATCCCTTCATAACGGGTCCTTGATTTCCAATTTAGGAAGCTTCAGTAATAACTCACAACCACCCTCCTCTGAGCTATGTCAGCAAAAAGACTGAAATCGGAGCAAACATGGGATCAAACTGTCTCACTCTCTCTTCCCACATCAAGTCTAAAGTACCTCAAGCAAATATGGAGAAGCCTGGAGGACGTAAAAAACTTATCTCCTTGGTTTGGTTCATCTTGCAAACGGACATGTAAGCACATCTAGCATAAAGACAACATGACAGTATTTAAGGAATTCTGATGTATTGCATTTATTTTTTATTATTAACCAAACCCTTGCAAGGCATTGTCATTCCGATTCAGCATCACAAGTAGCTCTCCCTGATGGATTCTGCTGACAGCAAGAGCCTGACAGAAACTTCAAAATGTTTAGAGAGCAACTCAGTGGATCCATTTCTGAAACTATTTCCTTCTCGGTCAGCAGAAGAAACAGATGAGGTGCCACTCGAAGCACCCTGTTCCTCTCATGTAACAAAACCCTCCAGAACTAACACCTGGCACCCGTGCTCTCATCTTCCGTTCAGTTGCACAGTCAGTCTATAAAAATGATTAGATCTTATCATCACAGATCTTATCAAGAACCTGTGGTTTGAGTCTCAGACTTTCTGGTTGTGCCCAGTGCCAGACTCATTCTCACTCTCAGCCTCACATGTATTAAGTTTCCCCAGTCCAAGGAACTGCCACACAGCAAAGTGTTAAACAGTCTCAAGTACCCCATGAAGATGCTGTCTGACTGCACAGATCCATTGCTTAATCCTGTATTTCTACTGAATCTCAAAGTTAAGTTGCAGTCCTCTCCTTTACTTTTTACCTCTCCCTTCCAAATAACAACTTCTGCTCCCTTATTCTCTTTCCAGTGATTACTCTGGCATGCTCAGCAAAGAAGCAGGTGAAGGTCATCATCACTGACACAACACAGGCTACTGAACCTGGATGCCCTCGCAGCAACGCGGTGATGAGCTGGCAAGGAGACCCCACTCCCATGTCACATTTTCTACTGCACTGGTATCTATCTGTTTTTTGAAGGAAGATACAATGCTGGGTTAGAAGAAATAAAAAAGGGAGGAGCAAAGCAGATCATCAATCTGCTGATGTTTCCAGGGCTGGGCTTTGTTTTGCAAATCCTCAAGTTTCCTTCTTTCAATCCCAGTTGTAGGCATTGCGTGTGAGAAGGGGCATTCTGGAGGTTCAGTCAGTTACTAAGAGCAAGAAATAATAGGCTGCCCCATGCATGAAAACAAAGTACAAAATAAAAACCAGGGACGGAAGAAACAAAGTGTTAGATTAGTTCCTCTGCTTTTATATTGACGAAAACCAATTGGAAGCATCATTTGTTTTCGTGGCAGGGAGAAACAAAATATCACAAATAAACCAGCTTGGGTTTGCAACCACGCTTTTCCCAGCTGTCTCAATCCAAAGTCCCAGCTACTCCTTTTCTCACTGGGTCACATCTCAAGCATGCTGTCAAAAAACACAAGTGAAGATACATCTGTCCTAGGGGCTACCAGCACTATCATCAGATCATCAGATCCTTCCCTTAACAGAGCATTAAAATCAGGAGGAACAGTATAATTTTATTGCTGGAAAGGACAATAGCTCCCCTTGCCTCGCCTTCATTCTCTTCTCCTTTCTTTTGGGGAAGAGCACAGTTGGTGAGAGAACAGTAGACTGTTTGTTATTAGACTCACAGCCCTGATGCTTTTCAGGGCACTAAAACTGAAGCTAACGTTGAGCACACCAAACCGAAGCTGAAACGCAGGATTGCTTCAAAGCAACATAGAACCTACCATGTTGTCATAGGGAGTTGGCTGCACATACTTCAGTCTTGAGAAAGTAAAGCAAAGAGGGTATATCCTACCTGTT